>OZ023237.1:883857-1424628 GCA_964006365.1 Trididemnum miniatum
TTTATTTTTGTTTATTTATCTTTGATCATTTGTTTAAAGTGACTATTTATTTAAATAAACAAAAAATCGTCGCACAAATTAGTGTTTACAAACGGCGCCCCATAAGGACAAGCTAAATGTGCTGAAGCTAGGTACTCGGGTTGCATCTGTTTACTTTTTTTAATTTTAAAATTCATTTTAAGTTTGCAAATTATGACACGCCAACTGTTCACTCTATTTGCAGTATGTTTTTTTGTATATTTATACCAGGGGTGTACAACCTTTTTCACTGGGGGGCCACTTTGGAAAATTTTAACAACGTCGAGGACCAGTCACCGTCAAATATGTATAAAATTATAAAATGCTAAACACAACCCGTGTATTATAGACGGTACAAATAGCTAAATAAATTGATTGAAAAAAAAAAAATTTTTTTGTCCTGCCATCGTTGAGGGCCACATTGACTGGTCTGGAGGGCCGGATTGTGGCCCGCGGGCCGTGGGTTGCACACCCCTGATTTATACCAACGCAAAAACATACAACCGATACAACCGAAAAGCAAATAAGCAAACGCAAAAATAAATGATCAAACGCAAAAATAAACAGTCAAACGCAAAAATAATGAATCAATCGCAAAAATAAAGAATCAAACGCAATAATATAGAAACAAACGCAAAAACAAATAATCAAACGCAAAAATAAACACTCAAAGGCAAAAATAAACAATCAAAACGTTTGTGTATTTGGTTCAGTTCCATTTTTTTTCCTTCAAAAAAGCAAACGCAAAAAGAAATAGTCAAACGCAAAATAAATAAGCAAAAAGATTGTACAGTTTTGTATATTTAATGCTTGATTGGTCAATGGCCACGTGTTTAGTTTATGTTGTGTTGCCCTTTTTTATTTTTGTTTAGTTTACGACCGTCGCACAATATATCTATACTCCTAACAATGGAACCATGTGGAACCACTCTCTGTGCTCCGTCAGAGTCCGAAACGAAAATCAGAGCTTAGACGCTGTGTTGCCATTTTTTATTTTTGTTTTTAAATTTACTTTTAATGAAATTTACAAGGAGTTTCTAGTGCACTTGATTGTTGGATTAATTTGACAATAAATGAGAAAAGTGAGAAGTTTTGGTGTGGGGTAAATGATAAAGTAACTATGGTAGTACGGCGGGGAAGGAGTACGGGAAAGAATAGGGGGTTATAAAGAATTTGGAAGAGTATGGATGGTGGGGTAATAAGGAAATTTTTGGTAGTTTGGGGAGTTGGGTCAAGCATGGAGGGAATATGGAAGGAGTGAGGAAGTGTGGGGGTAGGAGTGGAAAAATGTGGGGGGAGGTGTGAAAAGAGGTGTGGGGGAGATGTGGGGAAGTGTGTTGGAGTGTGGGAGAAGTGAGGGGAGATGTAGGGGATATGGGATCTTCTACCCATTTTTCCCCACCTCCCTCTACATTTCCTTCACCTCCCCCACATCTTCCTTTTCCTCCTCCCACACTTCTCCACACCCCAACACATTTCTCCACATCTCCTGCCACACTTTCTCACTCCTTCCATATTCCCTCCATACTTGTACCAACTCCCCAAACTACCAAAAATTTCCCAATTCCTCCACCATCCATACTCCCCCAAATTGTACTCCCTCATTCTTCCCCATACTCCATCCCCCCGTACTCCCTATAGTTACTTTATCTCTTACCCCACAACAAAACTTCTCACTTTTCTCAGTTATTGTCAAATTAGTTCAGCAATCATAAACACTAAAAACTCTTTGTAAATTTCATAAAAAGTAAATTTAAAAACAAAAATAAAAAATGGCAACACAGCGTTTAAGCTCTGATTTTCGTTTCGGACTCTGACGGAGCACAGAGAGTGGTTCCACATGGTTCCACTGTTAGGAGTATAGATATATTGTGCGACGGTCGTAAACTATTGCGTTTGATTCTTTATTTTTGCGTTTGATTCATTATTTTTGCGTTTGACTGTTTATTTTTGCGTTTGATCATTTATTTTTGCGTTTGCTTATTTGCTTTTCGGTTGTATCGGTTGTATGTTTTTGCGTTGGTATAAATCAGGGGTGTGCAACCCACGGCCCGCGGGCCACAATCCGGCCCTCCAGACCAGTCAATGTGGCCCTCAACGATGGCAGGACAAAAAAATTTTTTTTTTTCAATCAATTTATTTAGCTATTTGTACCGTCTATAATACACGGGTTGTGTTTAGCATTTTATAATTTTATACATATTTGACGGTGACTGGTCCTCGACGTTGTTAAAATTTTCCAAAGTGGCCCCCCAGTGAAAAAGGTTGTACACCCCTGGTATAAATATACAAAAAAACATACTGCAAATAGAGTGAACAGTTGGCGTGTCATAATTTGCAAACTTAAAATGAATTTTAAAATTAAAAAAAGTAAACAGATGCAACCCGAGTACCTAGCTTCAGCACACTTAGCTTGTCCTTATGAGGCGCCGTTTGTAAACACTAATTTGTGCGACGATTTTTTGTTTATTTAAATAAATAGTCACTTTAAACAAATGATCAAAGATAAATAAACAAAAATAAATATACAAAAACAAATAATCAAACTTTTTTTGTTTATTTATTAAATAGTCACTTTATAATAAATATAGTAAAAAAAGTTCGTCTATTTATTTTTGACTGTTTATATTTGTCTCTTTATTTTTGTGCAATCATTTTCTATCTATGTTATAAATTTTCAAAAATAAACAGTCAAAAAAAATTACGCACAAAACAGTGAAAAATAAATGAACAACAAATGTTGACTATTTATTTCACGTCCATAAAATGAAGCATGGTGGATACTGATTGGATAAAAAATTGTTTAGTCATTTTCTTTGCCCGGGAATGCTGGTAGTGTGGAATGGAGTCTGTATTTGGTAAAAAGGTAGGCAAGCCGGGCTGTTCTTCAGCTGTTAGTGGGTTTAGTTGCGCGTCTCATCATTAACAATAGGAAATAGGGGAGTCAGTATCGTCATTGACAATTGTAAGACAGTTCAAGAAAAAGAGGAGCAACCGAGGCAAAAACGTTTCAGAGTTTTCTCATGAATCAAAGTAGTATAACTGCACTGCTGCATAAGACCGGAGCTGTTTAACCAGTTAACAGCTTGTGCTTTCAATGCAAAGTGTTTAGGCATGTTCTCCAGTTTTATAAGCATACAATTTTAAGTGTGTAGCTTGTTTTCCAGTTTTATCAGCTAGCAATTTGACCCTGAGCTAGGGTCGAAGGCTAAAATTTAGTATAAACACTTAGTTTATGTACTGTTTTCCCTATAGACTGCCTTTACACTTGTCACATTCTGTCTAAAAACGAATTCTAACCCATAACCCTCGCCTCCAACCCTCTCCGAAACCTATCTTCGATTCTCTTTTTTTTTTTTTTGGATAAGGGGCATCTATTTAAGTAGCTGATTAAGCAGTCAGAAGTGTGACTAATTAACATGTATATATATAAACAATTTCATTATGTGATCTGGTGATGATTTTCACTGTGATGACTAATCAGCATCCACCATGCTTTATTTTACGGACGTGAAATAAATGGTCAACATTTGTTGTTCATTTATTTTTCATTGTTTTGTGCGTAATTTTTTTTTGACTGTTTATTCTTGAAAATTTATAACACAGATAGAAAATGATTGCACAAAAATAAAGAGACAAATATAAACAGTCAAAAATAAATAGACAAACTTTTTTGACTATTTGTTATAAAGTGACTATTTAATAAATAAACAAAAAAGTTTGATTATTTATTTTTGTTTATTTATCTTTGATCATTTGTTTAAAGTGACTATTTATTTAAATAAACAAAAAATCGTCGCACAAATCAGTGTTTACAAACGGCGCCCCATATGTCCTTCTATTTCGCGCCTGATTCGTAACCAAAAAAAATAGAATTTCGCTCAACTACGTTGCCATGGTTTTATCACGAGAGTAAAGCATTGAAGCGCATCACGTCGCTTGGAAAGCCGTCGCGACGATTGCAAAAATGATAGTGTAGACAGTTCGCGCTTTTCAAGCACGTAAGCCAAGCCAGTAAGCTAGAACTTCTCGCATAGGGTAGACGTGGCTTAAACTTTGAAATAATTGCGCTTCGATAACTTTTATCTTAAACTCTGACATAAATAGCAAATAGACCTATCGGTACCTATTTTGCCAATTGAACAACAGCGGTGAAAAGCGAATTGAGCTCTTTCATAGCGCATGTGCTCAAAATGAGCTCATGCGCTCATTAACCTTCAGAGCGCATGTGCTCTAAAAATGAGTTCATGCGCTCATCACAACGTTGTGCTCTAAATGAGCTCATGAGGAAAGATGTCGGGGGAGGTGTGGGGAAGTGTGTTGCGGTGTGGGAGAGATGAGGGGAGGTGTGGGGGTGAAAAGAAGAGTTGAGGGAGGTGTGGAAAGCTGGGGTAGGGGGAGATGTGGGAGGTGTTGGGGAAGGCGTGAAAAAGTGTGTTGGGGTGTGGGGGAGGTAAGAAGAGATGGGGGAGCGTGAGAAAGTGTTGGGAGAGGTGTGTTGGGATGTGGGGACGTGTGGGAAAGTGTGTTGGGGTGTGGGCAAAGTAAGGGGAGGTGTGGGAAAGTGTGTTGGAATGTGGGGAAGTGGTGTGGAGGTGTGAGAAAGTGTGTTGGGATGTGGGAGAGGTAGGGAAAGATGTGAAGAAGTGTTGGGGAAGATGTGAAAAAGTGTTTTGGGGGTGTAGGGAAAGGTGAGGGGAGGTGTGAGAAAGTGTGTTGGGGTGTGGGGGAGGTGTGAGGAAGTGTTGGAAGAGGTGTGGGAAAGTGTGTTGGGTTATGGGGAAGATAGGGAGAGATGTGGGGGGTGTGCATGAAAAAGTGTTGAGGGAGGTGTGAGAAAGTGTGTTGGGGTGTGGGGGAGGTGAGGGCAGATGTGAGAAGTGTGGGGGGTGTGGAGAAGTGTTGGGTAAGGTGTGGGAAAGTGTGTTGGGGTGTAGGGAAAGAAAGGGAAGAGACGAGGGAGTGTAGGGAAGTGTTGGGTAGAGGCATGGGAAAGTGTGTTGGAGTGTGGAGGAGGTGTGTCTCCACATCCCAACACACTTTCCCACATTTCCCCTTACCTCCCTCACACCCCAACACACTTTCTCACACCTCTCTCAAAACTTCCCCTCATCTCCCCTACCTCCCCCACATTCCAATACACTTTCCCACACTTTCCCTAACCTACCACACACTTTCCCACACCCCCACATTTCCCCTACCTCCCCCATCCTCCAACACACTTTTCCACACCTTACCCAACACTTGTCCACACCTCTCCTCACATCACCCCTTATCTCCCCTATACCTCAACACACTTTCCCACACCCAAACTCACTTTGCTACACCTTACCAGCACTTTTCCACACCCCCCACAGATTTCTCATCTCCTCTTATTTTCCCCACACCCCAACACCCTTTCCCACACCTTTCTCACACTTTTTTCCTCATGTCTCTTTTTTCCCACACCCCAACAAACTTTCTCACACCTTCCTCAACATTTCCCTACATCCCCCACATCCCGCCACACTCCCCCTCACTTTCCCCCACACCCTCCAAACCTTTTCCACCCCGTTTTATTTTATTATTTCGTCACGCTTTCGTACAATCGAGAAGAGCGTGAGGGATAATAAAAGAAACAAAGAGCTCATTTGTACGGGCCCGTAGAAATAGCCACTGCCAAAAAAATTACTTGCAAAAAAATATAAAAAAAGAATAAACTTTATATACCAAAATAACAACTAAATCCATAAGTTTCCTCAATGGCCTTAGCTATATCTTCAGCAACATCTTATTCGTTCTCAAGCTTTGGCAGTGACATTTTAAAATTTATATAGTTTTAGTTTAGAATTGCTATTGTCAAAGTACATGTAGTTGGTTTTGGCATGCGTTGAATGTTTTCGTTTAATGTTATTTGCCACAGTGACGGGTCAATTTTTTACAGCAATATTTATGCAACCCAAGATTTAAAACCTGATAGTAAAATTGAAATAAATGTACAGCAATATACAAACACATATGAAAGCAGTGGTGGGATTGAATTTTTTTTCGGGCGGTTCCATAACCAAAGTTATATTTTTAGCCGGTTCTGTTTCAACTAATGGCACAAGTATAAACAGTAATGCTGGCCGGTTCACAGATCTAGTAAAATTTTGTGAGACGATTCTATAGAACCAGTTGAATCCCATCACTGTATGTAAGTCTGAGTTGCAACGATGCTTAGTCTTGCTTTTTGTCATTTTCAAATATTTTGTATCTGCTTGTTACAAAGTTTGTCGCTAATTTGCTTCTCTTGTACCATTTTTAATGTTTTTATCTGAACGTATTTCTTGTTGCATTGGCGCTGATGACGGTGTGGAATAACTGTATAAGGTACTGCTGCTACTAACTTGGTTTGTTATTAATTGCAGAATACTATTTCAATAAAGTATTTTACATGTGTGTGTTCTTAATTTGGAAAATGGAAACTTTAATTTTCCTGTTGTTAGAAAATACTTTTTCAAATCGTTTATTTGATGAAAAACAAGAAATTGTCAAAAGAGAAAAGTGCTATGAACAACCATGCTAATGTTTGCACGATGTTGATGAGATACTTTGGCCCACAGGTTTTGTTCTGTACGATTTGGAACAAAGGTTTCTGGGATCTTGCTCATTTGATTGATGGTATGCAAAGGCAGAAGAAGTCTAAGAAGCATACATATTTATGCATTTTATAGTTTGGAAGTGTTCTGTGAGAATGAATGCAGCTCTAGATAGTCGAAGATTGGAAAGAGATTTGTAGTTGCAATGAAAATGTAATGGGCTAATATAGAAGTTTTTACAACTTTAATCCATGCAACTTGTTTATTTAGCAGGACAAGAGTTGCCTTTTAAAAGACATGATAAATCACCATCATCCTTCAATCGAATTAATTATATTGAGTTTCTTGAATACCAGTAAACAAAAAATATGATACAGTTTTAAATGCTCATCTTCAAGAAGTTACGATATTCATAGAAACTTCTATCAGTTTAGATGATTTGATGAAAGCTTGCAGATCTTATGCTTGATGCAGTTGCAAAAGAAATTCAAGAATATGAACTTGTGGCTATCATTTAAGATGAGACTAAATTGCAGTTGCTAAGAAGGTATAAGATGAGACACTGAATATTACTATAAAATCTCGGCTTTCCTCAGTAGTCAGTCTCGTGATGAACTCACTAAGTCACTGCAGACTACAAGCCTGCCGTATTACCGCGAGGCCTGGTGACCGCGCCATGCGAATTATCTCAAAAGAATTTTCCTTTATGCAAAGTCTGGACAAGATGTTGATCCGAAATACTGTCATTGTTAACTTTACTCAGCGACTTTTTTACAATCAAAGTTATCAGCAGTTGATGAATGTCTTTTAACTGAAAGCACAAATAAACCTTTGATTGATTGATGATCAAATTGCTTTTCTTACACTGGTCATAAGAGTCATGGTCAAACCCAGCGGGTTTAATGCTCCAGAGACAGACGCTGTATATCCACATGGACATCTCATCAGTACTTTTGAAATAAATCAAGGGCTATTGAATTTTAAACATCAAGTTGATATACTTATGTGTAGGTGCATTGTTTGATATTGTACTACTTCCAGGCCCGGCGCGTCCATTAGGCGAACATAGGCAGTCGCCCAGGGCATCATTCTTTAGGACATGCTTCAGGGGCATTAAAATGCCTTTTTTGGGGGCATCAAAATGTCTTAGAACGATGCCTTAGTACAGGGGTGGCCAAACGGCGGTTCGCGAGCCGCATGCAGCTGTTTGCTTCCTTTTATGCGGCTTTTTTTCACATGCTTTGTTTCTTCCACCAGCAGCCTAGTTTTGTAATCCTGTTGTGTTTGGCAACGCACATGGTGCATTATCACGTAATAATCATTTTGTTGAGAGAATTACGACTAGCGTGTAACGAGTAGCGGGCCCATCTCCACGGCTGGCTTTGCGCCTGCGCAACACAGCTTCGAAGTTTGAAAAACCATTGCAGCGATTGCGACCCTGTGTCTCCTTTGATCTGCCCTGGCAACGAACCCCTGACCGCCCGCACGCACCGACTGCAATGTCGTTTCCAACTGAGCTCACCGGCCGGTACACTACGAATCTAGCTGAGCAAAAGTATTGTGTACCAAGAACAGAACAGTTTATTTCGTTGCCAAATAGTACACAAACTCATTGTTAAACAAAACTCGTATTTTACATGCAGCAACAGGCAGTTACGAAGGGACCAGTGGTCTTCGAGTCAAGTGACAGCCCGCGGACAGCGACAATTACTCCGTCCATACGACCAGAGCCCAAAAGCCTATAGCTCCGCCCATCACAGTCAAATTTTCGATGTCACAACATAACTGAAAAAAGTGAATATGACATCAAAAACCCAACCACAGCGCCCGCGGGCCCCCAGCTCACAAACACTGGACATGCGCACAGAGCAAAGCAATCACTAAATCATGAAAATCAAGAGAAAGCAAAAAAATTATTACAAGAATTAGTTATTGTTTCAGACACGGATTTGTTGTTGTGAGTAAGACTAAAATGTTAGAAGTAATGGATCAATACTCATCAATCATTTACTGTATATACTGACTGAGAAGAAATTGTTTGTAACTAAATTTGAATTTATTATAGGAGAGCTGTTTTAAGTCTAGTGGAATGTCATTCCAGATCTTTGCACCGATGTATTTTATGGATCTTTGGGTTTTAGTAGAAGAGAAACGAGGAAGAGAAATATTTTTACTAGAAGCATGGCGAGTGGAATTAGTGTGACGATCAGAGGGATGCGAAAAATAATAACGAAATCGACATGGTAATTTATTTTGAGAAAATTGGTGCATGAATTTAGCTACTTCTAGTTTATATAAATCTTCCAGTTTTAGAATTTGTAACTTGAAATAATGAGGCGTCATACTTTCTCTTAGAGAAGACTTGGTGATAATTCTTAATGCTTTGTTTTGTAGTCTTTTTAGGGTGTTTAAGTATGTTGGAAACGTAGACGCCCATATAGGTAAAACATACATTAATTGAGTGTGTATCAAGGAATAGTATAATAGGAGCAATGTATTTGATGGAAGATGGTAACTAAGTTTGTACATTATTCCAACTGAGCGTGATATTTTATTTTCTAGCAAGGCAATATGATTTTTAAAAGACAGTTGGTCATCCACAAGTAATCCAAGATATTTAGCTGCATCAGAAATAGAGATTTGATCTGCATCAAGTGTTAGAGTCAGGTTGGGGCTAGACTTTCGAGAATAAGGAGAAATGTATAGAGCTAGAGTTTTTTGTGGGTGTAGCGTCAAGTTGTTTGAGCGCATCCATTGATTTACGTTACTGAGTTCATCATTCGCTAATTTTTCCATTTAGGAAGTGTTGAATCACTGATTAATAGTGCTGTGTCATCAGCGAAGAGTCTAGGGACCGAATGTAAACACTTTGGCAAGCCATTAATAAAAATCAAAAATAAAAGCGGCCCCAAAATCGAACCTTGAGGCACACCATATTCTATTTTTTCAAGGTTGGAATTTGCATTTCCAATAGAGACATATTGCAATCTGTTATTCAAATAAGATTGTAGTAAATCATTTGCTACGCCACGAATACCATAAAAATCTAACTTTTTAATTAGTTTTTTGCGACAAACCGAGTCGAAGGCTTTTTTGATGTCTAAAAATATCAAGGTGGAGAAATTTTTTTTCTGAATATTGTCAAGGCAATCAGTTAGTATATCTAAAATTGGGTGAAGAGTGGAATGATTATGGCGGAAGCCAAATTGAGTTAACATAAAAATATTGTTTTGTTCAAAAAAAAGAAATCATTCTGTTAAGAATAATGCGTTCAAAAATTTTAGATAAGGATGAGAGCAAAGAAATCGGGCGATAGTTTCCCGGTGAAGCAGCAGGTCCTGATTTATATACAGGAATTACTTTGGCTACTTTAAGTTTTTTCGGAAAAATACCAAATGAGATGCATTTGTTTATTATGTTGGCAAGTGGAAAAGCTATAATATCTGCAGCAGTTTTTTTAAAAAATGGGAGTATGTCATCATAGCCACTAGCTTTGCTTAAACTGAGTTTGTTGATGGCGCATTTAATTTCATAAGGATCAGTGGGTTTGAGATATATGGAAGTGGGGAAAGTGATTTTAAATAAGAAAGATATTTTTCGTCATCAACATTATTTTGCTTAGCGACTAAAGATTTTCCAACATTGGCAAAATGATGATTAAATTTTTCTGCTATTTCGGAGGGATTGGTAAAACATTTGCCATCAATGTTTATGATGTTGGGAGCTGACGTTGCAGATTTAGAAGATAAAATTGAGCGTAACACTTCCTAGGTTTTTTTTGGATTATTTTTAAAGGTGCTGAACTCATGAAAATAAAACAATTTTTTTGCCAAGCTTTTGACTCTGGTAAGAAGGTTCGTGTAGCATTTATAAAAATATTTATCGCTCATGGATCCATTAACGAAGTGAGTTTTATGCATTTTTTGTTTTCTTTTAATAGATTTTAAAATTCCTTTGGAGATCCAGGGTTTGCTCTGTAGTTTTTTTTGTTTTCTGGAGAGTTGTTTGAGTGGGGCATGCTTATCTATTGTTGTTTGAACCAAAGAATAAAATTGTTCGAATACAGAAATCACATTATTTTCATGTATAGACAGTACAGTTTCTGAGAGGTTTTCTAGTGATTCATGGAGATCAGCGTTGAAATTATCGACAGAAAAATTTGCCAGTGACCTTTTAAATTTGGGCTGAGTCTTACATTTTATGACATTTTGGGAAACAGAAACCATGACAGAATAGTGATCGGTTATAACATGATTTAACACAAAAGGGGAAATGCGAAATCGGTTTTCATTAGTCAGTATGTGATCAAGGGTAGAAGAGGAAGTGTCTGTAACCCTAGTAGGTTTATTGATAAGGAAAGCAACGGAGTTGGAGTCGAGCATATTTAAATAATTAGTCACAATGTTATTACTTTGCGAAGAAGTATTGATATTGATGTCGCCGAGAATAAAGTAATAGGATTTTGTATCGTTTAGCTCAGAAATGGAGTTATTGAGATAGTCAGAAAAATCTTTCATATTGCTAGTCGGATGTCGATAAATCGTCCCTATAATGTAGTGGGTGGAGCTAATGGTAGATTTAATTCGTACCCATAAGTTTTCACAACCAAAAAATTCAGTGTGTAAAGTTATTTCTTCGTATTGTAGGGTATCAATGATATAAATTCCCACTCCCCCAGTATTTGTGGAAGAGTTAACGTGTAGAAAAATATAGCCTGGAATCGAGATATTAAGTAAAGGCTTGTCCTTGATTTTTGTTTCACTAATACATATGACATCAGGCTTTGTTGGAAAGGTTGATAAGAAATGATAGAGATTGTCAAAATTTTTTTGAAGAGATCGCATATTAAGGTGCAGTAAAATTAAAGAATCGTTGCAATTGTAACAGTAATTCTTAAAGTTTCCGAACTGCGGTCTGACGTAACTACCCTATCAAAACGCGCCAAATTCCAAACAGATAATCAGGTTGTATTGGCAACTCAAAACAGTAATTTCTGAACAGCTTCAAAATATCTTTCTTCACAGTAACGATAAAGCAGGGTAGCGATAGCAATGGCGGTTTTAAAATTTGTTTTGGGTTACGCCCACCGCACAATCTCATCGACTAAAAAGAAACACAGGGAAATCACGCAATATAAAGCACCAGACTAACCACCGGTCAGCAAAGGAAATGAACGACCAATCAGAACACGACAACGACGTACGAAAGAGCGACCAATCAAAACACGACAACGACGTACGAAGGAATAAATGGCCAAATAAGGAAGGATTAAATAAATTAAGGAAGTAAGAGATCCGTCAAGAACACGGCGGAAAACCAAAAGCTAGGACGAACTAACTTGACGCAACATAGCCCCCACAATTGACGGAGGAAAATAATCTACAAAACATGCAAGAGTTAGTGAAGTTCTCCAGCTGTAAAGCTGAACCGACGATCAATACGCTCGTAACAATAACACATGCTCAGATACGAATACAAAACACATTCCTAGTCCTACAGCATACGCAACGAAGTACATCTCCAGCTTAAACGTAGCGTCACGGATAGAATTCATGGTCAAACGTATCTCCGATTTTAAGCCTACGCCTGAAACAAAACAAACAGACAAAGTGTTATAAAAACAAACAGACAAAGTGTTATCACAATAAAAATTTCTAGGGCCTACGTATCTCCGATTATAAGCCTACGCCTGAAACAAAACAAAAGGACAATTTTTAGGGTCTACACGCTCGAAAGATCAACCACAAGCAGTAACACATGCGCACTTGTCTTAGAACAGAGAGGGCTTTACGAGCCCGAATAAAGCAGAAAACAGCTGAAAGCTTATACACAGCACTTAACACATCGTAATGCCGCTTGACAAAAGAGAGAAAACACATGTTTTAATTTAGGTGCATATAGCAAGCTATAGTTCAATCTTCCGTCACAAAATAAATAAATCCCACAAATATCATCAAACTTAGAATGATAAGCGTAGTCGAAAATGCAAACTCAAACATCAAGAAAAATAGGTCATGCAAAGAGAAAGGCAAGTAAACAATTCCACTAACCTTGTACTAGTTTTTTCCGCTTAAGAACCTTCTAAAAACCGACACAGCTTAGAAATGGGACGAACAAAAGTGTTGGTGGCAGTTTTCACAAGAACCTTTCGCACAAGCCCCTTTTCATCGGGGTAAGTTTCGATCACCCGACCTAGCGGCCACCTACCTCGCGAACTGGAATCGTCGTGCAACAGAACCACGTCACCGACCGAGTAATTCTGTTCAACGTTGTGCCACTTCTGTCTAGTTTGAAGAGTCTGCAAGTATTCACGGCGCCATCTCCGCCAAAATTGATCAGTTAAATACTGTACCTGGCGCCACTTTTTACGGACATAATTATCCGACTCCGAGAAAACTCCAGGGGTGTAGCTAGGACTCGGTCGCATGAGCAAGATGTGATTCGGGGTCAGGGGTTCATTGGCTTCGGGGTCTTGTAACACGGGAGTCAAAGGTCTGGAGTTGACGATGGATTCGACTTCACTAAACAAAGTAATTAGACAGTCATCGGTGGTCGGTTGACTAGTCAGCAAAGCACTTAAAATGCGCTTGATAGATCTTATCACTCTCTCCCAAATGCCTCCCATGTGCGAGGCATAAGGGGGGTTAAACACCCACTTCACACTGCGTTGCTTTAAGTACTCGTTGATCTGGTGGCTGTTCCATTCCTGCAAAGAACGCGAAAGTTCTTTATGTCCGCCTACTAAGTTCGTTCCGTTGTCGCTGTAGATCACGCTTGGAGCACCACGACGACTAACAAATCTCCTGTAAACATTGATAAAGGCATCTTTGGAAAGAGAATAGCTCATTTCAATATGAACAGCTCTAACTGCCAAACAAGTGAATATGCACCCGTAGCGCTTAACGGTGCTGCGGCCTTGTTTCACCAGAAACGGGCCAAAATAGTCCACTCCTGTATGGTGGAAAGGAGGATTATCCGACGTAACCCGACCACTGGGCAGATCCGCCATCAGTTGTCTGCCTAAACACAGGTTGCGTTTTTTACACAAAAGACATTGGTTTAACACTCGACGAACCGTTGCAGCACCGCGAAGTATCCAATAAACCTGCCGCAAAGAAGTCCAAGTGTGACTCATTCCGCAGTGCCCCATTTCTCGGTGGTGATGTTCTATAAGCAAGCGCGTGGCATGACCTTTAGAGGGTAATATCACGGGATGCTTGATGTCGAAATTTTCCGGAGACCTGCACAGTCGTCCACCTACCCTTAAAACTCCTTCGATCAAAACTGGATTGAGTTTCCGCATGGCATCACGGCATCTCCTAGCAGTAGATTTAGAAGACGACAATGCTGTTATCTCATCATGAAAATAACGCTGCTGTGTAAGCTTTATTATTACATTTTCAGCTTTAGCAAGTTCTTCAACTGTTAAAGCACCTTTAGGTACTGACTTGAGTCGCAGTGTGTCACACAGACGCAAGAGCCAAGCCATACTCTTCTTCAGTCTAAACCACGAGGAAAAACGCGAGAAACGCTGTTCTATGGAAGGCAGTTCAGCAGCGGAGACCGTAGTGACAGCCGATGTTCTATTTTTAAGAATTTTGAACTCCTCTGGCAAGTTCGCAAATGTGCAAGGAGGTTCGGGCCATTCGGATTGAGGCTGGAGCAAAAAAAACGGACCCTGAAACCACAAAGAGTTTATTAAAGCGTTGACATCCATACCTCTAGACGCGATGTCCGCCGGGTTATCCTTGCCGTTGACGAAGTGCCATTGAGTAGGGTCCGAGTTTTCTTCGATTTTCGAGATACGATTTGCCACGAAGATTGGGTACCTCCTGGAGGTATTCCTTATCAAGTGCAGGACTGCTACTGAATCAGTCCAAAAATAAGAACTTACCGGCAGATTATCAAAGACGGGTCTGAGTAAACAATCAACCTTTATTGCAAGGGTAGCGGCGACCAGCTCTAAACGTGGTATCGAAACTGACTTCAGTGGGGCAAGACGACTTTTACCGAATACCAAACTGCAATAAACATTGCCATTAGAGTCTATCAATCTCAAGTACGATACAGTGCCATAAGCAGACAAAGAAGCATCTGCGAAGTGGTGAAGCTCTATTTCATACATCTGGTCATTTTCAAAATCCGTGGGAACAAAGCATCGAGCCACATACACTTCGGCCAACAGGGGTAGTTCCCTAGTCCACTTCCTCCATAGTACTTGGTCATCATCCGGAATAGGGTCATCCCATGCCAGTTTCTTCCTACACAAATCCTGCAACAACAATTTTGCGAGCAATATTACAGGTGCCACGAAACCTAGTGGGTCGAATAATGAGCTTACCGCCGACAAAAGTCCTCTTCTGGTCAACGGCTTTTCTTTGATACTCACATTGAACTCGAACCGATCTGTCTCAAAATTCCACACCACGCCCAGAATTTTTTCACTAACCTGATCGCTAGATGGCAGACTTAAACAAGCTTTGGACAAATCTGCATTCGGAATTGTTGAAAGAACCTTTTGATCGTTTCCAAGCCATTTTCGCAGGTGAAAACCTTTATTTTCCAAGAGCTTGGACAACTGGTGGACAAGTCGAATAGCTTCGTCTTGGCAAGAAACAGAAAAGAGGCAGTCATCCATGTAAAAATTATTTCTTACTATTTCAAGGGTAGCTTCATCAAAATCCTCGACTTGGTCGTTGGCAGATTCCAAAAGACAGAATTGGCAGCAACTCGGAGACGAAGTAGCACCGAATAGATGTACTTGCATGTGGTACTCTTGAGGCGGAAGTTCAAGATCACCACGAGGCCACCAGAGGAATCTAAGAAAATCACAATCGTTAGGATGGACTTTAACCTGGTGAAACATTGACTCAATGTCACCAACCAACGCTATTTTGTTTTTCCTAAACCGAGTTAAAACGCCAGGTAAGCTGCCAAGGAAGTCAGGTCCTTTGAGCAACTGATCATTGAGAGACGTCCCCTTGAAAGACGCTGCGCAGTCGAACACCACGCGAACCTTCTCGGGTTGATGGGGGCGACACACAGGATGATGCGGTAGATACCATCCTTTTTCTGAAGGAAACTCAACGGGTTTAGCGTATCCTTTAAATATGTAGCCTTCAAGAGTTTCCACGTACCTTTTTTTCAAATCAGGATTCCTGTCTAACCTTCTTCGTAAATACGAAAGTCTAATCAACGCCTGATTGCGGTTGTTGTTAAGTTGGGGAGCCCCTGGTCGCCAGGGCAAAGCAACCTGGTAGTGGCCATCCACTAACGTTTTCGAGTTCCTCATCAATTTTAACGCATAGCGGTCATTTTTAGACAATTCCATGCTGTCCGAGTATTGTGAAGGAATCTCATCCAGCTTCCACAAGCGTTCCATTTGGTCATTAAGCCGATCTACTCTGACGGAAGCAAAGTTTACAGAGTAATTTTCAAAATCCTCATTCGGCCGTTCACATGTTCTTGGGCCAATTAAAGACCATCCTAGCGTAGTTCTCAGCGCATAGGGTTCACTAGGCCTTCCTCTGCATTCTTCGATTACCCAAAATGCTTCCGGAACGTCGACACCGATCAGAATCAAAACTTCGGCGTTGATTACAGGGAGCTTTAAGTTTTTTAGGTGAGGCCACGAGCGCAGCTCGTGTGCAGTAATCACTGGGTTAGGCTTTACGGGCAAGTTTTCGACGGCCAGTACTTCAGGAATATTCAAATGCTTATCGCCACTTAAGGAAAGAACAGTGACGCTTACCTTGGCACCTGTTTTCTTTGCCTTGTCTTCATTCACAGTCGTAATGGTAAACTCCGTCGGTTCTCCCTTCAAGTCGAGTTTCTCCAGCAAACGATGATCGCACAGCGTAGTAGTCGAACCCTGATCCAGAAATGCGTAGGTATTGACACGCTTGTTTCCAGCAGCGACGCAGACAGGCACAACGTTTAAGTAAACACTACCGGCGTTTGTACCGCACGTTTGCCCTGTAAAATAAGTACTTGCGCAGTTGGATGACGGTGAAGAACTTTGTGATGTAGGGACGGCGATAGGGTTCGAACGATTAACTTCTCGATGTAGCAGAGCGTGATGCTTCAACTCGCACTTGTCGAACGAACAGGCGCTTTTCTGGAAGCAAAACTTAGCGATGTGACCTTTTTTCCCGCAGTTGTCGCACAGTCGTTTTTGTCTCATTAGAAGCAGGCGATCGGCCTTGGTTTTGTTTCTAAAAAGAGTACAGTGAAATATGGCATGACCACCGCCACACAAGATACATTTTTCTTTCTGTTGAGAAGGCTCAACCGATGTAGTTTTGGTAGTAAATATCTTGCCGTTAGTAGTTTTCTTTGAACGACTATTAATAACCGCCGCATACGACGATCTTACAACTTCGGCCTCTTCTTTTACAAATTTCACTAGATCGGAAAATGAAGGATCGCGACCACCTCGTTCTATGAAAGCCGAAGAACGAATCCACCTGGATTGCGTGCTGTAAGGAAGTCTGTTAATTATTTTTGCAATGTTGTCAAAATTATTTAAATCGGCATAATAGTTCAAATGGGATAAAGTAATCTCGCATTCCTGTACCTCTTGAGCGAGTTTAGTCATACCAGTTGAATCGTCTAATTTAATCTTCGGTCCATCGGCAAGTCGTTTCATATAAGCACGAGCAATGACGTTCTTTCTTCCGTAGTTTTCCTTTAACGTCTCCTTAGCCTTTTGGTAACCAACAACAGGATCTAAAAGTAGACAGAATTCGATTAAGCTTTTGGCTTTGCCTTCGCAGTGTTGCAGCAGGTACAAAAGCCTGCGTTGGTCATCCAATTCTGCTTGCTCGACAGTCGTCTCGAAGGTGGTCATGAATCTGGAATACTTCATCGGATCGCCGTCGAACTTAATCAGCTCCAATGATGGCCTGTGAATGCTGTCTCTAATCACACTAGAAAAAGAATGCAAGGCTTCATCAAGGTTGGTGGTAGTGGTTTTTAAACAACTAGCGCTACCAGCAACAGGTTTACTTTCAAATGGAATTTTTTTGGATAACGTAAACCTACTGGAGACTGACGGGATTTCTTCAGGCACAACTTCCTCGATTTTCTTGGGCTGCAATACTTTGGCAAAACGGGCTGGGGTAGTTGACGTTGCAGGAAGGTTTTGTCCGGCATTAGTTACGGGTCTTGTAAATGTAAAGTCGGTTACGTTAAAACTATTGCTACTCGCTGCGGGGTTGTTCTCAAACCGAACATCTTTGACACCGGAAGTTGGCGGAATATTTTCACATGCGCTTTCCTCGATTTTCTTTGGTTTCAGCACGTGGACTGAAGGGGCCGGTGCTGTCGAAGCTGATAAAAGATTTTGAGCATTATCTGTTACTGGTCGGTTGGATGCAATGCCAATTTTGTTTATTTCTAATTTAGGGCTAGGCCTATTACTTACCTTAACGCTCGACGCTTCAAGTCGCCACTCTTCATCCTCTGCTTCAGGAATGTACCCTCCTCGGTCCAATTCTTCTTCGAGAACCTGGTGCTCGAGCGACGCTTGCTCAAGTTCATGTGAGGCGGTTAAAATGTCTATAGTTTCTTGTTCGGCAGCTTCTTCGCGTTCACGTCTTTGTCGCGCTTCAGTTTCTTCTAATTCACGGCGTTGTTGACGCTCTGCATGCTCTAATTCACGGCGTTGTTGACGCTCTGCATGCTCTAATTCACGGCGTTGTCGACGCTCTGCACGCTCTCGTTGAAGTCTTTGCTGGTCTTGCAACTGCTTGACTTTCAATCGAGCAATTTGTAGTTTAGCAGCGGCTCTAGCTTTAATAACGCTAGAACTGCTAGAAGCGTTCGAACGAGCGGAGCGAGATCTTAATGAACGTGGCGCTGTCACAATACTAGAAATCTCTTTGGGGTTTTCAAATGTCTCTAGCCATTCAGAGGCCTTTGTATCAAATCTCGCCTTTCGTACATGCTCGTCTTTCATCATTGCTTCAAGTGTCTTATAAGCGGTCTCTTCGGTCTCGTTAACAGTTATTCTGGACAAATCACTATACGCGGAATTGATTCGGGAAAGAACTTGCTTGAAAGCTTCGCTGTCTTCTATTTCCGAATATGACATAATCATATCGACTTCATCATACAGTGCGTCTAACGAAGCTTTAAGCTCTTCAAAACGGGAAATACTCGATACCGACATCATCTGGATAGACTTTCTTCAATCGGTCACGAACTTTCATCAAACAAATTTTAAAACTTCGATGTAACAGTAATTCTTAAAGTTTCCGAACTGCGGTCTGACGTAACTACCCTATCAAAACGCGCCAAATTCCAAACAGATAATCAGGTTGTATTGGCAACTCAAAACAGTAATTTCTGAACAGCTTCAAAATATCTTTCTTCACAGTAACGATAAAGCAGGGTAGCGATAGCAATGGCGGTTTTAAAATTTGTTTTGGGTTACGCCCACCGCACAATCTCATCGACTAAAAAGAAACACAGGGAAATCACGCAATATAAAGCACCAGACTAACCACCGGTCAGCAAAGGAAATGAACGACCAATCAGAACACGACAACGACGTACGAAAGAGCGACCAATCAAAACACGACAACGACGTACGAAGGAATAAATGGCCAAATAAGGAAGGATTAAATAAATTAAGGAAGTAAGAGATCCGTCAAGAACACGGCGGATAACCAGAAGCTAGGACGAACTAACTTGACGCAACAGCAATTATTAGGAATAGAGTTGACATCAATGAATTTACAAGGGTTGATATTTTGAAACAAAAGAGAAAAAGTTTTTTCACTTAATTCAAATTTACTTAAAGAGTTGGTAGAAAAATTATCACGATCCGGAGCAATCATCGGACGTGAAGACACACTGGTAATTTCAGCATCTGAAGCACAAGAACTCATACTGAAAAAAAACAACAACAACAAAATCAATATACACAATAAACAATAAGGGACAACTACACTCTACCGAGAAAGCGATTAACGAAAGCTCGATGGCAGAAGCGCTTAAAGGCCGGTCATAAAAAATCATTTTGAATAGAAGCAAGTTGTGGGGCTTACTAAAAAATGGTTGTATGTCAGAAAACGTAATAAATATATAAATGTGTGTCGGTTATATTTAGTTATCTAAAAATGAAGTTAAAAAGTTATTAAATATGGGAGTCAGTAAAATTTGAATTTGATGTCTACGTTTCATGAGTTAATAAAGCACAATGAATTCATAATAACTATTTGTTCCAGCTTCGGCAAATAGTTAATTTCTGTAATTGTTTTGTTAGCTTAGGACTCGAACCGTAGTTTAATGTTTCACTTATCTTTTCACCTTTCGAGCCAACGCACTGTTGCGCAACTTGTTTTGTAAGCACTTCAATTTGTTTTCCAGTACAAGCGCTTCACACTTTGTATGTAATTTAGTATAACAGTAATCAAAACGCCTTTTTTTTTTGCACTTTGGACACAGTTAAAAAACGCTTTACTGTTTTGCACCTGGTTCTTTTCGAAATATTTTGAGTTTGAATTGCACGTTAAATCGACTGTTAGATTTATTTTTGGAGTTAAACAAGAAAAGATAGTTTTTATACAGCTGAGATTTCCTCGGTAAAATTTCGCTCGCTCACTGACTCTTAGAAAATCTTGGACACCCCTCTCCTCACCTTGTTGTACCGAGATATTGCCGTATTTTAATTTACCTTATTACATTTTAAATCGGAAGAAGTTTAGTCCTTCTAATAAAGAGATCTTTTATGGTTGGTCAAGTCTGGTCGACAGGAAGGCAAGAGTGAAGGCTTTGGCGTTTCGCCCGAGCAATTAGTTTTACGAGGAAAGTCAATATACGTGTTGTGACGGTTTCGTAACACTATTGTCTCCAGTAAAATATTTAAAAAGCACAGATAATTACAATTTGAGAAAACAGGTATGTCAAATGCCAAATGTGCCGTGTCAGTTGCCACACCAGGAAAAGTTGGGTGTTTGGCAGTGTGAAGACGTCTAGGGCAATTTCAACTTATACACAAAAGCAATTTTCAGCAACACGGAGGTTCAATAACAAAATATAAACTCATTCGCTACCGGCGAAATACCAAAATCGCGACGGGGCCAGGTAATAGAAGTAAAAATAATTGAACAATTTCCAATGAAAGAACCTTCAATTCCGGATACTATACAAAATCTTTGCAGCGCATTATTTGCAAGCGAACGGAAAATTACGAGTAGGCTACAATTATTTGATGCTGGCATTATGAATAACCGAATTTAATAATAGACTACAAAATTAATATTCAGCGTTGTTGCGTCATAAAAGAAGGACATATGTCACAAGTCTTAGCACGTGGTGAACGGAGTCGTGTTCATTTAAAATCAAAATGAAAAAGAGATAATATTAATCTAAATTAATCAAAGAAAATACCATCACCCGCATTCAATAAGTGAATCATAGTGTAAGCACATGTTGTAAAGAAATCGTCTACAAGATGACTTTAGGTAGATCACGACTTAATTTGGATTTACTTTAACACCATCAACAAAGAGACAGTAATCATCATTGAGAATACGCCATGTTGTTTTCTTCTTCAATTGCTTGGCTTCTTTAAACTTAGGTAGAAGTTGCTTTCTTTGCTTAAGAAAAGTAGCCGGGAGATGCTCGGTGATATAGACTTTGGAATCATTTTCTTGATTGGCATTGTAGCTTTTCAGGTGCTTTGCAGATGCAAAGACCAAACGTTTGTCAAAAATGGTCAAAAAATCTTCATCAATAATAGGCAGTGGGGCAGCCAGCATTGCAGCGACAAACAGGGTGTCTGAGGGGCTTTGCCCCCCAGGGTATGATAGGTATTTCTAAAGAGTGAACACCCAGTCAAAAGGTCACCGTACGCAACTGCGACACAGATCGCTGATCAGTAATTAAGGAGAAGGTTTGTTAAGACAAGAAGTGAGACATTTTCTAACGGCCTCTATAATAGCTGTTGCTTCCTTTTCGAAGGCGGAATTTGAATTTCGCTGCCCTAAAATGTGCGGGACATGAATGCAACGGGGCGACCACCTTGATTTAATGTGGCAAATATGGCCATATCAGAGGCGTCACATTCCATAATAAAAGGTAAACGCTCGTGGACTAATTGCAAAGTAGCGTTACTTAATTCAGTTTTTAACAACACAAATGCATTTATTTATTTATTTTATCGCAATAAAACTAAAAAAAGACAACATTAACACAAGGCAATACTCACTGTCAATCTAGTTCAAAAAAAGCCCATTTGCGATCATGTGTCTCTACGTCATGTTTGTTTTTGCTATGAAATGTTCAGATTTTCGAATGGAGTTAACGAGGTTAAAATATTGCGCCATATTGGGTTTGCATTTAGAGAATTTACATCGATAAATTAAAAATCTAGTGTATAAAAGTAATCTTAAAGATACCGTTGTTTTCTTGAAATCCAAATAATTTATGCTTATTATCCAAATTAAGTCGTAAAAGAATTTTACTGAAAGCCGATCAGACACATCACACCAACACATATCAACAAACTTACAATTACAAAACAAGTTCATGATAGTTTCCGGTTCTTCCAAACAAAATACACAATAATTACTATCAACAATTTCCAAACCATACAGTTGCACATTTGTCACAATTGATTTTAAGTTTAATCTAATTTGGAGGGATCTTAATTTGGCCTCATCTGTTGCAAAATTGTTGTTTTTATATATTTTAAACCAAAGAATATTTGACGGTAAATTTGCCAGATCTCGCACCATTTCTGTTGTTGTTTGATGGGTAAAACTTTATTTTTGCTTTTTAAGAAAGTGTGAACAGTTTTAGCCTATTTGATTTCCCCAGCGAAGTAATCAGTTGCTGAATTTTTTTTAACTATGAAAATTGTTGGTTAGTTGGTGTTTCATGTAGCCAGGACAATGGATCTGCTGAAATCAATTTCACGTGCTTTATAAAACTGTAGTTATTCGGGGTAAACCCATAATCTATCGATAAGTCATCATACGGTTTTATATTTTCATCTGAATCGAGCAATTGTTGAAAATCAAAAATCCCGGCGTTAAAAAATTCTTCAATCAACATAGGTTTATTTTGATACTTGACCACTAAGGTGTTGCCTGAAGGCTGACGTGCCAAGATCTTAAAAGTAAGGACAAACGCCCATGTGTGTATAAATTCGAAAACGATATCGAAGCATGAGTGGAAAGCTACTAATTTTTCTTTCTTTCCTTGTTATTTTTTGTATTATGTCGTATGTAATAGCTAGTTTTAACGTAAATGGTTTAAAGTAAATAGTTTTAATGTAAATGGTTTAATTAGCTAGCGAACTTTTTAAAGAAAAAACATTTTCTATTATCTCAAACAAAATCAATATGATACAATTTTATTGCAAGAAACATACTCAACATCTGCTGATGAGAAACAGTGGATATGTGAGTGGGGAGGTTGACTTTTAAGGCAGAATTTTCCTGACTGAAATTTAAACAGAGGAGAAAAAAATTTATTCTTGCTTCAATTTATGCACGTACCAAAGATGATCCAATGTTTTTTATGATGATTTTTTTTCAACACTTTCAAATTTTTCTAAAAATGACGTATTTTAGCTGGGGATTGGAATGTAGTTCTAAATGACGAACTAAACAAAGTTGGGGGACCAATGCATGCTAACAAAGCATCGAAAGCAAGCTTAAAATCACACATCAATGAATTTGACTTGATTGACATATTCCGAGAATTAAACCTGTTTTGGACTCAAATCGTAGTTTTCCGCCCAGCTTGTTCTACTGCACTGATTGACGACTTTCACATTCACTAAGTAATCCGTATATTCTCGTGATGAAATGCCGTAATCCTGCATTACGTAAAATACAGTAAATAAATGAAAGATGTAACACAGTATAACATGAATTAACGAAAAACGAAACTTACAAGAGTTAAAGACTGCAGTAGAATCATCAAATATAACTATGTAGGTAAATGGGCAATTTTAGATCTTCGGTTGACAATAGCAAAGATAACCGGCTAACAATTGTTTACTCAACAGATAGATTAGATTAAATGCTTTAAAAGTCTTATTCAAATAGAATCCGAAAAAACAAATAAGGTTTGGTTAGAATCATAAAGTTCATCTACTTTACTGTATAACTCAAAGCAATCAAAGCGTATAACTCAAAAGTATAAGTATACAGTAATCTGCACTCTCAAATTGGGTGTTAACATCAGATCGACAAATCTCATCTGCCAGAAAAATGCAGTCTAATCAGTTGGTTGCGTTACAAAATCGTTGATTACAAAATGAAGCTTGACAGCAGGTTACGACGTAATGGACGTCAATATAAACAAAATAATAGGTGAACAAAATGCGCTAGTTCAAAACTCGGCCAAACCAAAACACGAAAAACTTACACTCGAGTTCAATCCCAACCGTATACTGCAGTGGTTCTTAACCTTTTCACTGGCTGCCACCCCTTTTGCATCACCAACCAATTCTCGCACCCCCATTTACAATTGAAAAAAATTGATGAAGACCCCCCAAAAAAAGTTCGCGCCCCTTGGGGTTGCGGGCACCCCTGGTTAAGAACCACTGCTATACTGCAACTAGATTGTTTTTTTTTTAATTGCAAGAAATTTATGTCATCATATAAAAAAGGCAATTTACGTCATCATATAAAAAAACATCATAATGTTGACGCAAGCGTGAAATCAGATCATAAAATTCTTACAATAACCTTAAATTTGGAATCTGAAGAATGGGGTAGAGCAGGGGTGGCCAACCTTTTGATTCCATGCGCCAATATTTTTCACCCTTAATTTAGATGCGCCACATCAAGCATCCGTTTCTTTTCAGTTCGTTAAAACAAGGGCTTGCAATATCGGTGAAGAGCAAAAAAAGGGTCTTCACTTCACGCCTTCGGACAGTGGCGCACCAGGATTTGGCAAAGGGGGGTCACAACTGGGGGTGTGGCCCCCAGCCGCCAACGGATTTTTACGATTTTAATATAAAAAACACTCATTTTAGCACACTTTTTTTTGAAAAAAGGCGTGCAATGAGTGCAGTCATTACGAACAATGCAAAAATATTTTCGCAGCTTATGTCTAAAAGCAGAAACTTGGCTAAAATAAGTGAAAAGGGGCTACAACCATTATTGGTTTGAGCAATTATAAACTGAAAGTTAGGTTTTAGCACCTTATTACAGGGCCAAAGGGGGGGGGGACATGGCACCGTGGCTCCCCTGCGTGCGCATAGGCCCTCCAACGTCCTGTTTTCCACTGACAATGTCGGTGGAGAACAAAAAATAAAAAAGGTCTTCACGCCCTCAGATGTTCTGTTTCCCACTGAAAAATATCGGTGGAGGGCAAATGAAAAAAAAAATTAGTGAGTAGAAGTGGCTTGCCATCAAAAAGGTGCAATGCGCCACAGTTTGGCCAGTCCTGGGGTAGAGGATATTGGAAGCTAAACAGCGACATTTTATTACATGATGACCATATCATAACTATCAAAAAAGTAATTAATGATTTTCTACCAACTAATACTGATGGTCATGTGAGTAGTGTGCTATGCGCATTTCGACCTCCTTTAGGAGGAGCCAGGTGTAGGCTTAGGTATAGGTAGGATTAGGGCTAGGTGGGATTTTTTTGGTAGGTGGGATTTCTTTTTAAGGTGGAATTTTTTTTTGGTAGGTGGAATTTTTTTTTTCAGAGATTGAGGGGTGGGATTTTTTAGCTAGGTGGAATTTTTTTTTCAGAGATTGAGGGGTGGAATTTTTTAGCTAGGTGGAATTTTTTTTAGAGATTAAGGGGTGGAATTTTTTAGCTAGGTGGAATTTTTTTTTCAGAGATTGAGGGGTGGATTTTTTTTTTTTAGAGACGGAAGGATGGAGTTTTTTTTGTGGTGGGGTTAGGCTTTTGTTTTAAAAATTTTCCGATTTTTTGAAATAATAAATTTTGATAAAATTTTTTATTGAAAACCAAAAAATTGAACAAACAAACAAAGAATGAGGGGATCATTTGCGACCTTGATCCATCTTACCACACTACTCAAGCGATCTACTCTCTCAAGAGCAAGTTATTAAGTTTGTGTTGTAGTACGGATTGTGGCTATTGTTCTTGTGATATTATAGTTCTGACTGTTGCTATCGTACCATCTCATTGCAATAAGAAACAGGAAGTCATTAAACGAGCTCACACGTAGATTTTACCACATGCTAGAATTTGATTTGCTTTTATTAGATGAAATCGTTACGTAATATTTGTGGTACGTATTGAGAATTATCGCAAACTTAAATTTATAAAATTTTTAGTACGTGAAAACGTCTTAGGTTACGTAAATTAATTTTTCACCGCCGTGTCTGTAGCACTAGCGGTCTATAAAACATGTTTCAGAGTTGAAAAAGGCGAATATTACGTACCACAAGTATAAAATTAATTTATTGCTTTAAATATGCGTTTAACGCCGAGATTTCAACTTTTCTCAAAGTTCAGTCATGTCGTTGTCGATACGCGCCGAAGACTGATCAGCGAAGCGTGAAGTTAGAGTCTTACAGTGACAGTAAACGAATAAAACAAGAGAAAACTTTTGCTATTACAAGAAACATCAACGTTTCTTCGTTTTCATCACGCATTTCGTAGTTTTCATCGCTATATTTTCACGCAAGCAAGAATATTTACTTGAACAAAAAATATCCAAGGCAGAGGTATAATGGTATTTACAAAGAAAACGCTCTCTTCACAAAATAGTAGTAATGCCCGCTTCAGTTTGTATAATCATACGTTATTCCTAACACAAATCAAGTATTCACATAACACAGAAAAAATACAAACAAGATTCAACAAATATCTTCTAGGATTAGATTAAAGTTGAATCCGCTCATGTGCTTTTGATGACTTTCAAAGCCAATGAATTTAAAGTCTCCAAACTCAACGAATTACTTTTCAAGGCAATGAATTCAAAATAAAGGGATCCGGTCCTAACTCTTCACATAAAATCAGACGATTGTAAAGTAGAATTATAAATTTAAGGGAGATGTGTGAATTCCGTCTTGATGAACAACACGTTTGCAGTAAAAGGGGGACAATCCTCTTTTTTCTTGATGGTATGTTAAGGTATTGTGTTTTCGAGTAATGGACCCTCTATTTACAACACTTAATGGTTGCGTAGAATCAAGTGCTTGGAAGTATTTTTCAAAAGTTAAAGGATTTTGTCGGATACTAACGCCCTTGCGGACTTGTTTTTTGCTTTTTCCCTCACAAAAATACGTTTTGCAAGTTAAAGCAACCGCCTTTTCTCCTTCATACTCGGTTTTCATTAATCCGAGCACCCTTGTATCAAAAGCATTTCTTTTTTGACAGCAAGAAGGTGATGTCCAGATACCTCCAGAGACTTTGACGTTAATGAACTTGTTTAGGCACTCATCACAGCAGTCTGCCGGCATATACTTCCTTTTTTCTCTAAAATACTCTTCTTTGAGATGTTGAGGGACACAGTCATCTCAAGAGTCACGGCTAATAGAAAAGTAAAAAGAGTCTGTATCGCTCTCGATCAATGAATAGCAGTTTTTTGGGATATACTTATCCAAAAAGTGGTAAAAAAATTTAAGGATGTGGAGTTTTGCTTCTAAATAAACAGAGATCCCTAATTGAAGGGGTAGGTCGTGTTTGATTTGCTTTTTTAAGCTCTTTACTTCGTATAGACCGGGTTTCAATTGTTCCAAGTGCGAAAACCGTGGGTTATTGATTGCTTCGTTGATGTTGGAATCGGTATGATACGTAACAGCGCGGTGTTTGCTTCGATTCAAAAGAGTAGCAGAGTAAAGACTAAACAACTAAAGAGCAGCGTCCTTCCTGGCCTACCGGACGGAAGAAGGACGCTGCTCTTTAGTTGTTTGCTCTTCACCCTGGCCACGTAAAGAGTTTGACTGGAATGGTGACGTAGCCACACGAGTGGATATGCGTACCACAAAGGTTAAATTCTTTAGGAAATATTTATCCGAAGGGATGAGTGATCCTGGCAAGATCATTCGTCCTGGAAGATGAATGTTTCTTACCTGAGGGCGGCTGATGAAGGCTAATAGCCAGAAACAGCGCTGTCTCGCTCTACGGTAGAGTAAAGACTGTTAACACAGAGCTTTGACGTCATCGCTAACACTTTTTTATCTGGGTCGATATCGCCAAGACGACGGTTTTGCACAATTTCCTGGGATAGTTCGTCAAAACACTTCATGGGGAAAAATTGAATAAATTCTTGGATGCGAGTGATTTTTAACCCCAACTCCAGATAGAATTTTGCCATCCGAGTATTGATAAAAATCTCTTCTCCAAAATAACTGCTGATGAGGTACTTTCTCGGTTTTTTCAAAAATCCTTGTTCTGCGATTTTTTGCATGTATTCTCCAATATCAGAACGTGAAATCGTTGTGTTTTTTATGATCGGTGGAAAATCAGAGAACTTTGGTATCAATTCTTCCGGGGTGTGAATAGAGCAGATAAGTAACCCAAAAAGCGATTCAGACTGGATGCCCTCTATAATTTTTTCAAACGTCAGCTGGTTACGAGGCTATACGCACTTTAACTTTTTTAGGAATGAAGCAACTTTCGGGTTTCTTTTTAGTTTTTTCCACTCACATTCTCTTATTCTATTGACTCTATAACCTGCTTCCTCTAACTTTTTGGTCTTATTCAAGGTGTCTTGTCGAAGCTGTTCATAGGTTTTTCCGTTTACCGGATGAATTTTTTTGGGACTACCGTCAGGATTTGCTGAACACTTGTTGCATCTGTGCCAAAAACAACCATCAAATTCAAAAACTTCATTAGACGCTGGAGCGAACCCGTCAACAATCAACGAGTGTTGAGTCAGTTTCTTTTCACCTTGGCCTGAATATTTGTGCTGAATTTCTTTATTTTGGGTGTGACTGATCCATTTTAACCATTGATAAGATGAGAGCCCGTATTTACAGCAAGGATCTGGGCGATAATGATCTTTTTCTTGATAGCGAATAAAGTATGAACAAGGCAAGTCTTGGGATATAGCGTGCAAATACAAACTATTCGCGTCAAGACCTATTACTTTCTTGCACGTTTCTGGGTTAGATACCTCATGAGGACGAATTTTTGTTTCGTCTTTAATAGCTAGTCTGGTAAAAACAATGGATAGTCCGCCTGTGATATTGGATCTCAAAGTATGATGAAGGTCAGCGTGTCTTTTGGGAAACAGACAGAAAAAAGCTTCTTTTTCACATCTCTGGAGCATTTGAATTTTAGCAACTCCACTAACAGAAAAGCTAGATTTAAATATATCAATACCTTGTGCCAAATAAGGCTGTAACATTTTACCTACAGCTTCAACAAAAGGTCTGCAATCCATCATGTTGTGATAAATGAGCATACCTTTGAGAGTCTTCCACTCTTTTTCTTTCCAGATCTTTTTGACAAACTCATATTCTGAGAGAGAGATGTTAGAATTTGTGATTTCACTAAAAAATGCCTCGTACGGTGGAACAGACGGATGTTCTAATGCTTTTAAATCACGAATGAAGCGGTAAGGGAAGAAAAATTTCTCTGCAGTGCAATCGTAAGCCAAAAGAAAAGATCGATAGCTGAAGCCAGGAGAAATGTAATTTCGAATATCCAAAAATCGAAGTTTGGCAGTCTTTAAACAGAGTTTGCTTTTTTAATCTTTTTTAATGTTTGTTTTTTTAATCACAAAATCAATTTTTTCCACCAATTCGCGAATCAGTATCGTTTGAATTAAAGGAAGGTCGTATTTAGCGCTGTTTTAACCCAGTATAGGAAGTTCTCGAATGAAAGCATCAAATTCTTTTAAAAGATTTTCGCTCCGACAATTGAGACTGATAGCGAGAGCATCAAACACATATTCATATCTTTCCTGCAGGATTGCATATGCAGCATCTGAGAGTTTTTCCATATAATCAACCCTTTTTTGAACTAATACAGTTTCGTTACCCTCAGAAACAAAACAAATGGGATCTTCAAAATTTGGGATGTTGGAAGCTATGCCCACACTTAAAGGGTTGTGTTTGGAAGTAAAAGAAAGTTTTTCACCGTTTTCAGGCAAATTGTTTTGACTTAAAATCGACTCGAAATCGTAGCAACAGTAAAAAGGGTAATGTCGTTGATCGTGGGGTACAAAAACGTCTATATCTCCTAATTTTTGAAAAATAGTTGGTTGGTTTTTAAAAATATCGCCAGGAAAAGAGTGTGTAACAGTTTAATCGCAAGAGTTGGTGTGTCTCAAAAAACCTTTTCGCCCATACCACAGTTTATCGCATCGCTGGCATTGGTAAACATCACAATACTTTTCAAAGTCAACAATCAAGCTTAAATGATTTTTAAAAACATTCAATTGCATGGTTTCATCGTACAACTCGCGACTACGCTGTATTAGTTTCGCTTTTTTATCTTGGAGCTCATAAACAACGATATTAATCTCAAAAAAATATTCTATCTCTGGAAAATCAATAAGAAGAACACCTTGAAAGTGATCAGGATCGATATGAAAATGTTTGCAATAAGCGGTAAATAACTGTTTAGCATCCTGTTCACACCGTCGTTTATCAGTACCTCGGAATGTAGGTAAACAACGAAAAAAACATAGGTTGTCGTTGGCTGTATGGTTCACCACCCCTCGATTATGCGTTAAAAAGTCTGGAAACTCTACGGGTCCTGATAGAGGTGCATCCGCCAAATGATTGAGGTAGAAGACCAAATTCGTGATCTGGAGTAATTTCCACTTTGTATCCGTCCAATACTATGAGCGTTGTTGCTAGAGGGGTGATAATAACGGAATTCGTCAGTGTCAATATTCCTCAGGACATACCCAAAGATATATTTCAGTTTGAATCTGGTTTGTTGATCCCTCATTATTCTTTCAGCAATTGTGTCGATCATGTGTTCAAAATTTCGAAAATAAAAATTATGTAAACTCTGTACTTTTCCATGTTTTGAGAAAGTTCTCATGCTGGACCAGTATTTTGAAAGAAACTCCAGCAATTCTGCGTCCTCTTCATCCAAGTATTCATTTTCCAAAACCTCAAACTCCTTCCGGTTCTTTGCTCGAAGATCGCCGGTGTAATTCGGTTTTCGATACGAGTTTCTTGCTTTTTTAGTTGGTGTTTTTTCGTTTTTAGTTTGTTTTCTTTTGCAAGAATGTTTTGCAAAATCTGTCAGCGAATCAAATTGTGTTCCACATCTTCTACATTTTCCGCACTTTTGCTGGTGACGTTTTAAATGATGCATCTCCTTGAAGTTTTTCTGGCATTTCATACATGTAAAGTCTTCTTTCTTCTCATGTATTGTTTTCACATGTCGGTTCAAATTGGACTTCTTCATATACTTTTTGTGGCAGATATCACAAATTATTTCAGCATCCATGACGTTTCTGAACCAATATAAGCAGGCTTACACACTATTGCGCAATATACACTAACTTCCATAAAAGTTGAGTACCTGTTTTCCTTTTTTTGTTTGTGAAAAGCGTGCGTGCGAATTTTGTCCTAATTTAAATAGATAACATGATTTTATATTTGTGGTACGTAACAACATAACTGCTGACAGCAACTCAAAAACCGCATCTAGTCTTTTGTTTGTGACCAACTCAGCGACCCCATCTGGTGGTATGTTTGTGATCAAGTCAACTCAGCAACCCTCAGTATTTTTTGCGCAAAACCATAACAAAAGCGTAACTTTTAATAACTGAAATTCAATACAATAACAAAAAATTTTAAAAATAATTAATTTTTTACATAATTTATTTCATAATAAAAATACTTTCAAAAAAAAAAATTATTACGTTAAAGGAAGATAACAATAATTCCCTAAGTTATTGAACTGGTAAATAATACTATTAATGTAAAAGTTTTTTAAAATACGGTAAAAGAAATAATGTAGCAACAACTTTAGAATTATCAAAATAACTAAAGTATAAATTTTATCACATACGTAAAACTAAAATGCAGCAATAATTTTAACTAAAAAGTATTAAATCGTTATTTCTTTCATCATTAAATCATTAATTAAAAAAAACTATTAAATTTTTAATTGCAATACTGTAACAAAAATTTTAGAAGTAATTAAATCTTTATGTAATTTATTTTATAATAAAAATACTTACAAAATAAAAATTAAAAAAAAAAAACTGTTAAATTTTTAATCGCAATACTGTAACAAAAATATTTCTTTCATCATAAAATAAAAATTAAAAAAAAATATTAAGTTTTTAATTGCAATACTGTAACAAAAATATTTTTTTATCATAAAATAAAAATCAAAAAAGCTATTAAATTTCTAAATGCAATACAGTAGCAAAAATTTTATAAGTAATTAATTCTTTACATAACTTATTTCATAATAAAAAACACTTTTAAATAAAAGAAAATAATAAAAAAAATTAACACGTGAAAAGGGATTCGTGTTGCAAATTAATGTAATAGTTTGGGTTTGAATGCAAACTTGCAATGCCCAAACTTAGAAACGTTAAAGATAAAAGCAATTTACATAACTGAATAAAGATAAAATCAAGTTATGTCAATCAGTAAACAAGCAATTTTGTCAATGCAATTAAATTAGCAAGTATGTTGTCAACTAAACTATGAAATCTTTTAAAATGGCATTACCACAAACTACTGAACTACGAAATCTCTAAAAGAACGGAAATACATCGCTTTTTCAGATACGCCGACACGTAGGTTGGTCACGACGTATGACGTCATTTTCGGCTCACCAATTTGCTCACCACATTTGGTCTGAAATGGCGCATCTATAACTACTCATGTGTCACTGCATATTTTATGGGAATCCTTAAAATGTGTTATTAGAGGTAAAACGATTAAATATTGCTCTTCAAAAAAAAAAGAAACTTAATCAGCTAAGAGAACCACTGGAAAAAATGGCTTTAATGGAATCTTGTTTAATTAATTGTGACCCAATTAGCAAAAACGCAGAACTAGCTAGCATAAACATTACTCAAAATGATCTTGTTAAGTTAGTTGAAAATAATGCTAAAGGGGCTGCCGCTAGAAGTTAGGCACGATGGATGGAGTACGGTGAAAAGAATACTAAATATTTTTTGGGTCTAGAAAAATGAAATAAAGAAAAAATGTCTTAAGAGCCTTAAAAATGCGCGAGGTACTTTATTAACTGATGTTGAAAGAACTTAGTATGTTGTAAGTAATTTAACTCAGTATGTTGAAAGAAATTAGTTTTTTCTACGAGTCACTGAATCGCAATAATGATCAATACAGTGAAAATCAAACTTACGATTTCATCAAATTGGTTTCTCTACCCACAATAGACGAAACCCAAAAAACACATTGTGAAACCCCTATAACAGAACATGTTTAACAGCTATTTCTCAACTTGCAAATAACAGATCACCGGGACCTGGTGGGACGACATTAAAAATACTTTAATGAAATGTTTACGTTAGTCTACTCCATTAGCATAAATCAGTTGTGTAAACCTCAATATCAAGGAATAATAACACTGTTGCCAAAACCCGGAAAAGACATTTTACTAGCCTCCAATTACAGGCCGATTACCTTGCTTAATTGCGATTATAGGATTATTTCTAAATTTATTAATAACAAAATAATTCCCATCTTGCCTGCACTGGTTAACAATGATCAAACTGGTTTCATTAAAGGTCGTCATATTGGAGATGATATTCGATTAATGTGCAATATCATTGATTACGCAAAGTTCAAAAATATACGTGTAGCTGTTTTATCAGATTTACTTACAAAACGTATTTGATTCATTAAATTAGTCCTTTATTTTTGCCATGCTCAGAAACTTTGGTTTTGAAGATTTGCTTATCAACTTAATCCGAATAATCTATAAAGAGCCTAAATGCTGCATTATTAACAATAATTTCTTGAGTTCTTATTTTGATATGAAAAGAGGAGTGAGACGAGGTGATCTCTTATCTCTAATTATTTTCATTTTGTGTATAGAATACATGGCGCTTTTGCTTCGTCAGAGTTATTTGTACGAAGAGTTGATCATCGAGAAACATTGTTTTAAACCAGCATTCTCCAACTGAACATCGAAGGCCTCACTGCAAGCAAGATGAGCGTGTTGCATCATCTTGCGTTACAGTGTGAGGCACTCGTCATCCTCTTACAGGAAACCCATTGCACCTCGGTAGAAAGGTTAGATCTTCCGAGCTACCATCTAGCTGGGTTTTCCTTGAGCAGGAAGCATGGTCTTGCTACGTTTGTCCATGAGCGTCTGAAGTGGATCCTAATCGACCAGTCCGCACCAACATCGGAGATCGAGTGGGTGTGCGTGGATGTTGATAACTATAAAGTAGTCAACGTCTACAAACCCCCTCCAACACGGATGCAAGCATCTGATCTTCCAGAATTCCCACATCCCTGCCTCTACGCTGGCGACTTCAACTGCCACCATGTTGACTGGGGCTATAATAATAACAATCCAGATGGTGAATGCCTGGCTGGCTGGGCCAGTGCCAACAACTTCACCCTGCTATATAGCCCCAAGGAGGCCGCCAGTTTCCACTCTGGCCGCTGGAAAACAGACACCAACCCAGATCTTGCATTTGCCAGTGTCGATTTGGACAGTCGCTTACCTGACAGACGTATCTTAGGAAAGTTCCCAAGGTCACAACACCGACCCTCGCTTGTAAGTCCACCCAAACTTGCTCATCCAAAACCGAGCAAGCCTGTAAAGCGATGGAACTTCCGCAAGGCCAACTGGGACCACTATTCTAACCTAACCAACAAACTGGCCAAGAGTATACCGCCACCTGAATCTCAAAACATCGATCAGGTTTACCAGTGCTTTTGCAAGGTAATAAGCACTGCGGCGAAGAAATGCATCCCTCGTGGTCGACGATCAAACCACATACCTTGCTGGGATGCGGAGTGTGAAGACCTCTATCAGCATTTCCTACAGTCACCTGGGGGCCCTGATTCGGATAGGGCTGCCACAGCCCTACTCACAAGGCTCGACGGGAAGCGGAGAAATCGCTGGTCAGAGACGGTCCGCAACATTGACTTTTCGCACTCCAGCCGGCTGGCATGGAATACTATGAACAACTTGACTGGTAGGTCACGACAATCCCCTCGTCAATGTCCCGTTTCAGCTGATGCTATTGCTTCTCAGCTGGTTAAAAACGGGAAATACGAAGGTGTGAATCGACGCTCATCTCGGCTCGTTTTACAGGAAGTGTCTGACCTTTGGAGGGCTGATCCATTACATCCTGCGAATGTCTCCGGGAGTTTTTCCCATCGGGAGTTCGCTGCTGCCCTCCAACATTTAAAACCAGGCAAAGCTCCTGGACCTGATTCCATTTGTCCGGAGCTGATAATCCATGCTGGAGCCGGCTTAAAATCTTGGCTACGTGGCTTCCTATCTTCCTGCCTGCACCACCTCAAAATTCCTAAGATCTGGAGAAGAGCGCTAGTAGTAGCGGTCCCAAAGCCTTCGAAACCTGTAGAGGACCCAAAGAGCTATCGTCCGATCCCGCGTCGAACCTCTTATTGACCCTCTGCTCCCACGGGAACAGGCGGGTTTTCGACGCGGAAGATCCACCGTGGATCAAGTCACTTTGCTCACGCAAAGCATTGAGAATGCATTCGAAGCGAAAAAGAAGGCCGGTGCCGTCTCTATCGACCTGACAGCTGCCTATGACACTGTCTGGCACCGTGGCCTCACCTGCAAGCTGTTGCGGCTTCTGCCGGACAAGCACATGGTTCGTATGATTATGGAGCTGATCCGCAACAGAAGCTTCACCCTTACAACTGGCGACAGCAAGCCTAGCAGATTACGACGCCTGAGAAATGGCGTCCCCCAGGGATCGGTCCTGGCCCCCCTCCTTTTCAACATCTGTACATATGATATCGCCTCCATAACCTCCAAGAAGTTCGCCTATGCCGACGACCTGGCGATACTTCATACATCTGGAGAATGGAAGGAGTTGCAAAGGACTCTAAGCCAGGACATGACTACACTCTCGGAATATCTCCAGACCTGGCGATTGAAGCTTAGCCACACTAAAACGGTGACGGCGGCCTTTCACCTCCACAATCGAGAGGCTAAGCGTGAGCTTAAGGTCTGTAACATCGGTAAGACCTTACCTTTCTGTCCAGTTCCCACTTATCTTGGGGTCAAACTGGACAGATCGCTCACATATCGTCCTCACCTGGAAGCATTGCGCTAGAAGTTAAGTGCTCGCGTCTCACTGTTGAGGCGACTTGCCGGAACAGGTTGGGGTGCTAGCGCTAAGACATTACGCACAGCTGCCCTGTCTCTGGTCTACTCGACTGCCGAGTACTGCGCACCAGTCTGGTGCCGCAGCGTGCACATACAGCTTATCGACAGTGTAATAAATGACGCCTTGCGCATTGTCACTGGGTGCCTGCGTCCCACTCCATCGGTCTACCTTCCGGTTCTTTCAGGCATCCAGCCAGCTGAGCTTCGCCGCCAAGGAGCGACACTCTCCCTAGCCAACCGCAGCTCCCTGGACCCTGACCACGTTTTACATGGCCAGTTTCATGAGTCACAGGACGTATGTAGGGAGAGATTGAAATCTAGACGCCCATTTGTACCTGCTGCTCGGAAATTACTAGACAGTCTTTCTGAGATGGACGTCCGTGCAGCCAAGTGGACGAACACGAAATGGGACATGGAGTACTCTGCCAACGCATTGTCACTCCACGCTTTCATTCCCAAGGCTAGCTCCAGACCCTTGGGTATGGGTCTGCCCAGGGCAGCCTGGCAAGCTCAACCGTCTGCGTTCTGGTGTTGGACGTTTCTGTTCGTCCATGTACAAATGGGGTCTCGCTCCTCTAGCGAATTGTGTGTGTGGTGCCAGTGAACAAACCACAGATCACATCATCTCACAGTGTCCCATACATCGAGCACCCCGAGGTATGTTTGGTCTAATGGTTTTGGATGACGAAACAAGATGCTGGCTGAAGTCCCTTACAGTCAGCATCTGACCCAAGCAGTTTGGTGGCCAGGGTGGTAAAAGGATAAACCCTCGGCCTTGGTCCTTTCATCTGTCTTGGAAGAGATGCCCCGCCAAACGACGACGACGAACTATGTTGAGATATTGATGAGGGGGGAGCTAAAATGATTGATATTTATTAAGCAACATATATTTGCTTTACAATTGAAAGGTGTGGTTAAGTTATTTGACAATAATTACTCATCTAGACAAATGCATTTAAGGCATCACGTTTCAAAGAAAATTGTTTAGCATCAGCTAACGGTCGTATTTTCTCAGCAAAATCAAAAATCCACTAAGCATAATTCGTGAACATACCAAGAGCACGGCGCAATGCATTCATATTATTCGGGCGAGGAAAATTTAATAACCATATTTCCAACAATATATCCCAAAATATTAATGTTTTGAACAGAAGTAACAGTTTTGCTATCATTAAGAGTAAACTTTCTGCAATGAATTGCTTCTAAAAATGCCTTTACATTACGATCATGCTCTGTATGATCACGGCCAGCTAGAGTAACATTATCAAGATACACAAAAACATCTTTTAAATTGTCGTCACTGACAAACTGACACATTATTCGGTGAAAGGCAGCGACGCCGTTTTTTACGCCAAAAGGTATTCGGGTAAATTCTTACAGCTTGCCGTCGGCCTCAAAAGCTGTATATTTACGTTCAGACTTAAATAGCGTGATTTGATGGTACGTACTACGTAAATCAAATGTTGAAAAGTAACTGTAATTTGCAAAGTTATTAATCATATCAACTTGTATACTGAATAACACACTTTTGAACACATTCTCGCTTCGAGGATTTAAGCGACGTATCATTATCACGGAATCGATGTAGAAGAGTCTATCTTGACCAAAAGCCTACCAAACTTGGGAACCTGGGCGCTCCCTAATTTGTTCTTTATAATTAACCTAAGGGTAACCGAAGTTAGCCTACCAACGTGGTCATTGGGCAGTCCACACTCTAATGTTTTAATTATTTGGGAACCCTTCTCATTATTCCATAATTTCAGCGAAAAGTGCGCAATGATCTTTCTCGGAAGTGTTCTCACGTTTTACCTGAATATTTACAAGAGTTTTCCGTGATTCTGGATTAATTCTCTTGGTTTTGATTTAAATCTCAATTTGTTATTTTCGATGATGACGAAACAAAGGATTCAATTTCGATGACAATCACAAATCCAAATTGCCTGATGAACTTCATTTCGCTTGCGTTGGCAACTGATGTATTTAAGAAACTTTTCCTTCATCTCTAATTCTCTATGAAACCAGCTGTTTCCACTTTAAACTTTCTGAAGGAACAACTAATGCGGTTCGCTGGAAACGGTGTGCTGTATTACTTGTCATTCTCGATCTTTTACTTTTTCTCAAATCCCTTCACTTCGGTACCATTTTTGCACCATTTTCCAGCTATATTCACCTGATGAGCTCAAAATGAGAGCAAAACCGGTCGTGGATTGCTACTCTGTTCCTTGCATTGCTATTTTTTGCGATGGTTTCTTGTCGTTTACCCTCTCCTAATCTTTAAGTCTTACATTCCGTTACTTTTGAAACTGCGTTGCTTCATGCACTGACTGTAACTTTAATTGTGCATCGTGAAAAGGTAAGATATGCTTGAACAAACGTTTGGTGGTACAGAATTTGAAGAAGGCTTGAATTAGAAGGTTCATTTTTCCCAAAGCTTTTCATCTGACACTCTTCAGGGGAAATCGTCAGAATGAAGAATAAGTGAACCGAACTGGGGCGGGATTACAACTTTCAGCTCGCTCGTTAAATTAATTAGTTAGTTAGCCAATTGTTTTACGAGGAATTAACGTGCGAGCACGCTAAGCGATTACAACTACGTCTCGCAAACTCCTCTTAAACGTCTCACGCAATTTCGAGAGAATGCGTGAACCTTGCGTGAGCTCAGGAGAAAAGGCCAGCACAGTCAGCAAGTTTTGCATCGCAGTCAGCAAATTCCTTTGTTATGTATGCGTTGTTGCAATAGCGTTTCACCAAGTTGATGCACGCCACAATTTTGAAATATGGAAGAAGTAAAAATTGTCAAAAAGAGATCGCCAAGATGGACGGATACAGAAGTAGAAGCCTTTATAACTGCTATAGAATTAAATCGGAAACATTAGGGTCGTTTTCGGCAGAAGAAAGTATGGCTTCCATGCAACAAGCGTGGAAAATTGTGGCAACGAAGGTAAAATATTATGCTTACTTACGGCATTTTTGGTGGGTTATACATAGATCACAACGGAAAATTTTGTTACAGGTAAACTCCGTGAATATTTCGGGAGTAAATCGAACAACTGAGCAAATTGAACATAAATGGTGGGATTTAAAAAGTTCTGCCAAAAAAGCTGTTGCAAAGTGGAAACTGGAAGCAACCAAAACTGGAAGTGGGATAAACCCCGCCACTCCGCCTACACAAACGCAATTACGGGTCATATCGGTCATTGGCACGCAAAGCGTCACTGTTGTTGATGGAGCTTCTGAATTAGAAACCTCTGACAGTTGAATAACAAATTTTATTTTAAAATTATTACAACTCGTATTTTGTAAAGTTGAAGCTGACATTTTTATGATCTCAATTTTCATTTTAGTTCAGAATGTGGCCAGCACAAGTTCGACGATACAAAACCAAAATGAACCCAGCAAAAGTGAAGATATCGGTAATCCATGTTTGCAGGAACGTATGCAGTTAAATAATTCATCTTTTCTTGAGTTGCTGGAAGAGCCTGTCGGCCCATGTCGTTCAAGTACAAGCGTTGTCTTAGATCAACCCAAATTTAAAAAAAAAAAGGTGACTACGGCATATGAAATCGTAGAAGTTCAAAAACAAATTTTGCTGCAGTTAACTCAATTGCAATCAACCCACGGTAAAATTCTTAAAGAATTAGAGAAACGAAACGAACTGGAAATTGAAAAGCTTGAGATAAAAAAAAGGAAATTGGGAAGTCAATCATTCACTTTCAACCCGAACAATCTTATCGACTTTTAACAGTGTATAACGCTATACTTGCAATTTTGCATGCTATTATTGCTACTTTACTGTCTAAAGCGGGCTTCACACCGAAGCCGTTACCGTCAACGTCGGCGTTTCATAGCCGTCTACGTTTCCGTACCGTTTAACGTCAAACGTAATACGCTTACGTGAGCGTTCACACCAATTTCAAACGTTGCGCAGGCTGACTTGCTTATAATGGTGGTAGTAGGACCGGTAGTAGCTTATTTTATTTAATGACCAGAAAAACACCAAACAAGAACAATGGCAGAAAAACAGGTTACGTTGAAACCTGCAGGAATTAAAAAAATTAAACACAACTAAAAAAACATTAGGCCTATGCCACGTAATCAGTAATGACCAAAAAATAACATAATTTGACGTTTAAATAAGGTACCAGCAGGGCCGGTGCTAGGAACTGCGGGGCCCAATTAGAAATCTGCTGGAGGGGCCCCTAACGTATGGGTGTTTATATTTCATAAAAAAAAAAGCATCCATAGCAAACACACTAAAAAATAGCCATTTAATACGTGCTATAAAACAAATTTAAGGTAGGCCTAATGTAGAAGCTCCTTCGTTTATTTTTTTAGTATAAAGAAAGGCAAATTGGGTAATTGCAAATTTAAGAAAAGCATTAGTTTAGTTTTTTTAGTTGCATATTTATCCTCCTATCTCGAGAAAGCGATCAATGCGCTATACGAGCTCGCTTAGGAGTATCATTACGGTAATATGTTAAAAGTTACGCCGAACAGCAATAATTTGCGAGTACGTCTTTCTGAAATTTGTAACTCCTAACAAACCTACGTAGCCTTATGCCTTAAGCATCGAAAATGGGCCGACGAGAATGCTTCATATTTGATGAAGAAGTCGGATCGAAAGCATGGAATAAACAAAAATTACCAAGTTTTTTAAAAAGCATTAAAATTGCAATTACTCTATCAATATTCAAAAAAATTTAAGGAAGCATGCCCCCGAACCCCTCAGAGAGGTTTTTGTTCTTAAATTGTTTCGAATCAACTCGACCTGCTGTTGGCACTGTCGGCTTCTTCTATTGACTTTGTTACCGTAAATCTTGAAGGTTTCTCAAAGCTTTCGGTTTTATAAAACGGAGTATATTCGACATTTTAGCTTACGTGCCAATCAGTATTATTGATATTATCATTAAGGTTTAAGGCGCTTAATAACTAAAGGATGCTTTTCAGCCCCAGGACTAATGTTAAGGGGTAAAGTACACACGAGTTAAATAAATAAACGACACAATATAAAAAAATGAATAAATAAACATAAGCCTCCCCAAAAAAGAAAACAAACCAAAATCTTGGACACCCAAAAAGACGACAGCATTTGACGAAGGTTAAAAGCAGGGTTTCTTAACCAGGGGTGCGAGAAATGTTCCTACGGGACGCGGGGATGATGAATCATTTCACCGATATGTTCGCCGGAATATTTTCACTGGAATATAGGCAATCTGAAGACGGGTAGACCTTATTATTGCTCTTCACCGACATTTTCCAATTTAAACGGGGGTGCGAGAATTAGTTGGTGATTCAAAAGGGTTACAGCAAGTAAAAAAGGTTAAAAACCACTGGCTTAGAGCTTTTGGTGTAGAATAGGCCCTATGATCTCTTAAATAGACGCTGAAATGTATGCTGCAACTGAAAATAAGATGAATCCCTGAAACTATCTACACGTATTTTCTTGTAACCAGCAAACCCACGTGATCAAACAAATGCGTAACTTTTTTCCTTATGAATTTTTTTTATCTAATTTAAGAGAAAATAGAAATGGTCAATACGAATATGGCACTTTCCCGTATTTTGTACCTTATAATACGGGAAAAAATACACTAGCGCGGGGCCCCGTCAACGCGCGGGGCCCAATTTGATAAAATCGGTCAAATCGGCTTAAAACCGGCCCTGGGTACCAGTAGTGGTTAAAAAAATAATAATAATCAACTTTCATCAGTAAATTCTTTGAATTGTTCTAGTGACCTAGTCAGCTTAATACACAGCAAAACTGATACAGATTAAAGAAATGTTTAACACAACGCAGAATTGTTGGAAATGGAAGCCGGAAAACTAAGAAATTTTAAATGCTCATCGATTGGGAGATGTCTGGAGAAATTAAAATCTGCAACAACAAAAACTAACAGCAGATATCTGTATTTGCCCTTTATTGCAATTAAATGTAGGTACTGTACTTAATATAATTACGGTATGCACTTCTATTACATATCCAATGAATTCATAAATTACTACAATGAATTCAGAAATGATAGGCCCCAGTGGCGTACGCAGGATTTTTCAATGGGGGGGGGGTTCAGTATTGTAATGACGTAAAGGTACTACATCACAATTACAGTAGTTTAGAGGTATTAAAGTGCATCGTATTGTAATAGTTCCAGCCTAAATTGCAGTTAACCATGATTAAGTTATATAATGCCATTACTAAGAAAACAACAAAGATATTTCATTCACACTTTTGCTTAATGCTTTTCGTTTCATCTAAGGAGAGAAAAGGTTTCACAGAAACTCAAGCTCTCATGCCGTTGTAAAAATTTTTCTGAAAAAAATTTTAGTTGAAATCATTTTTGGGCCATAGGAAGGTTAATTGACTAAAGTAGACTGGCTAGCTGTCGCAACGTAACAAACAGGGTGCACCCAGGGGGTAAAACAAGCAATTCCTTCTCTCCAAAAAAACTTTTTTCAAGAACCAACATAAATATAAACAACGCATATAGGCTAAACCTTGTAATAAACAGTCAATATACGGTACACTCATTATGAAGGGGACAGTTTCTCGCTTGAAGTTTGAAAATTGAAGATATTGGAGCATAAGAAAAAACTGCCCTCCCTACCAAAACGTTTTTAAACTGAAATAAATCATGCGCGAGAGGAATCCCTAATCATCCGATTAAAGTCAAAAACAGCGTCGATATTATCTAAGCATTTTTCTGCCAAATCACAGTGTCGATATCAGATGCTTTCAAACACATAATCGGGGTGTCCATGGGAAATGAAAAACTCTAGCTTTTGAGATAGTCAGCTTACGGTACGAAAAAACAATGTTGTCTCTCCCCTCGTTCCGCCTCTAGGCCTCTTCAAATCTTTCGTTGGTCTATGGCCGTCTTTGGCTGTATTTTTATCTTACTTTTGGCACTTAGAGCAATGTCAATTTAGTTTTTTAATACTTTAATAAAATTTCTCAAAAAACCGGGCGATCATAGCGTAGTGTTAAAAGATTTCGCTATCGATACGGAAGGTTTGGGACTCAATTCCTAGGCCGGTCAAATCAGACACAGTGTAGCCAACGACTCGCAACCGCTGTGACGTTTCTTTAGAGCTGCGTTGCCCAGGCGCTAAGCCACGGGGTCGGGCCCTGCCACTCGCTACCACGTTTCGGTACAACAACGAATTTAATAAAACGATTACAATCAAGATTTGATTTAATATAAAAAAAAATTTGTGTGCAGCCATAGTTACTGCAGATACACCACAATTAAGAAAACTCCTCCTTCTTAATTGTTTCACAGCAACATCAATGACAAAAATGCACTTCAAGCAAAACACAACAAAAAAGTTGGACCACTGGGTACCGATATTGTAGCATTGCATCGTAATCAGTGCTCGAGTTGTAAAAATACTTACGGGGGGATGGTACAACTTTTCACGCAAACGTAAGAAGGGATGATCATTGTGCTTGTAAGGGAATGGTTTACGCTAAAATGTTTTGTGGGGGATGGTGTTGTTTGGGATGAAAACATGATAGCAATTTCATCAAGCTCCGCATGAAGAAAAGTCGGTTGGTTTTAAAAAAGAAAGGTTTCATTTTTTATGCAATTGTCAAGGGGGAACGGGAGTGCTGACTCCCGACCCCTGCGAACATCACTGGGGCCCATCCATTTGCGCTTGGGTAACACAGAAACGTCGCAGCGGTGGCGAGTCGTTGGCGACTCTGTGCCGATTTGACCATCCCGGGAATCGAACCCCAGACCTTCCGCACCGATAACCTGTGCGCTTAACAACTGAGCTAACGACCGGTGCGAGCCCAAAAATCGAACCCAAAACCTCCCGCATCGATAGTGATGTGTTTATCCACTACACCAACTGGTCGGTTTGGCTCAAAATGATGACATCGCAAGCGGAATATCTGCCTGCGTTGCAACCGTTCTCTTCCAAGAATGCCTTCTGCGCTGAAACGTTGTCTTGCCCAGCCATAGCCGTTGAGAACAATGTCTTTATGACATCACAACACGACTCCAGTTTTAGTGAATTGAATTGGTCCAACTTCCTAATTACTGCAGTCAGGTACAAGTATCCTACTGCATCAGTACAGAGTTTATTGGTATATTAGACATAAAGTTTTTTTTTTTGCTCACAAACTTACCGCTCTCTTTTAATTCATTGCCAATAACAATCCAAGCTTGGTCTTTAATGCTTCTAGTCTACTCTTGAAATCTTTTGTTTTTATGATACATCATACAAGCAGGGATGTTGCTTAACTTGCTCAATTAAAATCTCATTAAATGCCATGCTTATTGCCTGATCTGTTAATCACAAATGCGTAAAATTGTGCAGTGTAGAACGCACACACCAGCACATAAACAGTGAAGAAACATCATGGTACCAGTAGATCACATGGTGAACAGTGTTCCTTGTAAGGTGCAAAAATGAGAAATTTGAGGTATTGGGAAAATATAAAGATAGAACAAAATAAATATTGGGCAAATCATATTGACTGTAGGCTACCTGAAAACTTCTGTCTGCAAACAATTGCTTATTCATTTTTTTTTTTTATAAACCAGTTTCAAAGCAAAATTTTAGACAAAAGTTGCAAAATAGGCTAGTAAAAACGTTTGGGCAAATCACCAATACTGGTATTCTGGTATTGTAAACATTTTGTTTGGGCTAGACTAGAGAACACTGCCAGTGGGTTCAATAGATAAAAGAATGAGCCTATGAAAATTATAGGGTCAAAGTTAGGGTTAGGTTTATCTTTATGGTTAAGGTTAGGGCCTAACCTGTAACCTACCGGTACCCCCAAACTCTTATTTTAACCCATACCAGTAACCATGTATGCGATGATTTCACTGGCAAGCTGGCAACCATTGTAGCCCACTCTACTCACTCAGACACTGCACAGCCACAGAGTTGCACCAGTTGACCAGCTAATATGGGCTACTACTGGTACTATGTACCAGTGAAAGAAAACTGTATGCGTAGGCTATCACCAATAACTGGATAACAGACTGGCAGGTAGGCTTTTTAGGCTACCGGTATGAGATACTGCTCTGGAATGGTAGGACAGACTGGCAGAGGCACATACTAACAGGCCTTTTATTTTACGGCCTACCCAGCTATAGACTACTGCTTAGTAACCATAGCCTACAGCATCGTAGAGTTACCGGTACTACAATTTACTCATGAAATGTACAGTAGTAACCTACCATACTGTAGTCTACTAGGCTATGGTTACTGAATACCGGTTACTACCGTAGCCTAACAACGCCTTTTTTGTTGTTTAGCACGTATTTTGAGTAAAATTACTATCCTCAAAACCTGAAAGTTGCCACAACAAACACACTGGTACTGCAATTTGCCCACTCACATAGCTCAAACTCAGTTCTCTTTCCTTCCGTCATGACCGTTGAGATAAATGTTTTTTATCTCAACGTAATGACGGGAAAACCAAGAAAATCACTTCCGTCCCGTCACCGCCAGCCCACATTTTTTGTGTGTGAACACCCTAACGTAGTCGTAACGGCAGACGCAACGGTAACGTTGACGTAACGGCTTCGGTGTGAAGCCCGCTTAATAATTTATTTATTTCTTTTCCTCAATTTTATTTCGTTATTGTTTTGCTGTAAATGGCACAATTTTGATCGTTGCCTTTGTAGGTAACACCAATGACTTCTTGTTGGCGCTATGTAGTAACCTTTACAGCAGTAAAATAAAACAAAAATATTGGTTCATTGATATGTAGGCTAATATATCCGCAGATGAGAAAAAGTGCTGATTAGGCCTAGGCAAAACTAGTGACAATAGTTGCCCGGACGGAACGTCCCTCTCGAAATGCATGAGTTGCTTCGTCGTCATCTTCTGCCGTAATGAGTGAAACTCCTGTGGCTGCAGGTGAAGGAGTGAGCTGGCTAAGCAGTGGAACTCGGTGCTTGCGACAAATATTATGAAGAATGCAACAGGCCATAGTGATTTTGCATGATTTTAATGGTGTGTAGCATAATCTTCCTCCAGTATGGTCAATGACTCGCCATCGCTGTTTCAACATTCCAAATGCTTTGAAAAAACGCTCACATTAAATTTTTGTGAACTTATTAACGCGCTTAATAAATCCATTTAAGCTGAAAGAGTCTTTGCAACCAATATACAGACTTGAAAAAGCTCTTACTTTTCTACAACTAATCGGCAACTTTTGTGGACTCGGTTATATCTCGTTTCAGCTGCTGAGTTCGGAACAGAAATTGGAGTCATTAGCCATGATTTTAGAGAATACCCACTGTCGCCAAGCAAAATTCCATTTCCAAACATTCCATTTTCAAAGTTGCTATGTACATTTGATAGGCGAAGAATATACGAATCGTGACACGAGCCCGGATATTTGCACACCACATCCCAAAACACCAAGTTTGCGTCGCATATTGCCTGCATCGTAAAGCAAAAACGTTTAAAAAATTTACTGTATGTTTTTTCTGGAAAGCGGCAAACTACTTACTTGAACGTTTATTGAATGAAAGCATGTACGATTTACAAAAAGGTGTTCATCTTTAGCTGGAGCAATAATAGGCATGTGAGTACCGTCTATCGCACTTATAGCCAACGGAAAACGACCCAGAGAATAAAATTGCTCCTTTATTTCCAGGGATGTTAAGTTGTCCGGCATAAATATAAATTTTTTTTTCCTTACGAAGCAAGCTGTCAAGAAATCTTGACAAAACAACACTAACAGTTGGCTGAGCAACATTTATGTTGTCTTTACTGGAACTTTGAAAACTGCCGCTGGCAAGAAGTTTCAGTGAAATCAAAACTTGGTCTTCGACTGACAGTGCTTTCGCCGTTTTGATGGTTGGCTGCAAATCTTCCCTTAAAAGGTCGCAAATTTCCAATATTGCTGCTTTTGACAATCGATATTCATAAATTAGCTCTACTTCTGACATTTGCGAAGGGTTTGCCTTGATTCTTTGTCTTCTAGTACTGCTTCTGAGAGCCGAATAAGCTGCCATCACTATCAAGACAAATAATTTTTCAATGAAAACTTGTTTTGCGAGTGCTCTGAGTTACTCTTTAGCTAACGAGCCGAAAAATGCTACATAACGAGCGAGGAGAAAAGTTGTAATTGCTTAGCGAGGGCACTGTTGATTTAGCGAGCGCTTTGCGTCATTGCCGAGCTCGTTCAAAGTAGCGAGGGAAGTTGTAATCCCGCCCCTGATTTATAAAGGAAAAGAAAGAGTTCTGATTGGTTAGAAACAGAGAGCTCTGATGGGTTAGTTAAAAGTAGCAAATAGAAATCTTCAAGAAGAGCTCTGATTGGTTAGAAAGTCAAAGGGAAAGAAAATTAAGATAGTTTCAAGAATAAACGAATTCTTTTTGTTTGCAGAGAATAGGTTTGAGAGATTTAATAAAAGTAGTTCTAAGGCGGAGAGATGAAAGAGAGAACAATCTCGGGCAAGAATTGAAAATTTGTCGTCATTGTAATGAGAAGCACATTCGGGGTTATCAAGAAGATGTTGACCAATAGCAGACTCATGAAATTGCCGAGGAGAACTGTTGGCTTTACACCGACGAGGAAGGCTTGTTTTTACAACCCGACAGCTCTTGCCCTCTACGAAGAAAGACGTGTTGCCTTCCCATCATTGCAGCAATCTTGTTTACCTATTTGTGTGCCACTGTGATAGTCGGTACGTTGGTCGCACGTCTCAACGTCTTCAAGAGCGTATCAAACGACACATCCCTAAATTCACCATTTCAACCAGCCGAAAAAGCCTTCCTCGTCGGTGTAAAGCCAACAGTTCTCCTCGGCAATTTCATGAGTCTGCTATTGGTCAACATCTTCTTGATAACCCCGAATGTGCTTCTCATTACAATGACGACAAATTTTCAATTCTTGCCCGAGATCGTTCTCTCTTTCATCTCTCCGTCTTAGAACTACTTTTATTAAATCTCTCAAACCTATTCTCTGCAAACAAAAAGATTTCGTTTATTCTTTGAAACTATCTTAATTTTCTTTCCCTTTGACTTTCTAACCAATCAGAACTCTTTCTTTTCCTTTATAAATCAGTTCGGTTCACTTATTCTTCATTCTGACGATTTCCCCTGAAGAGTGTCAGATGAAAAGCTTTGGGAAAAATGAACCTTCTACTTCAAGCAATATATTCTCGCTTCGAGGATTAAAGCGACGTGTCATTATCACGGAATGGATGCAGAAGAGTCTATCTTGACCAAAAGCCTACCAAACTTGGGAACCTGGGCGCTCCCTAATTTGGACTTCCGATTTAGTTTGCTTCAATAAGCCACAGCTGACCAAGACCAGCCTTGACCTTTACGCGGGTATATTTTTCGTCAACCAAAATTCTTGTGTTTATTTAATCTTCTTTACATTTAGTTAATACACATTTTTTGCTGCATATTGATCAAAAAATGAAAATCAAAGTGCAGTCGCAGCGTTTGCTAATTGCTTGCTAAACGCGCTACTGTATTTCATGATACAAAACGAAAGTAAATGTTTACTCGTTATAAAACAATTTTCTCACCACTTTTTGGTTAAACTTACGTTAAACAATTTTGAACTTCTTTAAAATAATATCTCGCAAAACTTTTATAAAGCCGTAGATATAAATTCGCTTATTGTTTACTTTTAGCACTTCTAAAGCGTGATAATTACGTCTTTTCGCACATTCTAGCGCGAAACGCGATACTTACGTCCGCTCACAATTCACATCTTTCCACGCCAAATCGTCGAGACGTCCCAACGTCGAGTCGTCTCAACGTCCCAACGTCGAGTCGTCTCAACGACAAGTCGGTCAAGGCGCGACGTCGAATCGGTCGCGCCAAAAAGTCGCGTACTGTTCCAGGAAGGACATTGCTTTTCCAGTCGGCCAGAAAGGACATTGCTTTTTTAGTTAAAACGGCAGTAGACGCGGAAAAAGACGTAAATAAGCCCTTCGAAAATGTTTTGTCTGAGGCATAATCAGAATTTTTTTAAGGGATACCAAATTTTAACATTTTTCAGGAGTATTTTTTCCGGAAGAATTAATTTGAAGCGAGTTGAGGAAAATAAAAGAGGGTCCGGGGGTATGTCCCCCATTAAATTTTTGAAAATTCACGTACTGCAATGGCTGTTTTTAGTGTATTTTGAACAGATTTCGGGCAAACTTTATTGAAATTCAACAGCTCAGATGACCGAGTGGTAAGAGCGTCTGCGTCGGGAGCTGTAGACGTGGGTGTGATTCCAAGTCGGGTTAAGCCAGTGACTTTACAATTGGTATTCATAGCTTCCCTGCTTGACGCTCAGCATGAAAGGGACAGTGTGGAGACCAAGCCGGCAAGTTTACTTGTTGTGCCTTTGGGAAAAGCACTTAGCGGGATTCCCCCATGTTGGTGTGGTAGACAGATGGCTGGCGATTCCTAAGCGAGCTCGTATAGCATATTGATAGCTTTCTACTGATAGAACGATAAATACGCAACAAAATACAAAAAAAAATCCAAATACAAAAATTTTTTGCCCTTAATTTTGAGTGCTTCACCGGTATCGATACATGGCATTCTACAAACCGGGTTTCACATAAGCCGACAAAATAACGTTTTGTTTCTCCTTGACTAGAGACATCTTCTTTGACGCAGGATTTCAACAACGCGGTTTTCTTCGCACTGGTCTTAAACATTTTAACCACTTTTTGTGCAACGTTTTAAGCATATTGTATAGGTAAAACGTTTACAGCTGCAGAAGCGCTCAAATTTAGGCAATGCATAGCACAGTAAAAATAATATGCCAGCGGAGATTTGTTTTGTACTATTGAAGTGACGCCTGACCGTTCCCTGGCCATTGCGGCTGCGCCATCACAACTCTGGCCAACGCAAAAAGCAAAGTTGTATTGTATTTCTCCTTTGTAAGCCAACTTATTAAAAGCCCAGCAAGAAAACAATCACGCAATGGCAAGTGTTTATCATAATTACCAAGATCCTTGCTTTTGTCCAGGATGGATTGGTGGGGGGGGGCATGGCTTCCGTGCCCCCCGCCCCTCTGGCTACGTCCATGCTTTAAAAAAAAACAACGCAAATCGCCCTCGAATAGAAAACGTTTCTTGATTGATACGAAAAAGCAAAGCAAACAAACCAAACGATTCGCAACAAAAAACAACTCAAATATTGGTTTTATTTTAACTGTCAATGATCAGTTTCATCATCGTCACCAATAATACTGACATCATTCATGTAAATGTTGTTGTTGCTGCCACCTAGTAATTAACACTTCCTCCGTTTGGTTTTGTTGAGTACTTTACACAGACGCGACAGGAATTGCAGCTGATGGATCTTGGATCATCGGTAGGGTAGCACGTGATGACCTACTTATGAGTGTTTCACAAGAGACAAAAGAATCGCAGATGATTTAGTGTTCCCGTTTTTCTGTCATTTATGGTAGATGAACTTGAATGAAACCGGCCGTTAGCTCAGTTGCTAAGCGCACGCTACCGGTGCGGGAGGTCTGGGGTTCGATTCCCGGGCCAGTCAAATCTACACAGTGTCGCCAACGACTCGCCACCGTTGCGACGATTCCTCGGAGCTGTGTTGTCCAGGCGCTAAGCCGCGGAGATGAGCCCCGCAACTCGTTACACGCTTCGGCGTGATACAGCGAGTATAATGAAGATTTGATTTTTGATTTGAACTTGAATGCGCAATGGACACAAATTTGAAGACGAAAACGTTCATATAGAAAAAATTGAAGCCGCGTTCGAATAGAAGCCGCACAAAATGTTTAAAAATAAAAAATAGTAGCCGCGGCTTCTATTTAAGAAAACACGGTAGTTAGTGCTGTATCATAGATGGTAAAACCGGGGGAGAAGGGGTGGCGGAGATGCCAAGATGTTTTCTTTAGAATTTTGTTTGTGGGATGAGGGGGAACAGAAAAAGTGTAATCTTCTTATAGCAAAAAAAAATTAACCTGCGGCTTGTAAATGTCAAATTGAGCATCTTTCATATAAAAGGCAAACCAGCGAATGGTAGCATCTGAGCCAGGGGTTCTCAACTTCTTAACCATGGCCCGTGGCCCTCCAAAGGAACCAAAGAGCACAGAGTGTTCTGTTTGGAGCCACGATTGTAGAAATCATTAATGAATTATAACAGACCGGGACTTTTAAACTTACACAGCATAGGAGCCACGGACTTTCAGAGGTACAGTCAAGGGGCTAAATACTTACACGTTATAGTATTTTCAGTAGCTGTTTGAGTTGCTGAAATAATAAACTTTAGCTACACAGTTAGGCCTAACCTGTCCACATGTCCAATTTATGTGGGCTTTAGACCAACGGTTCTTGATTCTAGTTTCTGTATCACAATTAAATTTTTGAGGTCATAATTATGATTATGACATTAAAAACTTAATTGTGATGCAGAAACTAGAAGCAAGAACCGTGGGTCTGAAGTCCACATAACTTGGACATGTCACATGTGGACAAGCTAAATATGAGTGGTAGGTGAAGGAAATCTGATCAGTGCTTTTGAGCCCCCCCACTTTAGAAATGCTTCCGCCATCGCTGTGCTGTAGGCTACCACAAGAAAGACATAACTCTACGGGTAAAGACAATCTTGACTTTGCAAAGTTTAATGCAATTTTTTTTGCTAAATAAATAAAGCTTTGTTTTTAATGAAGCGAGAAATATTTCTTTGCTGGCGATAATCTGACTCGACTTGCCACACTTAAGAAAAAATTGCATCGGAAAAAAATTTATGACAAGTAATAGTTTACACATTAAAGCTGGAAGTGCTGTTTCAAATAACTTACTTCTTTATTTTTTTTCGAAGTGACTTGGCGAATGGAACACTCGCGGTGATTTTTTTTCCTCGCGAATGGAAATGGATTAAGCGTGGGTTTATAAGCGCCATTTTTTCTCTACATTGCAACGACTTTCTTGTGGCGCAGTGACTAAAGGCGCAGCCTTCGAGACGAGGTGAAACGAAAAATGAGCTCATTTTGAGCTCATGAGCTCAAATTTTAGAGCACATGAGCTCAAAATTTTGAGCGCATGAGCTCCAAAATGAGCGCATGTGCTCACATTAAAAAATGAGCTTATTTTGAGCTCATGAGCTCAAATTTTAGAGCACATGAGCTCAAAATTTTGAGCGCATGAGCTCCAAAATGAGCGCATGTGCTCACATTAAAAAATGAGCTTATTTTGAGCTCATGCGCTCAAATTTTAGAGCACATGAGCTCAAAATTTTGAGCGCATGAGCTCCAAAATGAGCGCATGTGCTCACATTAAAAAATGAGCTTATTTTGAGCTCATGAGCTCAAATTTTAGAGCACATGAGCTCAAAATTTTGAGCGCATGAGCTCCAAAATGAGCGCATGTGCTCACATTAAAAAATGAGCTTATTTTGAGCTCATGCGCTCAAATTTTAGAGCACATGAGCTCAAAATTTTGAGCGCATCTGCTCCAAAATGAGTGCATGTGCTCGCATTGAAAAGTGAGCTCAATTTGGAGCTCATGCGCTCAAAGTTTTGAGCTAAAGCGTTGCCGCGTTTCTACCACCTACTGAAGGTGAATATGGGGGGAGGTAAAGGAAAATGTGGGGAGAGGTGTGGGGAAGTGTTAGGGAGAGGAGTGGGAGAGTGTATAGGGTGACTGTGAAGGGTATGGGGAAGTGTGTTGGGGACGGGGTGTGGGGTAAACTGAGGGGAAGTGTGGTGGCTTGTGGGGGAGGTGAGGTTTACTTTCTATTTGGTGTATTATATCTAGAGTGCTCGCACCAACTGTTCGCCTAGATAATCTTGCTAGAGTGCTCGTACCAACGCAAGTTGTTTGGTATATTCTACTTGGTGTTGTATTTTTTCAAGCGCCATGAATCTACAACAAATAATAGATTTTGAATTTGAGGATAGGTGTGGGCTGTGGGCAAGGTGTGGGAAAGTGTGTTGGGGTGTGGGGAAAATAAAGGGAAATGAGGAGAAAAGTGTGGGGGGTGTGGGGAAGGTGTGGCAAAGTGTGTTGGATGTGGGGGAGGTAAGGGGAGAGGTGTGGGGGTTGTGGGAAAGTGTTTGGGAGAGGTGTGGAAAAGTGTGTTGGGGTATGGCGAAAGGGGAGTTGGCAAATCTGTGGGGGGTGTGGTGAAGTGTTGGGTAAGGCGTGGGAAAGTGTGTTGGAGTGTAAGTATGGTGTTGGAGTGTAAGTGTGTTGGAGTGTAAGTGTTGGATTCAAAGTATGGCAAGAGACGGGGGGGTGTGGGGAAGTGTTGGGGAGAGGTGTGGGAAAGTTGTGTTGGGATGTGGGAGAGGTAGGGGAGATGTGGGGAAGTTTTGGGACAAGTGTGTTTCGATGTGGGGGAGGTAAGGGTAGATGTGGGGGGAAGTGTGAGGAGATGTGAAAAAGTGTTGGGAGAGGTTTGGAAAAGTGGGGAGAGGTGTGGGGGTGTTTGGAAGTGTTGGGTAAGGTGTGGGAAAGTGTGCTGGAATGTGGGGGAGGTAGGGGAGATATGTGAAAGTGTGTAGGAGAGATGTGGGAAAGTGTGTTGGTATGTGGGGGAGATGTGGGGAAGTCTTGGGAGAGGTGCGAGAAGGTGTGTTGGGTGTGGGGTAGGTAAGGGGAGATGTGGGGGAAGTGTGAGGAATGTGGAAAAGTGTTGGAAGAGGTGTGGAAAGGGGAGATGTGGGTAGAGGTGTGGGGGTGTGGAGAAGTGTTGGGTAAGATGTGGGAACATGTGTTGGAGTGTGGGGGAGGTAAGGGAAGAAGTGGGAAAATGTGTTGGGGTGTGGGGAAAGTAGGGGGAGATGTGGGGGTGTTGGGAGAGGTGTGAGTAAGTGTGTTGGGGTGTGGGGGAGGTAAGGGGAGATGTGGAAAAGTGTTGAGTGAGGTGTGGAAAGAGAAGATGTGGGGAGAGGTGTAGGGGGTGTTTGGAAGTGTTGGGTAAGGTGTGGGAAAATGTGTTGGGTTGTAGGCAAAGTAAGGGAAGATATGTGGGAAAGTGTTAAGGAAAGGTGTTGGAAAATGTGTTGAAGTGTGGGGGAAGTAGAGGAGATGTGGATAAGCGCGTAAAAGTGTGTTGGGGTGTGGGGCAGAAGTGGGGAAGGGTGGAAAGTGGAGAAAGTACGGGTAGAGATGTGGGGGGGGTGAGGGGAAGTGTAAGGGGTGAATGTGAAGAGTGTGGCCAAGTGTGTTAGAGTGTGGGGAGAAGCTTGGGGGTGGGGGGGAGGTGCAAAGAAGTGTTCTGGGGTGTAAGGATGTTCATTTCAAAATAATTTTCCTATTTTAGAATAATTTCGAATCTTTTTTTGAATTCCAGAATCTTTCCAGAATATCGAATCTTATTGCAAAATAATCACAAATTCTTGTATTTTTCAAGTCACAGCCTTGTTTTGCAAAACCGAAACTGGACGACGTAACTTTCAACTTTCGTAACTGTCATAAAAACTAATGCGAAGAGAAATGCAAGAATTTAAAGAGAATAGACATTGACAAGCGTTGCTTGCACCAGCCGCACGTGCGCACATACACACGCGCGCAGCCACTCGCGGTTGCTCTGTGCGTTTATACGGTAGCGTGTGTGCACTGCGCAATGGCTCTCTGATGTGCGCGTTTGTTCTTGCTGCATGAGAAATGCGCGTGCACTGACGTTCATACACAAACGACGCTGAAGCAGCGCATCTAGACGAACTTCAACTATTTCGATTCCATAATTTGGAACCGGTTCCGATTGATTCGGTATTCTGGAATGAACATCCCTACTGGGATGTGCGATGAGATAAGAAAAGATGTGGAAAAGTGTTGGGGAGAGGTGTGGGAAACTGTGTTGGGGTGTGGGGAAAGTAGTTTAAGGGGAGATCTGGGGAGAGGTGTGAAAAGTGTGTTGGGGTGTGGGGGAGGTAAGGCAAGAAGTGAAGGGATTGTGGGGAAGTGTTGGAGAGAGGTGTAAGAAAGTGTGTTGGGGTATGGTGGAAGTGAAAGGAGATGTGGGGAAGTGTGAAGAGAGACATGGAAAACCCCAACAGACCTCCTTCAACACTTCCCCCACACCCCAACACACTTTCTCACATCTCTTCAAACACTTTCCCACTTCTCCCCATATCTCCTCCACATCCCAACACACTTACCCACACCTTCCCAACAGCCAACACTTCCCACACCCCAACACACTTCTCCACACTTCCCCTCACCTTTCCCTACACCCCAAAGCACTTTTCCACACCTCCCGTAACACACCTTCTTACACTTCTTCAACACTTTTCCTCACCCCCACATCTCTTCCACATCCCAACACATTTTCCCACACCTTCCCCAACACTTTTACACATCTCCACACCTCCCCAACATCCCAACACACTTTGCCACACCTTCCCCACACTTTTCCTCACCTTTCCCCCACCCAAATACACTTTCCCACACTTCTCCACACCTTTCCTTATCTTTCCCCACACCCCAAAGCACTTTTCCACACCTCCCACTACACACCTTCTTACACTTCTTCAACACTTTTCCTCACCCCCACATCTCTTCCACATCCCAACACACTTTCCCACACCTTCCCCAACACTTTTACACATCTCCACACCTCCCCAACATCCCAACACACTTTGCCACACCTTCCCCACACTTTTCCTCACCTTTCCCCCACCCAAACACACTTCCCCACACTTCTCCACACCTTTCCTTATCTTTCCACAAACCCCAAAGCACTTTTCCACACCTCCCACTACACACCTTCTTACACCTCTTCCAACACTTTTCCTCACCCCCACATCTCTTCCACATCCAGCACACTTTCCCACACCTTCCCCACATCACATCCCAACACACTACCCCACACCTCTCCCAACACTTTCTCACACCTCCCCCACACCCCAACACACTTCCTCACACCTCCCCGCACCTTTCCCCACATCCCAAAACACTTTTTCACTCCTTCTCAACACTTACCCACATTTCCCCCAACCTATCCCACATCTCAACACACTTTCTTATACCTCCCCACCACACTTTACCGCATCTCCCCAACACTTTCTCACGCCCCCCCTCCACACACACCTTTTCCCACATCTCTCCTTACCTCCACCACACCTCTCACCACATTATTCCTCGCCTCCCCTCACAATCCAGCATATGCGCTCTGAAGGTGAGTGAGCGCATGAGCTCATTTAGAGCACACCCCCAACACCTTCTTCTTCCCAGATCTTCCCTTACCTCCCCCACACCCCAACACACTTTCTCACACCTTCCCCGACACTTCCCCTACCTTTCCCCACATCTTCCCTTACCTCCCCCACACCCCAACACACTTTCTCACACCTCCCCCAACACTTTCCCACACCCCCCACATCTACCCCAACCCCACACCCCAAATCACTTTTCCCCAACACTTCCCCGCGTTTCCCTCACCTCCCCTCCCTACACCCCAACACACCTGCCTCAATTCTTCCTTTCACCCCCCCCCCCATTCCTTTCACCTCCCACCCTCATCTCCCCCACGCCGCAACACACTTTCCTACACCTCCCCACACACCTTTCACCGCATCTTTCCTCACCTCCCCTCACAATCCAGCACATGCGCTCTGAAGATGAGTGAGCGCATGAGCTCATTTAGAGCACATGAATGTGATGAGCGCATGAGCTCATTTTAGAGCACATGCGCTCTAAAGGTAAATGAGCGCATGAGCTCATTTTGAGCACATGCGCTCTGAAAGAGCTCAATTCGCTTTTCACCGCTGTAGCAGCCTTCGGTGGGAAGCGCTGCACTAGTTTTGGGTTCGGTTCTCGTCTCGACTTCGCTTCGGTTAGGACGTTACGCTTCGGTGGATTCGGTTAGGATATTCGGCTTCGGTTCGGCAGGTGGCAGTAATGTGATAGTGTGGTCGTAGCATAAGTACATAGGCTGCTGTATGCATGAATCTGCTTGTTCCATTCGCGAGGAAACAAAAACACGGCGAGTGTTCCATTCGCCAAGTCACTTCGTTTTGTTTTATCTATTTAGTAGCATACTTATCCTCCTATCACGAGAAAGCGATCAATGCGCTATTAGGAGTTGCCAGCCATCCGTCTACCACACCAAGATGGGGGAATCCCGCTCAGCGCCTTTACCAACGGCACAACAAGTAAACTTGCCGGCTTGTTCTCCACACTGTCCCTTTAATGCTGAGCGTCAAACAGGGAAACTGTGAATACCAATTTTAAAGTCATTGGTTTGACCCGACTCGGAATCAAACCCGAGTCTACAGCTCAAGAGATCGACGCTCTATACCACTCGGCCATTTATATACAGAGGTGTTTACACTTCTATACGCCATGCGACCAGTAGCAGAAGTTTTTCGCCAACGAAGATTAGGGTTAGGGTTCCGAACTCAAACCTTTCGGTTAAACGCAAAGATGACAAAAATGTGTGCAAAGCGTTTCGAACAGAATAGAAAGTACCACAAAAAACAAATTATTATGCTGCGCAATTATTGCGTTGGTCGCGTCAAGACAAATTATTGAAGGGTCCAGCCCCTTCGTCTCCTAGTCCCGTTGAAAGTTTCCCCCGAATGCAGTATAACATGAAGTAATTTGTGCTCATTGTGCTTGTAACTGTATACGGCTTGTCTTACAGCTATACATTTAATTCGAATGCAGCGATTTTTCGCTGACGGTATTAATGTGATTCCTGCGTGTTATAACGCGCTTACGTTGTTACAGCTTGTCAGCATGCTTGCGCTACTTACGCCAAGTGCTAACTAGTGAATTTTTCTCTTGAATTCATGAGCTTGTAAACGAACGTTCTGCGGATGCAACGCATTCGCTGTGGATGTAAAAGCGTAAACAAGCTGAGGAGTACTTTTCTTGATCATGCGTGGAGCTGCAGCCAAGCTTTGGGGCAAAAAGTGAAACCTGGCCCCTCGGGTTGCTCAAAACCAAAGCCGTCGCAGGGGTGTGCTCAGGAATTTGAAAAGAAAGGGGAGGGGGCCGCAATTTGAAGCCGTCCGTTTTCCGCCCTAAGTCAAGTGGTCATCACACCCTCAGATTGTCCTTTATACGTATATTACCTTTATACTACGAAAGTTTCGTGCATTTGTCTGCGGGGCGGGGGGGCCGCGGTCCCAGCGCCCCTCCTGGATACGCCCTTGCGTCTGGGTGCCGATGCTAAGCTTGGGTAAGGGGCGAGGGTTGCGACAGGATGGTCTAAAACTTAGCCAAGTGTTTAAAAATATACGCTACTGAAATCTATCTTCATACCAAAAAGGTCGAGGGCCGGAGTAACAATGGCCGTCAGTAGGGATTTTGTATCAACGGTCAGTGGTAGTCAGGCTGCTTGTGTGCAAAACAGTGAAAAAAAGAAATGCAGAGTAGCAGAGAGGTAAGAAGATCAAGCAGAAATTTGTGATGGCAAAAGATGAGAAGTGGCAGACCTTATGCAGCGAAGGGGAACGGACGTACTGTGTGAACTCGGTGGGAGGGGCCGAAAGCAAGATGCACTTGTCGAAGATACAAAGCGTGACACTGTGGAAGCGAAAACAACAAGAATGGTCTAGAGGTCAAATCAAAAAACTTCTGGTTCTGGCTGCAACAAAACAAAAATTGTGCGCACTGCTGTGCAGTTTGCTTTTAAGCAGTTGGAACTGAAACTTTTAATCACAGAAATTCCAATTAGGATTTTTACAAATTTTGCAGTTCCCACGCGTATGAAAAACATGGTGTGGACGCGTTACCGCCGATCACCTACAAATATTGCATTAAGCGTAAGCATTGATGCTCTAAATGTTTATGTTGCTTTCACTTATAATGCTCACAATACCAAAATGAGTACACAATAAATTATATAAAAACTAAACAGAAACCCTGCTACAAAAGTTGACTCAAGAAGATAAAACATTGAAATTAGATCATATTGCAACGAACGTAAGTACAAATTATTCTTAATAAAATACATTCTAGTTGTTGATGGCGCAATAATGCACATATTCCGTAACAAGCTCATATTCTAGCAAAAAAAGATCTCCCTACGTTATTGTTGTTATTCTTGCATTTGCATAGCCGTAGTTGCATGCTTCGCCGGGAAAATAAAAACAGCAAACGAGAAAAAATAAAACCGCAGTAAATCTCAAAACTGGACGTTTCGACAACATAAGATTCAGCTGTCATCATCAACAGTGTAAACAAGGCTGTACAAAACGGAAACTTTGAGCGCGTAAACAAAACATAGTAAACAAACTTACAGTGTGTAAAAAAAAACACTAGCAAAAGCAGACTACGTTTTCAGTACGATGATAATTCCTTCAACATAACGTTGGCAATGCAAAATGCGAGTCAGCAAAGTAGTTTTTGTTTTATTATTTTGATTTTGTAAACATTTATTTCGAGGTTAACATCTCGTTAGAGTTCGGTCATAGAATTTAGCGGAAGAAGCAATACATAACAACGGAAGTTGAACGATAGTATACAAGAAATACAATTTATTATGTTACTGACCAAAAAACTGCCAGTCTATAATGGAAACGATTACGTATAAGTTTATGCGTCACAGTTATTGAACAAACAACATAGACAACTGGAAATTTCGCTTTTTTCGGAGCGCATTGGCAAAAGCTACTTGAAATAACAGGGCGCATCAAAATTGTAGGGAATCCAAGAAGCAAAAATTATCCTATTCTTAGTTGAAGGTACATTTGCACATGCTAGGAATCATGCGGAGCTGTAAGTGAACTGCCGTCACTTGGCAAAACCCATTATGTCCTAGGAGGAAAAATTAGGCCACAGTAAATCTTAAAACTAGACGTTTCGACAACATAGAACATCATCAACAGTGTATACGAGGTAGTACCAAATAGTAAAAACTAGAATTTACGATTCTAACTACAAGGTATAGCATGACCCAGGCAGCAGGTCAAAATAAGTAGTGTAATTATAACGTCAAAAACTAAAAGCTAATGAAACGCCAACGGAGTTACCATTTAAACGGGAGCGGATTTAGATTATTTAGTTGTTAATTTAACTATGTTTATGTATTTATCGTTAATTTATCTCCGTTAGTCTTTTATTAGCTTTTAGGTTATGACGTTGTAATTACACAACTTATTTTGACTAGTTGCCTGGATTATGCTGTAACTTGTAATTAGAATGTTGTAAATTCTAGTTCTTGCAGTTTTGTACTGCTTCGCATACACTGCTGATGATGACAGCCGAATCTATGTTGTCGAAACGTCCAGTTATGAGATTTGCAGTGACTTTATTTTCTTCTATAAGCTATTTTCGTCCCATATTTATTGTATTCCATTATGTCCCTTTTTATTCTTTTCGAGGAAATTAAGTATTAGTTTAAGAGATATTCTCAGAATGTTCCTGATTGTAAAATTTTAAAATTTTTTCTTCAAAAGCGGTAATTGTTTCATTATAAAAGGTTATTGGTAGGCTTCACTATTAATAATTTTATTTCGTAAATTTGTTATGGAGCAATTAGTTTTGCCTTCGCCATTTATCCAATTCCAAAGTTGTATTAAACCTTATGTGCGGCAAAATGCCGCACATTTTTTTCAATACTAGGTGTACAAACTTGATAGTTGCACACAAGAAGCACATGGATGTAAAGATTGAAAAAATGCAAAAAAAAAAGAACTTCCAAAAATTTGGGTTTTTGCCAAATGACGGCAGTAACTGGTATTTCACCCCAGTTGAACTCTGAGTGCCGTTTGCCCCACGGAGTATAGCCCAGAGGCATTTCATGGTTTGATCATGTGTGGGAGTCTTCAAATATTTACTGCAAACATGAAGCGACACCGCAGTTTGCCGCATTCATTTTGGCTGCCATTTCGAGTAAGTTGGCTAAAATTTTGTCTAATTAGTTTTAGATCTTCACAATTTTGAAACATAGTAAAATAGAGGATAAAAATGCACCATGATTTTGAAAGTATTTTTGAGCAGTTTATTTAGGTCGGTCCAGAGTTGATTTTGTTGTCGACAACGACGCATCAATGCTTGTTAAGCGAATTGTTCGTTTCTTAAAATCATCTGCAAAGCCGCACATTTTTCTCAATACTATCGATGTAATGTCGGAATATAAAATGGGATTAATTGAGCTGTTAAGGGGAAGCAAGATGATTGCAGCCACTTGATACACTTCCCCATTCACCACCCGACTCTCCGGATCTCCAAGCCTGATGAAACTCAAGAGGCAGATGGGAATCCATGACAAAAAGTTAAATGCCACTATGCGAAAAATTTTCTTTTGCATTTTAACTAAAAAAATGAAAACAAAGATTAATGATGTACACATTTCCACACCACTGTGTTGTGCAGAAGAAGCACTAGGTTTGCTCGTCAATCATAAGCTGGGAAACACCTGCTACTGATATCCGCGCTTCTAAAACAATTTAGTTTCGATCAACGTCTGCATAACTTGAAAATAATTTAACATCAGCATGCTTTGGTGGGTATACAGACGAAGCTGATAATCATATGCTGTTTTAGCGCATAGTTTGTTTTATTGCATTAGCTATCTGAAATTTCAAACCATATTCGATTCTTTACATGCGTGTATTGGATAATCGCACACAAATTTTGGAAAATTGACTATGCTATCAACCGATTTCGTTTATGTATTCAAATCTTTACATGCATAGCAATAACATTTTGATATTGAAAGACACCAAATCAATAATAAATGTAAATTTATTGACATGTTTTGTTGCAATCTGATTCGACATGACGGATCAATAGCTGAACTACTGTACGTCCCTAAACATATGATTCTTATTTTTATCAGAATCTTCAATTACTACCTCTTTAGTCCGATATAGGTAACGCTTTTGTGTACTGCATAACTGAAATACTAGTGTATTTGCAATAGAAGTTAGAGAAAACTGAAAAACTATTTGGTGAGCAGTAGTGGAGTAGCACATGACTTTGAGGAGTTTTTTTCCATTGGGTTGTTGAAATACTGTCGATCAAGATGCTCTGATACGACTCCTTCACGACTGTTTCTTGTGGAGCAGCAAATTAATGAAGCGGTCAAACAAACAGCAGACATGTAAGCTCACGATCAAGTAAATTTATCTTACTATAAACCATCGGTCTTGCTTTCTCATGTCAAGAGAAAAAAATCAAACATTACATTGTAACACACTTACCTGAGTCGCATGTTTCGTTGCAAGCCCGCTTGTTTTTGAAAGATATCAAGTAAATTGCTACATACACAGCTGCTATATAAATGAAAGCAAGAAAATTGAAGATAACGAGACTCATAGACAATGCGACATAAGGATCTTCCCACCTTGGAAAGAAATCAGCCAAACAAATACTGTGAACATTGTAATACCTGAAAGAAAAGGTTGCATAGTGTTAGACTGTGTTGTACACTGCAAGCACATTGAAGTCTGAATCATGCACAGCCTCACAGAAGAGAAGGGTGGGTGTCTATTTGACGTTAGGGTGTCAGTTTCAGTATTGGTGTGAGGAATAGCAGATGTCAGATTTCAGTTTTACTACACAAGGCTTCGGTTTTTGCGTTTCAGTCTAGAAAGCTATTTTGCGCTGAATTCACGTTATGTGCTTTATACTTCTTGGCGCTTTTGCTTTATTATAATGATGCGTATTGCGTAGCCTATAACAGCTCAGATGGCCGGGTAGAGCAATCTGCTTCAGAAGTAGTTGATAGGAGCCAAACCAAAGACTCAAAAAATTGATATTTACAGCTTTTGACGTTTCAAAAAAAAAAGCACTTTTGGATCAAGTTACGGTTCAATTTCGGTTTTAAAAATTTTCTTCAAAACCGTTTTTTGTTTGGGTTTCTACCCTTGCAGAAGAGATTGACATGAGTCAAATTGCTAAAAGTTAGGTCAGTCATTTGCTTCGCACGGAAACTTTTTGAAAAAAATGTCCGCTTACGTTGGTTTACGCTCTACATTAAAATGACGACGTTGAAAAAAAAAGGAGGAAAGCCAAGCACATGACTTGCTGTTTATCTCTACAAAAGTGTTGTAGCCGCTGCTTCTGATGCAAACCCAGAGGATTGCGACTTATGTGGATTACCAATTCAAAAGTTAACACGCGTTTTTAAAAAAGATCAAGTAACCGCAAATTCTACAGAGCAAGGAGAACAAACACATGAAAATACACTCAAAAAGACCTAAACAGTTTCATGAGCATAACCTTCAACTGATCGACAAAAACAGACGCACTAACTGCAACTGGATTAAGAAGAAGTGACTGATAGCGATCTATCTTACCCATAACGTGCCGTGATCATGAGTTCTTGTCGCTGTTCAGGCAAACTTTCATGAATCCCTTCAAGAGCACTCCAAGTATTGGCACTCTCAACTTCTTTCGCTAATTCTCGGAGTGTTTCCACATTCTGAGTGGGATAGTAGACTAGGGAATCAAGCAAAAACTTTTTCGCCGTGGTTAAGTCCAGCATCGGTTCATCCACGAAAGGATTATCCGGCAACAAAGCAATTTCAGGAACTTTGGATTGAAATGCTTCGGTCAACGGAATGCCCGCAACTAGCAAAGACATTCCCCACAAAAAAAATAGGAGCAATAAAACAAACCATGTTCTAGGCATCGAGGTGGTCTTAAAAGGCTGAAAAAAATGGTAAAAGTTTATTTGCGCCGACAGTTTGTTAAACTGATTAGAATTGAATGGCAGAATAACTGAAGGCGAGTTGATCGGTTGTGCCGTCTTGTCAATGATAACGTGCGTGCCTGGCCTCACAAAAATTTACCAGTTTCCAAGCATGATTTTGCTTCGATTTCGCCTTTACAAATTGTTTTTTGTTGAAATCATCCATGCATCGTGAATTGTTTATCAAGGTACTCATCGACCACACAATTACATGAATTCTGATCACGTGGTTGTGTGATGGATTTGGTGTGAGTTCAGATTTTGTTTTCAGTGCTGCAACTACTCATAACTTAGACTGTAAAATATAGCTTCATAGCATTCCTCAATGATTTGAATTCATAAGTTTTTGAAATAATTTTGTAAAATCATGTATATTTTATTATTCAATATTATCACTTGATTACCTGCAAAACCGCATAAAATCGGCAGGTTGTCAGCAGAAGTAAAGTGAGTACGGATGCTTGGATGGAAACGATAGCAGTAACTCCCATCCACGTACACACACTGCTTCCTCTCCATACCAGCTCCTCCTTGCAATAAGATCCGTTCAACTTTTCATAAGCTATACCAACAGCAAGAAGATAAACTCCCATCAATAAATCAGCCAGGGCTAGGTTCATCACCAAGATGTGATTTGCCTTCAATGAGGAGAGATTCTCAATCCGCCGCCTCATTTTCAGCATCTTCATAATTTGACGAACGATCACAATCTGCAATGTTCAGTGTGACAAGTTGAGGGTTGTAAATGAAAGATTGAAGATGGCAAGAATGCAGCATCGTTCATGCGCATTCCGCGAGCGTCGTAAGCGTATAACACTCCGATAAAATTTTACTTTTAAAAACAGCTTATTGAAAAGTAGCATACAATTTTTTGCATGTTATGTTCGTTTCCTTGATAAACGATTGAATTTACGAATTTACATTATTGTAGCTTCAATAATGTGTAAACAAAGTTATTCGGGCTCGGGTTATATGAATATTTCTTTTATCATTATTTCACACCGGAATAAGCTGAAGTAACAAGCAAAAATGTCCGCATGTTTCTTTAATACGTTTCAAGTTCTTACCGAGTTTCCCATCAGCGCCATAAAGGCCATCAGCCAAACTATCACATACAAAACTTGGTTTCCAATAAGCTGCCTTGTTGTGTGGAAAAAGTAAGTATTGGTGCTGTTGTCGTTTTCAACACATTCGTCACTACCGTCTTCACAATCAACCCGGCCATTTCTCACCTGGAAAAAATTAGACTTTAAATCAAGCAAAAAAGCGAGCAGTTATAGTCCAGCGAGAAGTCGTTCCAGCAAAGCAAGCGATGGGAAAAAATCATCTAAGTACATGTCAATTCATTCAGAAATGAGTGATTGATTCTTGGGTATCAAATCACTTGTTCAATTGCACTGTAGGTGGCGTGCGCAAGAGGCGCCTCTGCTCTCTCCCTCTTAGGTTTTCTCCCAAAACGTGAGGAAAGCGGTTATCGTTTAGTCACATTCTTGTAAAAAAAACTTACTGGGGAAAAGCTCGTTTACCTAAGAAAATTTGTGCACACGCTCTTGGTCACTGTATGTACTCATCCAATTGACATGCAACCCATGTTTTAAAGCGAGTTAACTTTTGGCGCAAGGCTGGGTGTGAAAAGACTGCAGATTTTCTTGATTTACCTGATTTAATTTGACGAAGGAAAGGTTGTTTGATTTGCAGTAGAACCTTTGATCACTGCAGTTAAGCTCGTCACTTCCATCTGAACAATGTACGGTGAAGTCACAAACTTCGCGCTGTGAAATGCTGATCATCTGAAAGAAGAAACCATAAAAACTCGTTGTCACAAATAGGGGTTCTACACAACCATCATGGTTCTTGTTTTACTATTGCCACAAAAAATCTACCCACAAATTTTGCTCCAAATTAAGTTGGCTGTAAATACCACATTTCACCAGAGCATCTTGCTCAGGCGCAATGCTAACGACCCCATCAGATGAAAAGTCCTATAAATTGATCATTAAGAAAGTTTCTGAGGCTACAGAAAGAGACAACATGAATAATCACTGTCACCTCACTAGCTACAGTAATAACGACAGTCAGCCAAACTACTTCCTTGCTGATTATGACCTACCCTATCATCAAAACCGCGACAAACAAATCTTCCAAAGCAACCTTCTTCATCCATAGCAGTAGTTTCACATTCAACTATGTGATTACACTTTCTTCCAAACAGAGCTGCATCTTTCTGAAATTTTATTCAAATCTTAGTAATTGTATCACAACAATGTAAATTCCCAGACAGCGCAGTTCTAAGAGGTCAGTGAAGAAATGAGACTGCAAGTCACGCAACTCGCTTGCTGTGCACCTCCATTCCAGCGTCAAGCTTTACGCTCACGAAGAAAATCAGAAAAATTATTCATGGCATATAAACTTTAATAAAAAACAAGACAGTTTCGCGTCTGTATTGGTCTTATTTGTCAGCTTACCAATAATATTGTGCTCCCAAGCTGATTTATTTAAAGAAAAAAAAAATATTACAACGCGATCCAGATCATGGAATTTACCTCTCCACTAGGATAAATTTTTATTGCGGACAAATCTTATTTCTGTGTTTGGCAAATTCATTGTTAGCCTTAAGAATTCAAAAATATAAAGTTGCGACAGCCTGTTTCACTCTGCTGAAGGGTTCATCAAACAAATTTAACCAAATACGCTGCAAAACAATGATCAATCTGTCGAGCTTAAAGAACTCGTAAAGCTTAAAAACTCGTAATTTTTTTAAAAAGAAATCGCAAAAGTTTTCATACTGTTTGATTCTCGCATTTAAGTAGTCCGACTCCTACTCATAAACTTATCGTTGGCAAGCTCTGTGACTTTTGCTGTGTCAATATACAATCTACCAGTAAATCGTTTTTCCAACAAGTGACTTACTACCAAATCGCAGAACACACGCTTCCCAGTGGATTCTGTTTTGCCAAAATCACGACAAGTGTTTGAAGCATTCCGCTTCGTAGTGACAGCTACCTGAGGTAATGTGCAATTGGTCGGAGTTTCACATTGTAGCCCCGTGCACCTTGAAAGAAACATTGCTGTAACCAACGTATCAACCCGCGAAACAGTTCGCTAAGATTTAACAGCTCAGATGGATGATCAAACACTTTAACAGCTCGGATAGCCGAGTGGTATAGAGCGTCTGTCTCTTGAGGTGTAGACTCGGGTTTGATTCCGAGTCGGGTCAAACCAATGACTTAAAAAATTGGTATTCATAGCTTCCCTGCTTGACGCTCAGCATTAAGGGACAGTGTGGAGAGCAAGCCGGCAAGTTTACTTGTTGTGCCGTTGGGAAAGGCACTTAGCGGGATTCCCTCATCTTGGTGTGGTAGACAGATGGCTGGCAACTCCTAAGCGAGCTCGTATAGCGCATTGATCGCTTTCTCGTGATAGGAGGATAAATATGCAACTAACTAACTAACTAAACACTATTATACTTTACATAATTACTAGGGCGATTCACGGTCAACAAAGTCAATTTTTTTTTTGTAGAAAATAACTCTAAAAATGTGGAAACAAAATTTCACGGTTGTACGATCAGTGTTTATGAAGTTATAAAGTCAATAAATGTCAATTTTTTGTTTTTTTGGTCAATTTTTTTTTATTAGGTCAATTTTTCCTCAATTGCTTTTTTTGCGCGTTTCTACTTTATAGCCTACTTAAAAAGAGATGACTTAGATAATTTAGCGATGGAGGTTCGTAACTGTTGGTGGTACCAGGGAGGTGCATGCTGTCGCCTGACTGCTACCGGTATTACAGTTTTACACATGCTTAATTTATTCATGTAATGCTTGATGTGCTTTGATTGATTTCGATTGTAAAGATCTGTTCAGACAGCTTTGCAAGATTGCAATCTTAGCAAAATTGGATTATGATGAAATAAGCTTTTTGATCTGTTTTCATTTGTTACATATTTTTTTCGCTACGTGCCGGTAGTCAAAAACACTAGAATTGAAAAGACAATGAATTAATTATTCGAACATACTTTGATGTTACACAGATTGCAATACAGCGAATAGCAAAACACTTGAATTATATGAGCTTACATTATAATCTAAGCACTAACTGAAGTGACTTCGGTGTTTTTTTTTTCTTATGGACTGGTTCTTTCATTTCACTGTTTCGTTTGGTCAATAAAGTCAATTTTTTGATAAAATAAGGTCAATTTTTAGAGATTTTTAGGTCAATAAAAAATCGCCCTAGTAATTACTTCTTTGATTAAATTTACAGACCAATCACTTTTTGACACTTGACTATCATATATATGTGTTCAAGAAATCGTACTGTCGGTCATATCAACTGCAATAGTGAAGCTTCCAGCACAGAAGCAGCTTATTTGTCATCAGCATCACAACAGCATAATGATGAACAATATTATACAAACTCACAGGCATTCTTGTTCGACTTTCTCCAGTTGAAGTTCTCGGCAAAACAACGACGCGCCGCAATATTCACTCCTAAGAAAAACACAGTGTAAGACAACTCTTACGAAAGTTTTTTGAAGCAAAGTAGGAAAGTTACGCCAGAAAATTTTTACAGTCAATTGAAAATACAGGTAAGATCAATACCAGTCTGATGAAATTGAATAGAGTGTGCATAAAAATGGAAAAAGAAAATTTGAAAACATTTTATCTAGTCTATCCTGATAAGGACAGATACTATAGTATAGAAAAATAGTTACAGTAACGAAAAAATATAAAACAATAAAAACATACAAAAAAAAATTTTAACAAAGTTGATTTGTCCAAAAACGATAAATTCTTTGACACGTCGATCTACACTACAGGCAAATTACCTTTCATCTATTTGGTTCAGTGTGCAATCGACATTTCCATCACAAATCTTACTTCTGTCGATACATTTTCCATTTCCACATTGTATCTGGCCAGGAAAGCACTGCAGTGGCAAGCTGCGAAAAGAAACATATCTTGACGCTTTGATTTCACCGCAATTCAAGTTGATGACCTCATTGGTTCACATCCTTCTACTTCGAACCTTACTAACAGTTTGCGTTTAAGGAGGAAAAACGAAGCTACAGTAATTTTTAAAACCGAAGCTTTCGACAACATAGATTCAACTGTCATCATCATCAGTGTAAGCAAGACAGTACAAGCTTTTCAGTTTTGTTCTGCTTCGCGTACACTACTGATGATGATGAGAGTTGAACTTATGTTGTCTTCGAGTGTTACGGATCAGTGCGACTTCTCTCCTCCTTACGCTATATTTGTTCAATATTTATTGTATTTCGAAATCTACTTCAAAACCTGAAGTGATTGCTGGGTGTGAAGTGTGAACAACTTATTTAAACTGCAGTAACTTCGCATTTTTTCTGGCGTTTCCAGCAAAGGGTAATCAGCGCTTTTCTCTGCTTAGTTATGTTCAGACTTCTCGCTAGGGCACTGCAGTAGCTTCACAGTGGCTGTGTAGCTTAGAGATTTGTTTCCTTATTATTGACTTGGTTTAATTGCAGTACTTAAGTTTATGTTTAAATGACCTTGATATTCAGTTAATTAAACTTTCACTTAAGGAAATGTTGTGATGTTTCATAACAATACAATTAACTGAGTAGTATTCTGTTGGTATGGATATAAATGCTGACCCAGAAATGAGTGACTCAAGAAGACAGTGGGTGCATTGGCTTAAGTCTTTCACTACGTATATAGCTCAGATGCCAGATGTTTCTGAAGTAAATAAACTTAGCTTATTGATCAATCACATGGACGCTGCTGCGTATGAGCTAATTTCTAAAGCCACTTCCTACGAAGAAGTTATCCAGATTTTAACACACACGTATGCAAAAACTCGGTATGCTTTGATGTCGTGTAAACAACAAACTGGAGGATCACTCGATTGTTATCCGCAAAAATTGAAGCGATTAAGTGTAAATTGCAACTGCCAAGTCGTACCTGCTCAGGTCCACAAGGAAGAAGCTATCAGAAACGCATTTATTGCAGGTGTAATCTCTTCAGACGTCAGAAAGCGTTTACTAAAAAATGACAATCTGGCTCTTCAAACCGCTTTCGTAGAAACACGTTCTCTTGAAACTGCTCAGAAAACGCTGAAACGTATGATGGTGGTATTCCTCATCAAAGCCATCCCAATAATTTACCCCATATTGCTGAGTTGCAAAGAAGAATCAGCGCAAGCAAACCAGCGTAAGCAAAGAAGAATCGAAAGAGGCGTCAGCATGTTCCTCCGATGATTATACTACTGCCGCTGACGAGAAATGCATGTTTTGCGGAAGCAAAAGACATCCGCGTAAGTTTTGTCCAGCTAGAAGCGTGACATATTTTAAATGTTTTAAAAGAGGTCACTTCTCTAAAGTGTGTTGCTCCAAGCGACCTTTGTGTAAAAACGATACTATTGCGAATGCAATGATAATGGGAATTTTTGCAAATGTAGTTCACTCGAAAGTTTACATTCCAGTATTTGTGAATGGCTCTAAGGCAAATGCGCTCTTTGACTCTGGTTCGACTCTGAGTTACTTAAGCAACGACCTCTCAAAACGGCTGAAACTCACTTTGGTAGCTTCCGACAGTTGTGCCGGCTTAGCGGTGAAAGGTTGCATTTTTAGAGGAATAGGCAAATGCCTCGCAAATATTGAGTTGAACGGACAAAACTATGACGACGTTTCGTTTACGATCCTCGAAGACTTGTTCACAGATGTTATGTTGGGCCAAGACTTCATGAGTAAACACCACAACGTAAATATCCACCTTGGTGGTCCGATTCCGACGTTTTATCCAAGTACGTTACAAAGCGTAAAAACCTCTTCTCCGGTACGCCTTTTTGAACATTAGAAAATTTTGGTTGCAGAGCTATAGCAATGAACGATTACTGTCAAACTGTAAATAAAAACACCGTTTTGGAAGCCTAACCACTGCCTAGAATGCAAGACATTGTGCAAAAAATCGCAACTTACAAAATCTACCGTAAAACCTCTATTTGAGCGCCACCTCTATTTGAACGCCACCTCCAATAGACCGCCTCCTTTAAGAAAGGGTTGAAAAATAGAGCGCCTCCCTCTAATTGAACGCCACCTCTAATAGAACGCCACTTTTAGCAGTGGAACCGTATTAGCAGGTCCCCACTGGTAATTATAAAATTGATTAAGTTTTCACAATCTAGCAGTTAAAGCAGCCATTTAAAAGATACCTACCAACCATCACCTAGATTCGAACTCATTTGTATTTTTTGTAGCCTATATTTCGCTAATTACAGTACCTTATATACCGGTAAATGTGTTCCATGTTTTTTCTTTTCATTAATAAATTTCATTTCAAAATTCTGACCAGCAAGTCAAAAAATAGAGCGCCTCCCTCTAATTGAACGCCACCTCTAATAAAACGCCACTTTTAATAGAAGAGTTGAAAAATAGAGCGCCATGGCGGTGAAATAGAGGTTTTACGGTATTCTACATTGGATCTTGCAAGCGCCTTTTATCAAGTCCAATCGCCTTCATCGGACAAAATCTATATCGCATTTGAGGCGGATGGCGCTCTTTGGCAAGGGAAGCGTATACCATGTAGTCTTACAAACGCTGTTTTTTGTTGTCAATGAATCGTAGACGATATCATAAAATCAAACAATTGTAAAGGTACGTTCGCATATGTTGTAGACAACATAACCGTCGGTGGTGTAACTCAACCTAAACACAATCGAAATCTTCCAAAAGTTCTAGCCGCTGCTAAAGACCACAACGTAACATTTAGCGAAGCTAAATGCACCTACAATACAGACACTGGGCTATCGTATCAAAGCCGGTGCACTTCAACCTGACACCGAAAGGGTAAAAACGCTGCAAGTATTTTTACCACCCAAGAATCACTAAGAGTAGCAACGCGTAATCGGCTTGTTTGCATAGACTACTACGCTCAGTGGATCCCGGTATACTCTGACAAAATTAAGCCACTGATAACTAATAATGTTTTTCCACTCAGAAGAGAAGCTTTGGCTTCTTTTGTAAAACTAAAATTTGACTGGTAGATGTTTTCGGCTCGTTACTGATTAAAGATCTGTAAGTTTTATGCATGTCCTTGGTATGATTCTAAAAACCATGGTAAAATTAACAATGCAAGATTTTACGTTGGAGTATTGAATTATCGCAGTATCAGCATGAGATTGTTTATTGTTCTGGGAAACTTAATGCCGCTGCTGACACATTGTCCCGTGCTTTTTGTGCTAATTTATTCTCCTCGTCATTGTACGTTATTCATGCTGGCCTGTGTCATCCGGAAATAACTCGGATATATCATTTTGTTAAATCGAAAAACTTGCCGCATTCACTGAGACGGTGTTTGTAAAGTTTTAAATGCGAATAAAATTTGTGCTGAGATCAAACCCAAGTTTTTTAAACGGTTATTTCGTGTTCGATGCAAATTTTTGATTTATTTGGTGCGTGTGCTTGCATTCACTCGGACAGAGGTAAATCTTTTCTTCCTAGTGAATTCGTCTCTTATATGCATAATTTTCGAATACTTACAAGCAAAATGTCTGCCTACAACCGGACAATGTGAAAAGTGTCACGATATAAATTATTTCGGTGTAAACCTTGCACTTAAAGAACGAAACTTGCCCATTTCCAAGTGGGAAATTGTTTTGCCTCAAGTCTTGCACTCCATACGTTCTCTACTTTGTACGCAACAAACACCACGCCCCATGAACGTTTCCCAAATTTCCCGAGACGTTCAGTCCTCCGGATATCCGTACCTTCCTGGCTTAACTCTGCGGGAACGATGTTGGTCCGAAGACATGTCAAAGCAAATATGATCCTTGGCGTATTGAATAGTCGAAGAAGCGGATCTTATCCACGCCATTCCGCAATACGCTCACATTCGTTTCACAAATGGACGTGCAATTAGGGATGTTTATTTTAAAATAGCAAATCTTACGAAACCGGTTCCCATTTTGAACCGGTTCCGTTCTTAGGATTCGGTTTAATTGTGACGAAAAATTGCGCGTAATAAATCTTTTCAGGCGTTACGCATAAACGCAAGTGCGCGCTCGGCCTCGCAATGCTCGCATGTGTTTCATCATGCAGTGTTCGTCGGGGGCCGTAAAAAATTTATGGGAGGCCATGAGTGTAATATGCACCGCTTGTATATATACTGGAGCCGTACTTTTTTCATGTGTTTCTAAAATTTAAAAGGGGCATGCCCCCTGTTGGCTCCATGACTACGCCACTGCGTGTGTATTTGCTTCGAATTTATAGCGCTGTAATCCCTGTATGGCTATAAATTCATTGAAAATGAAACAAATGGTTGGTTTATTTTGTTTAGCAGCAGTCGAGGGTTGCGTGCTGAACTGATATCAAAATAGCACTAACAGCCATTTTATAGATTTAGGATTCGGTAAAGAATTCGAAATTCTGGATTCGAAAAAAAAAGATTCGGAATTATTCTAGATTAAGTAATTATTCTGAAATGAACATCTCTACGTGAAACTACTGTTTCTTTGAAGGACGTGGCGCCCCTTCCCAGTCCCGAGAGCCCCCAGTTGTAGGCTACATTCCTCCAACGGAAGGAAGCAGTCAGTGGGCAGGCAAGTCGATTCCCGAAGATGACTTGCCGCTCTATGTTGAAAGAAACTGTAGAAAGCAGGCTCGAGACTTCTCGGTTGGAGACTTCCATTATAGTGATGACGTTGATTTCGTCCGCCAGACGATTTCTGTCATTGATGATTGGTTGATGATTTGATGATTGATGATTTCGTCAGCCAGACGAGACCCTACTGCTGGTAACGCTCAACAAGGTGTTCAAGAAAGCAGTGAACAACATAAACCTTTGCTTAGATCCAGTGGCGTAGCTACCCATTGGATTTCATGGATAAATTCAGGGGCGGCAAATTGTGATAGCAATGTAACCGAACAAAGTCAGTCACATTAATTTATTCTCAAGCTTAAACGAACTGAGTCAAAACTGATCTAAGTGAAGCCAAAAAATTGCACAAATGACTATTGGCAAGCTCTGCATCTAACTAGTTGGCAGCTTTTTAGATTTTAGAATATGACTCGCTATGTGGTCTCTGTGACAGCATAATGATTGATAATCACGCTGTTGAAGTGCTAATGGAATGTAGGTTGTAGCTTAATAAGCTATTGCATTGTTTAGTCCTTTTAGCTTTGATAGCAAATTTGTGAAAGATGTAGTTTCAGATCTGTCTGTAATACATCAAGAATAAAGGAGCCATTTTGAAGTTCGTAAAAATTGCTTCGGCCAATGAAACAAAAGAGGTTAGCAATCACAATGAATCGCTACCTCAAGTTGAGACGGAAGAAAAAGTGTACCTCGAGCCACGGCCGGATTTACACAATGAGCTATTTTTATTTTTTCCACTAAAAATCGGTGAATACCAAAAAAAAAGGCAGTAGCTATTTGTACGGGCCCGTACAGTGTTCGAGCCCGTACGGGCCCGTACAGTGTTCGAGCCCGTACGGGCCCGTACAAATATTTGCACGGGCCCGTACAAATAAGTTCTTCGTTTCTTTGTACGGGCCCGTACAAATAAGTTCTTCGTTTCTTTTATTACCCCTTCGCGCTCTTCCCGGTTGTACGAGAGCGTGACGAAGTAATAAAATAAACCAAAGAGACAAATGTTACGGGCCCCTAAAATAAGCCACTTCCAAAAAAAAAAGATCTTCATGATCGCAGATTTCGTGTTTTCACTGAAAATATCGGTGGACCAAGAAAAAGGTCTTCATGTTCGCAGATGTTGTGTTTTCACTGAATATATCGGTGAAGACCAAAAAAAAGTCTTCGTTGTTCGAAATGAGATCCCTCATTTTCTCCGAGGCCCTAGGCTTTAGCCTGCCTAGCTTATTGGTAAATCCGGCCCTACCTCGAGCAAAACAATAACGAAGCGATGAGGCCTATTGAAAGAAGTGAGCCTATGAATGAAACGCTTTCAAGTAAAGATGAAACAGATCATAACTATTTTTCTCATAACAAAGTGGCTACTTGGCCAGAAGTATTAACTCATAACATGAAAGTTGAGATGATCCAATTAGGGCCCAAAAGATTTCAGAATGAATAAGGACCGTTCAAGCCAGCGATTAGAGTAGGTCTAATTAAAGAAGGAGAGAGAGAGACAGAATCCCTAAGCTTTCTATTTAACGATATAATTTCTGAGTTTACTTCAATGAAAGCTCGACGTATTCAATTTTGAACTTTCGACAAGAATTAAACAAACACTACCGGTACTTTAATTCTTCTTTTGTGTGGAACTTTAATCAGCTCTATGATGGTGTTGAGAGCGGCATTTTCTGCTAAAATGTAAGAGCGGCATATTGCGTAGCTACGCCACTGCTTAGATCAAGCTGAATTCAAAAACGGCTAGAGAGACTTGCGCATTATCATTAACTTTTGGTGGAGGTAAATTCCTTAAGTACTTGTTGGTGAACAACTTACGCTGCAACAACTTAAACTTAAAATGCAGCAGCTTAAATTTAAGCTGCGGCAACTTCGCAAGTTTCTTTAGTTTGAAGAGTGACGAAATCTACGATAAATCATAAAGATACCAATTTTACGCATATTTATCTAATCAACATGATCTTTACATTGATGCTTAATAAAGGTTTTCAAAAATTCTGCACAAAATTGAAGTAGAAGCGGAAATAAGGTTGGGTTTTGTCCAGTGGCGATTCCGGCACTCGGGCTACTCGGGCTGAGCCCGAGTTACAAAATGATGCAGAGGCGACTCCGGCACTTGGGCTGAGCCTAAGTTACGAAATGATGGAAGGCTTGTTATTATTTAAATTTTAAAAAGTAAGCTTAAAGCTTTTTTTTAACTTAATTCGTATCAAGTTCGTTGAAAGAAACAGTCATCGTAAAAAACAACGAAGTGTGCGGTGGCAGTTGCGTTTTTCGCTCAACGATTTGTCCAGCCATAAGCTCTGGCTAGAGGAAAATAGCCCGAGCCGCATTGCGGAGAAAAGAAAGAGACAAACGAGACAAAAGCCTTTTTCCTTATTACATCATACTCGGGCTCGATCGCATTTGCCTGAGTCAGACAATGCAAACGTTTGTTACGTTGTTTCACACAATTCTTTCCTTAACTTGTTTGTGGAACTCGGGCCCTCGAGGAATAGCCCGAGCTACAATTGGAGAGAGGAATAGAAAAAAGATTTCGCAGGACGCCTGCCATCATGCTGCCATGTAGTAAATGCAGGCTTTTTGTTTGGTCATAAATGTCTGTTCCTCTGTGGCTCACAATGGATAGCTGATAACAAAGAGCTACACAACAAACTCAGTATGAGTTTGCCATCAAATTAAGAAGATTAAATTTTATGCATGAATGAAAGTATTTTGCAACAATTTAACTGTTGTGTAAGTTGCTATTTTATTGCTTTTTTTACCGTTTTTTTAACACTGTTTATGTCGAGCCCGAGAAGCCATAAAAGCTAGAGTCGCCACTGGTTTTGTCGCATTTCATTAACACTTTCAAGTTTTTACTTTACTTTCCTGTATTATGAATGTACTCGCTAGGTGGCAATAAAGATCTAAATTATGCACGGGTACTGCAACAGAAAAGTTGGTAGAGTAGTTGAGTCATTGGGCTCTGGAGCTGGTTTCACAGGTTCGATTCTCAACTAGGTCATCTGCACTTTCACCAACATAAAATTTTGAGGAGCAACTATGTAGCGTGAAAAAAAACTAGCCGAATCAGTTTCGATTTTTGTCTACAGCTCGATTCACGGTCGTAAAAATTAATTTTTGCACATAAAAAAAAACACAGTCACATATTTACTTGGAAAGAATAGGTGTGACTGCATCGCATATCGAAATCGGGTTTTGACATCTGCATTCATCCGATAAATCGGGACAGTCAATTATTCCGTCACACAAAGCACTTGATGGAATTATAGAACCGTCGGCGCATCTCGAACAGCGACCATCAAGAGCGGAGTAACTGAAAAATGACTTATGTTTCAGCACATGGTTATTCGGTTGAGCAATTGACATTTTCATCCTCTCGTCACGAGAAATAACATGCGAGTAAAAACAAGTTTATACTCGCTTAGGGGTTGTCGATGTTTTTTAGTTTTCGTTTTGTTGTTGTTGTTAGATATTTTGATTTTTTTTGCTGCTCGTTAAGAATACGTCAATACAGCAAGATAGTAATAACCATCGTCAAGGACGCAATAACGAAGCTTGGATGGGAATTAAACCAACAACCTTGCAATCATGGTCGTTAGCACAGCTCTGTGCCTTGGTGTTAAAATAAGGAAATAACCAAGCAACCAAGCACGTTTAGACAATGCTTCGTAATTTGACAAAACCGCAATTTGAAAAAGTGCGACGGAAAAGAGATAATAGGATAGAAGCAAACATTTTATGAGCCTTGAAAATGTGGAACCACTTTGGAATTATGAAAGTTAAAGACAATCTTAGCGTTTGATAATTATAAACTAGGCAAAGACTTTGTTATAGGTATCAATTCTGTTGATGCAATTAATGTGTCACGTGCCATGTAGGGCAGAAATGACAAACCTTCCATCAAAGCAGAGATCTTCTCCTCTTTCACAATCCTTCACATTGTCATACAATAATACTTGAGGCAGGACACAATAGGTATTGTTACTTCTACATTTGAAACCAGGTCCTGCATCCAGTGCTATGGTTCTTCCTCCAGAGCCACTACAAGCAGAGTTGTAGCAAACACTCGACCTCGACAGAGATGGAGAACCAGCAAAGCACTGATAATTGTTTTCAAAATTTTTGCATTGAACAAATCCGACTTTTCCAGCCAGAATTCGAGGAATCATGCATGATATAGTTTCATTGCTTACATCATTGTAATATCTGCAAAAATAAATGGGACATTGTGTATTTTTGTGATAGCAACTGATTACTCACATATTTGCTGTGTTAAGTTCTAAACACAGTTGAATTGCGTCAGTTCGATTTTATGACTGAGTTTTCTCATATTTTTCGTTTTAACCAAAAACAAAAAAAATTAAGGCATGCAGCAGAATGTTGTGAGCGTGATAAGCGTAAGTGCGGGTCATTACGTCTCAGAGATTGTTTGGATGAAACAGAAAAAATGCATCTAGGCTCGTCACTTCGACTTACGGCAAGGCGAGTAGATGAAACGAGTTTGATTCGTGTTTTCGGTGAAAAAGTTCTCGCGTTATCACGAATTCAAACGCAGGATGTTGATTGACATTATCCCATGTTTTTAACGATTACTAGCGGCTGCGCAGTACCGTGTTGTTTTGATTAATGAACCAAACGGAAGGGCAGGAGAAGTCATTTAAAACTGACGTAACTCCTGGAAACTATTTTCTTAAATTTATTTCAATTGCTCGTTAAGTTTGTTATTAGTGATGCTATTAAAACAAATTACGAATAGTTTCAAATTAAAAGATGTTTGAACAATTTCAAATTTCTTGAAACGCATGTATTGACCAAAGTAAGACCTTTCTAAAACTTTTGTGCCTATCGTTGATAAGGAATCATCTAACGTAATGCACCGGCCTGTTGGCGTAGTGGTTAAGGGTATCGCTGTCGGCGCGGAAGGTCTTGAGTTGTATTCCTGGGCCGGTCAAATCGGACACTGTCGCCGACGGCTCGCCACCATAGCGGCTTTTCTGTGCTGCCAGGCGCTATCCTTCGTAGATGGATCCCGCCACTCGTTACACGCTTCGGTAAGATACCGCCAGTATAATGAAGATTTGATTTTGATAAAAAGATACTTTTTCCGACGATTTAAACCATGTAAATAAGACATATATTGAAAACGTTGTCGCATATGAATTAAATCTGGATAAGTGATTATTGGATAAGCTCCTACATTTAAATGAAAAATTGTCCGAGTGCAACCGATTGCTAGTTACGAATAAATGAGAACACATGAAATTTAGCGTGATGATCTTGTAATATTAAGAGTTTATACCAAGAAATTTGTGTTCATAGAAGCGCTTCCAATCAGTGACGTCATAGAGCATTAGTTTATTTTGACTCGCATCATCATTACGTAGACAGCAACCTTTTATAGAAGGGTCATAATTCGGAAACACAAGAAAATATTTAAGCAGTTTGCTTCAAATGCTCGTAATTTTTGCGACAAGAATCGAATTAAAGATTATGTTGATGACAAAATGGAGCAAAAAAGTGGGACAATAGATTCTAATAAATTGCTTAGAATATTTCCATTGAATTACTAACCCGCATAATTGCATCATGCTCGAATCAGCAATTACATAAAAATGCGAAAATCCATAGACTCGACATTATCGCATGAAACATGTTATCCGAGAATCCAATCTTCGAAATGGTTGTTATTTTCAAAAATTTAGAGCGAAAAATTGTAGTTTCACACAATTCCTTGAAACCACGTCTTCATTGCCATAATTTCATCATTTTTGCAATTGCAGTTTTAGATGTTTTTTCAGGTGTAAGCATCAATTGGAAGAAATGTTGAGGTGAGAAAGTTGCAAAAATTTCGAATGAAAAGATTCAATAATTTGTTCAGCAGAAGCTCACTTATCAACGTATTTGCTGCAGAAACCTTCTTACGAACAGTCGTGGCGTTGTAAACACGGTGTTGTTTCTACTGACAGTTGTTAATTTTCAGGGCAATGTCCAGTAAACTTTGTGTTTTAACCAAATGGCAATATAAATGGAAACGAAGCAGTTGAATGAATATTAAACACTTCGCATGAAAAATCGTGACGTTGCGACGCCACAATATATCCAATAAGTAAGATGACGTCAGAGATTCAACGTAGCGTGGTAGCGGATACATATGCGAAGAATTAGACAAAGAACTCGTCTGTGAGTGCAACTAAACGTACTGGTAATGAAACAAATTTCTCCATGCTGTTCCGTTTTTTAAATTTAATTCTAACACCGGTCGCTGGTTGGTAAAATAACATGATATTTCTCACCCACCAGAATTAACAAAATTTCAGTGACGTAAAAACACAAATATTTGTCGTCAAGATTTAACGAATAATCCGTGCGCCGAGCAGCCGCACTTCGCTTATTACTACATATTTTGGCACAATTCCAATAAAATTAAAAGCGATAGCGGTTGCACTCTGTTTGAACCGCGTTACCCTTCATTTATCTGCTCATTCAATCAAAGCGATAAGATTTTTTGACCGACATTTTAAAAAAATAGTAAATTTTTACGCCGTGCGCCACTTCTACTTAATATAGAGCGCGTCTCTGGTATATAACAACTCAAAAACTGACGTTATGTTATTTTAATGAAGTCAGTTTAGAATTAAATTTTACAGCTGATTATGATTGACAAGTTTTTCTCTTTTCCAAATTAAAATGTAGGCAGCTATTAATAAATCACAACCTCAAATAATAAAATGCATAATTAAAAATTTAATAACGAAAATCTATGCAAAAAAGGAACAAAAATTATTTTTAACATTTGACTTTGTGAATATGACGACATTTCCGCGCATATCGCGAAGTTGAGCGTTACACAGGAAGCGGTCAAACGTCAAACACTATCTTTGACATCCAAAGTTGCTGCGCAAAAATGTTCATGTTCTTTTATTCTCGACAATTTTTTATATCTCATAAAAAAACTTCTCAACTTGGCAGAGTAGTTTATCGAAATGTTCTTCAAGTATAATCAGATCGTAATCAATTCAAGATTTACGATACAATATTGCGAATTATGTTGCAATAAACGACATTACGAAAAATTTTCCACTTAATAATTCAATTTTTATTGCGTCAACTGAAGTGAAAATTTTTAATGGCAAATTTTGTTTGTGAAACTATTGATCATGCGTATTATGATTATAATATTAATTCGAACTTTTAAAAATTAAAATTTATCTGAAAATTGAATAAAGAAAATGTTTCCATTAAAACTTCAAGCCTACGGTAGCGACACAAAGCTTCGCATATAAACACCTGTCATAGCGCATGCTCGATAAATGATCAAACTTATTGTGACGTAAGATGGAGCCTGTTATCATCCAACTCAGCATCTCCGTTCACCACGTTCTTGTATTGAATAGTGACGTAATTTCGTTGTAACATGAAAGACCGCGAGCAAAGCAGTGCTTGGCTCAGCGCTGAAATTTTTGACGAAAATGTTAATATTTTAATAATTATAATGGCAAAAATGTTGAAAAGTTTCACGTCATTTTCCTGGAAGCGAGTGTGATCGCGAAGCGGAAATCGAGTTTCGTTCACACATCCGTATGTACGTAGTCAAAAGCTGTTTGTATACCATTGCATATGTTCTCAAATTAGGTAAAATTTTAAATACAAGTCGAAATCAACACGTGAAGCCTTGTACTTCAGCTGCAAATTTTTAGTCATTGAAAAGTCATGGCAAACTGATAGATATTATTATTCTACTGATTGTAGTTTCTCTCCACATCTTTTGTCGAAGGTGTTTTAAAACGTCAACCAACAATTAGTTTTAAACATGATCAAAAATACCTAAAATATCCGATATCACAATGTGTGGTGATCATGTTCATCTGCGCATGGACTTCTAGGAAGTCCATGATCTGCGTAATATCACAATGTGTGGTGATCATGCTGATCATGTTTAAAACTGCGTGATACCACAATGTGTGGTGATCATGTTCATCTGCGTGATACCACAATGTGTGGTTATCATGGTCATCTGCGTGATACCACAATGTGTGGTGATCATGTTCATCTACGTGATATCACAGTGTGTGGTGACCAGCTGCGTGATATTACAACGTGTGGTGATCATGTTCATCTGGGTGATAGCGAAGATTGCGCAAACAAATTGATGAAAATATTGAGCAAGTTCATTTGGATGCGTGAAACATAAATATCATCGAGAATTAAAAAAGAAACAACCAGCAAAAAATATAAATTTAAAGGTGTGTAATCATCACATCTGGTTCAAATTTGAAAGTACATGAGATAAGGATAGATTATGGGAGACAACAAAACAATATGCTACACGAAATCAAAACGTCGACAAGTAGAAGGAAAACCGAGGCCAAAACCATATATAATAAAAAATTTAGAGGACTGCAAGCTGACAGATAGTAAATATAGACACGCAGTGGAGAAGGTTTAACTTACCCCATCTAGGTACTAATAACAGAGCATATGGCGAACTACTCCTCATACCATCAGCAAAAACAAAAAAAAATATAGACACGCAGACACGCACAAAAAATATAGACACGCAGTTGAGAAGGTTTAACTTACCCCATCTAGGTAGTAATAACAGAGCATATGGCGAACTACTCCTCATACCATCAGCAAAAACAAATTTCTGCCGGGTCAAACCGGTTGCGATTGGCCGCAATGGGGCCTAAGCACCCAAAAAATCCGCTAGCGTATCCCCACTATATAGCTACCACACAAAAACTGTTGGAAACGAAAGCTTACTAAGCCCAGACCGCGAAGTGGGATGTGACAGAAATGTTTTCGGTTGCTTTACCCCCGGCAGAAGCCACGAAGTTCAAGTTATGACGTCACAGAAGTACGCCATCGCACCCCACCTAGGTACGGGTTTTAAGAACCAACGCAACGTCATCACTAGATTTTTTTTGAGCTTCTGCCGGTGGTGAAGTAACCGAAAACATTTCTGTCACATACCATTTCGTGATCAAAGCAAAGTGAGTTTTCGTTTTCTGTAAAGTTTTATGTGATGCCTAGTTGGAGTACGATAGAGGATTTTTTTTGGGGTGTTTGGGACCCCATTATGGCCAATTGCAACCGGTCAGGTCCAGCAAAAATTAGTTTTCGCTGATGGTATGAGGCGTAGTAGCTCGCCATATACTCGGTTATCGGTACCTAGATGAAGTAAGTTAAACTCTCTCAACTGCCGGTCTAGTAGCCTATTTAGAACAAAAAATATTCTGGTATAGTGCTGCCGTTTTTTTCAAAACCCAACAACTACAATTGCTGCGTTTTCGAAATAATAAATGTTTTATGTGTTTTTGAGCTAGCGCAAAATCCTGAGAGTAAAACTTTCAAATTTTTTCCAGAGTAAGTCCTTAAAACAGATGAATGAAAATTGATTCATAAAAAAAACTATCGTTTAATTTTTGAAAAAAATGACTTGTTAGACTTTGCGAAAATTTTGTTTCTTTAAACGTAAAATTTTTTTTCAAACCCAATTAGTCTGTTGGCTGTTGCTGCAATTTGGTTTAGTAAAACTACCTCTTTGCCGAAAATTAACTACAGTGTAGATGATGACGTAACACGCGTGATTGCTTAGTTCTGCCATCAAACATCAGCGTTATTCAATATTCAGCCCTAGAAGAGGCTGTGAAGCAAATGACCGTAGAAAAAATTTGACACTGGTAAATTTTAGCTCATGTACTTAGGCCTATGGGCTAGATATAATTACGTGCCAATGAGTAACGTTTTCAAATATCCGCGATGAAAATTAGCGATGTTGTAGACGAGGGTGGGAACCGAAACCTGAAAACCAGGTTTTAAAGAAAATTTTCAACAATGAAACCGGAACTAAAACCTGTTCTAGGAGCTCCGAGAGCCGCCAATGGGCCCAGGGCAAATATTTTGGTGGGCCCCTTACCTTTTGCAGTCTCTAAGCACAAAGACAACATTTTAATAAATTCAGTGAGTTAGTTGGTTGCTTATTCATCCCCTATTAAGGTGATACAACGAGCTCGCTTAATGTTTCATCCTCGGCAAAATTTTGAGGATATTTTCGATGACCACGATGAATCGCGCTACGTATTTACAAGGTAGATGGAAATTCAGTGAAGACAAGGTCCAAGTCGTAGTGCGGATTTAGAGTCTCTATGCCAGTGCTGCGTACAGTAGTAACTCCATAGTCAGTATAAGCACTTGGATTAGGGAACTTACACTTGCTTCATCAGCTATACAATATTGACATTCAAATTACGGCTTTGCTTACATCATCACTTGCATCATTAGGATTAGTTACTAAATTTACATTTGAAACTTTAATATTATTCTCTGGACTACTTTCGCTACATTTAACACTTCATTAGCAGTTTCCTGGTCAGGAGCATCTTCACAAGATCTTTCGCTTTGGTGCACCGGATTTATATTTTATCATTTCTCAACATGCATTTACAAAAATATACCTACCACCAATTGTAAGAATAATTAAACAAACTCCCAAAAAATTTTTAAAACCCATTATACCAAATCAATCAATTTGACAGCATTTATTTAAAAAACACTGACTCCAACGGAACCGGCCGCTAGCTCAGTTGCTAAGCGCACGCTATCGGTGCGAGAGGTCTGGGGTTCCCGGCCCGATCACATCAAGATCAAATCAGATTAAATAAAACCGATATCACAGTGTCGCCAACGACTTGCTACCGTTGCGACGTTTCTTCGAAGCTATGTTGCTCAGGCGCTAAGCCGCGGAGATGGGCCCCGCAACTCGTTACACGCTTTGGCGTATTACGGCGAGGATAATGAAGATTTGATTTTTTTGATTTGAGTCCAACGGTCCGTTTTTTGCGCAAGCGATCATCGAAAAGATTTGCTCCAGTTTGGGGATAGGCAACTCTTTTTGACCAAGGAGCAATACAAGCTGGACTGTTTTAACTGCATTCTCGTGAGAACCACATAGGTTTAACATTTTGAACACCTGTTCGAACCAAAAGTGTTTTTGCCCGTACACGATAAAACTCTGCTACTCAAGGATAATTATAATCAGGGTTACCATTTCGCGCTTATTTATAAGATTAGTGCTTATTTTTGAGTCCCGTGCTTATTTTTGATTTTTTAGTGGAAAAAATAGAATACTGCGGACGTCTTTTTTCTCGGTCTTCATCAACTTTTAGGGGAAAAACAGGACTTTGTTGACGTGAAAACCTTTTTTTTTTTTTTTAGTCTTAAAACAGGACTTTGTTGACGTGACCTTTTTTTTTTTAGTCTTCACCAATTTTTAGTGGAAAAACAGGACTTTGTTGACGTGAAGACCCTTTTTTTTAGTCTTCACCGGTTTTTAGTGGATTCACGATAAAGAGCTATTGACTTTTTGGTAACCTAACTGCAGCGAGCTTATTTTTTCGTGTGGTCCGGTGGTAACCCTGATTATAATCGTGTTTCGTTGACCTCGTGTCGCGCACTGTCTTGCTGTCTCGCCTTGCCGATTACTTTAAGCATAACCTGTTTTAAATACCGATATCTTTTCGCATCAAAAAGCCTTCACTTTTAAATGAAACTGTTCTTGTGCTCTCATCAAATTCAAGCCTATGCCTGAGCCTCAACATCTACTCGATTGTTTAAAAGTTCTCTAACGCTGCATACATGAAACCTAAATATTCCACTGATTCTCCTGCTTCAAGCTACAGTTGGAATGTTATAATTGGTCGCAATCGCATATACTCGCAGTTGCGCTGCCACAAATCTCGGATAAACACGTTTATGATTCAACATTGTTTTCAATTGAGACGAAGCCAAATGAAATGTTGATGAAGCAAAAATCCTAATTTTCAGCTTATAATGCGCCTTTATGCATAGCATAGGCCTACACATCAAAGTGATGCTGCTTAATATATGCTCCGGAAAATTGGTAACACTTGGATGCAAATTAAGCTTAAATGCTGTTCAAATTTTTTATATTTTTTGCTGTATTTCGTAAGATGTGGGCTAATGGGTCCTTCGAACAGAATGATGACTAATGTTGGGGGCCCATGCATTCCATAAAAGTGATTACTTAAAGTATATTGAGCTCAAATGCTGTTTTAATTATTTTTTAAACTTGCTTTGGCTCCATTTATTTCGTTATATAAATATGGGCTAATGGGCCCCTAAAACAGCCTGATTTATGCTGGAAACCCATGCACTCTATAAAATCGATTGTTTGGAAGTTTCTTTGCTGTAATTATTCCGTAAGAAATGGGCTAATGGGTCCCTAGAACAGCATGATGACTTATGTTGGGGGCCCATGCGCTTCATAAAATTGATTGTTTGAAGCATATTGAGCTCAAATGCTGTTTTAATTGTTTTTTAAATTTGCTTCGGCTCCATTTATTTTGTTAGATATGGACTAATAGGCCCCTAGAACAGCATGGGCCCCGGGTTCATTTGCCCCCCCCCCTACCCTCCTCTCATGGGCCCTGACCTGTTAAGCCAAATTTTTGCAACCCTAAGCTTGAACCAAAAACGTTTTTTCTTCAAACCGCAAAACCAAAACTGAACCAAAGCTTGTTCAAAATTCTGTAAGGTTTAAGGTTTCAACTGTCATCACTATTTTTAACTATTGCTTCCAATTTTTTATCCAAAGCAAATTTTTTATTCGAGTTTTACTATGCTGCAACTCCAGTAATAGACGTTCTGCTTACTCGGTCATCTGAGGTGTTAAAAGTCATTGTAAGAAAGCCAAATCGCCATGAAGTAGGCCCCAAAGCTTTTTTCCCGCTTTAGCTTGATTTCATAATAGTCAATAATCAACGCAAAACATTTTTTTGGCTGAATCATAAACCGAAACTGAAACCCCAAAACCGAAGGCTTGCGTAAGCAAAACCAAAACTGAAACCTATTTTTCAACAGCGATGAAACCGAACCAAAACTGAAACCAGAAGTCAGTTCTTCATCACACCGAAACTGACATCCAACACTACGTAGCCAGGTTTCCACCCTTCTTCACAGCTAGCGGCAAGGAAGCTTACTTTTCGAATTAAAACACCTGTGCCAAACCCTTAACAGCGAATACTTTCTAACCAACGTAACTACTAACTAACCTTTAGTAATTTTGCCTCGGCCAACCAAATCTTACGAGACTTACATAGTTTAACTACTGTATAGCCACGACCTTTACTGGGCTGTCCACTTTGCATGACTGCTGGTGTGAAGAGCAAAAGCAATTTTCTGCATAATTAGAAAACACTGACCTGACCGAAAGTGTTTCAAGAGAAATGTGACGACATTCTCGTTCCTCCTGGCACAACAGTACAAAATGAGCAGATGAGCAATTCGCTGTGAATAAAAAATGATCACATAAGTATTGTCAAGTTATAATTTCTTTCATTTTTCAGGATTTGTATTTGTGGTTAGTTGCATATTTATCCTCCTATTCGAGAAAGCGATCAAGTACTGTAACGAGCTCGCTCAGGAGTTGGTGGCCATCTGTCTATCATACGAAGATGGGGGAATCCCTCTAAGTGCCCTTTCCAACGACACAGCAAGCATACTTGCCGGCTTGTTCTTCACACTGTCCCTATAATGCTGAGCGTCAAGCAGAGAAGCTGTGAATACCAAATCGAAAGTCATTGGTTTGACCCTACTCGGAATATAACCCAAGTGTACAGCTCCAGAAGCGGACACTCTTCCCACTCGGCCATCTGAACTGTTGATGAGTGCTTATCAGGTCAGAGATAAGCGACTACAACACTGAAATCACGCTAAAACTAAAAATATTCCGTAGCAGCACTTCTGCTTGCATCAGATATAATATAAACCCATGCAAAATTCTGAAAATTCTTCTATTACACAGCTCATTCTAGACGTATTTCATTCTTGAAGTATTGAAGTACTGAAGTATATAAATTAAAGTACGACGTGTTTCCAAAAAAAGCAAAACTCGTAAAACTTGAAAAGTTTTCAAAAAATGTAAGTGTTGATTTTTGGAGATATCGCCAAGAGAATAAATTTATTTGATTCATAAAATGGCGTAGTGAATTTTCAACATCAATTGATGGTTTGATAAAAATGCACGTCAACGCAACAACTATCGCGTTGGCGTCGATATATATCCAATTATATTGTTAATATTCTAACATAAACGCACGCAGGGCGGGGGGCCACGATGCCATGGTCCCTCCCTTTGGCCCTGTAATAAGGTGCTCAAACCTAACTTTCAGTCCATAATTTCTCAAACTAATAATGATTGCCGCCTCCTTTCACTTATTTCAGCAAAGCTTCTGCTTTTACACATAAGCTGCGAAAATATTTTTGCACTGTCTATAGTGACTGCACTCACTGCATGCCCTTTTTCGATAAAAAAAGTGTGCTAAAATGAGTGTTTTTTTATGTGAAAACCGCAAAAATTCGTTGGCGGCTGGGGGCGAAGCCTCCTTAGCCTTCGGCCCCCAGTTGCGTTCCTCCTCCTTTGCCAAATCCAGGTTGCCCCACTGTATTCTAACCATAAATTTTACTGTAACCTGCTAGCATTAATGTAGCCTACTTCAACATTTTCATGAATGGCAAACGTTTAAACAGGACCGCTGAGGACCCCCGTAAAAGATGGATATAGTTACGATTGAAAGGTATCATCTGAAAACAAGATCACTCACATCTAACGTGGGACCAGAGGCAATCGCCCCAGCCCCCCTTTCAGCGCTGGTGCCTTTCAGTAATAAGTGCAGTATTTCCGTAATGATGCAAAAAAAACAGTAATGGAAATTTCAATAAGCATGAAGCGAACCGGCCAATCAGCGTAGTTGTTAAAGACATCGCTATTGGCGAGAAAGGTTTGGGGTTCGATTCGCGGGTCGTTTAAATCAGGCACAGTGTCGTCGACCGCTGCGGCGTTTTTTGGAGTTATGTTGCCCAAGTGCTAAATCGCAGATAGAGGCCCGCTACTCGTTGCACGCTTCGGTGTAATATCGCGAGTATAATGATGATTTCATTTGATTTTTTCATTAAATTTTTACAAGATGACATTCCAAAAAATGACAGATTTACACTAGTATTGAATTTATTTGAATGTCAGAAGCGGAAGCTGGTGATTATTGACAAGTTTGTGGAGAGGGTCAAACAAGATTTATTTGCTGAGAAAGCAACTGCAATTCATGTCAAAATAGTCAAATCAAGCTGAAGTGCACTGATTGTATCACAGCAACCACGTTGATTCCTTGTATTCCTACAAGTAGTGCATGTTAAGAGAACTAAATGCTGTAATTCTGGTCTATAAAGCCCGAAAAGCGTCAAATGAATTACTTTCACAATCCGAAAACCTTAAAATTCCAGAAGCGAATCTTTTTTTGTCACATTTTTAGTCGTTGAAGTCTCATTTGATTTTCGTTTTATTATTATCCGTTATAAACTCCCCACAAGACACAAACTTCAAATTAAAACGACCGAAAAAAAAAAAAAAATTTGCTACAAAGCGGGTCAGTGTTGAAAAATTATGTAAATATCATTATGGAAAAACTTATAAAAATATTTTAGTAGTCTTATTAATCGCTTTCTGACTTATTCTGTTACAAAATCGAAACCGGGGAATATTTCCTACACAAGCTGCTTCATATTTTAAACAAAATTAAATGCTAATAATTTCATTTATAAATTTGCGGCAATGGCATCTGAATGAAATATATAAGTTACATCCCCATGATTTTCAAAATTTATTTCAACTTCAAAAAATTTGTAACATACTGTAAATAGAAGAAAATGGTGCTGATGCCATGTTTCAATCGTCTTTTTCTTTGCATTTAGGTTTTTATAGATTAAGTTGTAGCAACCGTATCGGCAGTAAAACAAGTTGAAAAAAAGCTCTTATGCAATGTGAAGGTTATAATGTAAGTTTGGATTGTGTGATTAGTTCGTGGAAGGCACGAACTTGCGTAATTACCCTGCAACTTTCACCAATATGATCTAAGTCAAGCCCACGTAATATTAAAAATAATCTTGTCATTAGATCATAAAACGTATGTGTTGTACCTGCTTGCTGGCAAAAAAAGCAAACTGGTAGCTAAGATAAAACTTAAGAATTTCAGTAAGGCTGTCATAAGCATTATAACAAGCTCCAGTAATTTAGTATTAATTTGTGGTATTTGTCGGTAACTGTTGAACTTCCAAGAACTGTAACAGCATTGGAAAAATTTATTTCAAAATTTCTATTCAAATTAGACCTTTATCAAAGACTGAAAAGTCGAGCGAGCATCACTCTGAAGAAAGCTGTGCGCACATTACCTTGCACTCATTCGGACTTGTGGTTAGTTTAATGCTTGGGGTTAGTTTTAAAATTGGTCTCACTTTTTAGGTCTTACCATGATTCGAAGAAAACATTTAATATTTCAAAATATGCTCAATCATTGTTTCTCTCGTGTAACTTTGCTATTGGTGGTTATCCGATAGAATTTCATCAATTTTAAACTTTACAAACACAATAAATGCAGTTTTGCCAAATGCAATGAATTTTCTACGTATTTTGCATCGCAACGATTTGTTAGTTAGTTAGTTGCATATTTATCCTCCTATCACGAGAAAGCGATCAATGCGCTATACGAGCTCGGTTAGGAGTTGCCAGCCACCTGTCTACCACACCAACATGGGGGAATCCCGCTAAGTGCCTTTCCCAGCGGCACAACAAGTAAACTTGCCGGCTTGCTCTCCACACTGTCCCTTTAATGCTGAGCGTCAAGAAGGGAAGCTGTGAATACCAATTTTAAAGTCATTGGTTTGACCCGACTCGGAATCAAACCCGAGTCTACAGCTCATGAGACAGACGCTCTATACCACTCGGCCATCTGAGCTGTTAAAGTCGAAGACTCGAGTTCGAGTGCTGTCAAAGTTAAAACTCGAGTTCGAAGACTGTTTCCTTTTCTATTGATTTTCTTGAGTTTAAGTCAACTCGTCATTTCATTTTTATTTGAAAAGTTAGCAATCGACGAGAAAATTTATGTTTCCACCCGCTTCCAAATAATTTTTAAAAATGCTACTGTATTACATTGCTGATGAGTTGTGAAGTGATTGAAACAGCAAAAATTTCAATGTTTTTGATGTAGTGCAAAAACTTATCGTAGTTTAGTGACATAATCAAAACAAAACAAACTTCAATCGCTTACATATTCCCTTTTTTATTTTCCTGCGACTAGAAAGTGGCAATAGCTTCTCGATAGCGAGTGTCGGCCAACTGTGTGCCTGCTTCTCTGAACGCCAGGTAAATTCCGTTGACTGTCTTTTCCAACAAGCAAACTTGGCGGCTTGTTCACCACACTGTCCCTTCAATGTTGAGCGTCAAGCAGGGAAACAGTGAATAGCAACGTGCGAATCATTGATTTTGCTCAAAGTCAACTCCTATTCATGCGCGTAAGAAGCATCAGATGCTCAGTCCATATCGACTCGAATGCGATCAGTTACAGTGGTCGCTAGTCACAAAAAATTAAAATTTCTACATTTCTGTCCTTGAAATATTCTCTTCACAGCAGTTGATTTTTCTTTACTGTTGAAATTTAATAATTTAGTTCATAAAATGTGTCATAAAATTTACTAATTTCACGCACACTTAGCGGTTAAAATAAGATACATTGTTTCATAAATACTTACAGCCTGCTATGCCTTCGCTGTACCTGGTAAAATCACATGCAAATCCAAATCCAATAAAAAGTGTTAAAGCAATAAAGATGTCAAAACTTTTCTTCCTGTTCATATTTCTATTCTTGTATTTTAACTTGGCAAGTATTATATTTTCTGAATAATCTTTCTCTGAACTCGCATTACATTCTCTACCAAACAAAGAGATAACGCAAATGCAGCACTCAGCAATTTTTTACCAGCTTATTCTTTTCATTTTTTTTTCTTTTCTCTCATTTTTTTCAGGAAGAGAATTACTTTTTTTCTTTTTGTGATGTGTCAGGAAACCGTCCAATTATCACTGGGCATGTGATTTCGTTTTTCTCCAAAACCAACCACCAGTAATTACTTGGTATTCTGAGGACAAATTCTTATAGTTTCTGAACTAACCTTATTAAGAAGAGTTAAAATGGTTGAAATGTCAAGCCAGTTTAGTTGTGATTAATTTTATAAAAATCTCCAAGTTAATTTTCTTCTAAAAATATTTCAATGCAACCAAACTGGTTGGCGATGCAATCGCTGTCACAAGTCATTAAAAACTCTCATAATTCCTTATAAGCTTTCTTTATATAATATACCACAGAAAAAGTACAGATTTTCAACACTGTTTGATATGAAAATACCTATAAATTTCGAAACAACTGAATTTAATGACACAACAAACTCAAACAACTCAAGACTCAAAGAGTAAACGAAGTGCCAGTGCAATTTGGTGTCAAATCGTTGCTGATTGTGTAACAAATCGGGTGTTATTTTTCAGTCATCTACTGGCTATACAAAGATAAAAATACAGAGAAAACTGAACACTGCAGGGCATGGCTTTGTCGGTGAACAACCATGCAGATTGCAGATACCTGGGTCGAGCTTCCAAACGATAAAACAAACAGTGCCAGATTGCAGCGCCCTGAAGTTAAGCGTGGAGCGATTTTTACATTGTTTTATATCAACGCCGTGCTGGAACATAAAGTGGCCCCTTTAAAACAAAATCCAAAGAGACGTAGTAAACAAAGAAACACAAAATTGAGAGACAGAGCGGCGAGATAAACAAAAGAAATTGGCACTCGCATCAAATAATAATTGAATCAAAAATTCAGTCTTCCTTGGTCTGGAAAAGATAGTAGCCCTGCGAGAAACTTTTACTCACCTAAAAGATCAAACACTTAAAACAAAGCTAAATAGGCGTTATTATATAGACGCTAAACAGCTCGCAAAACACACTGGTATTCCCAGTGTCGTAAAACAAGGTAGTCCAACTGCAGGCGCGCGAGCGAATTTTGGCCGCGATGAATCTCGGGTAATTTGCACGTTTAGGTCGGAAAACATTTGCTTAATCTTTGCTTTTGTAGTCTTCGAATGCGTTTACGTTTTTGCTTTTTGTAAATTTAATTCTGAACAGCCTGTACCGCTTCGTTTCATAATTTATGTGGCGTTTTTTTCGAATTGCAACGGACTACGTTTCAGTTTGTTGCAATTGTGGAAGTCGAAGGGCAGTTTCCCGTAGGCGGCAACGAGCACGAGCCGGGGCCAACAAGCAAAATCATAAAACACTCGACTTCCACACGCTTGCTTAAATTCTCGGTCGTATAATAAAGTTCTTCTCGATCGCTTTTAATCTCCTAACTTTACTCAAAGAAGTATATTGAGAAAAAGCGAGTAACTGATAATTTTCATTTTTATCAACACGTGCTAGGTACAAAAAAAAAAGAAGAATGCCTAAACAGCAGTAACCATGCAAACCTTTCAGTTACTGATTATGACGACACAATGGTACAGGCATATGTGTAATAAGACATAGCAAGTAGCCACATCTTTTAAACCAGTGTTTCTCAACTGGGGGTCCATAGGGGTCCATAGCATCCTGTTCGATGGGTCCTTGAGGCCCGTTGATGAGGTCCACATCCTGTTACTTGAATTTGATGTAGTTTTTGTATAACTTTTTTGGCTCACGCAGTATTTTTATTGTCAATTCGCGGGTCATTTTGCAGTGGAGACTTTCTGTTTGATTAGCTGTGGGCTTTTCTGAGGTGAAAATTCTTTTTTTTTTACTCCTACACACACCAGTCATGGGTTTTTCTGCAGCGGAGACCCATCACCTTTTGCGGAGTCTACGAAGATATCTGAGTAGGCATAGTGGTCTACGGACCAAAATCAATTAAGAAATCCTGCATTAAACATTGGCCCGCGGGATAAGTAAGCAGCCTTTTATGGCCCGCGATATAATTAAGTTGGACCACGCTGTCGTAAAACATACCGATCCTCCCAGGGCCGTAGCAGCCCAACTTTGGCCCCCCAAAATGCTTGGGGTGTTGTATGAACCAAACCGATTCACATTACAATGAATGGTTCATTTTAAAGCTGACGAGAATTCCCCAAAACGTCATGCGCAATGCAGACATGCTCTTACTCTAACCCAATGCGTGTCTCAGTTACACGATGACGTATTTGGGAATTCCCGCTCGACGCTTTAAAGTGATCCATTTATTGTAAAAGGTGGCTTGAAAACAATTAGCCCCAATACTTGCAAGGTCTCCCATTTTAAACTTTGAATAAAAAATTGTTAGTTTTTTTAAGGGTGGCAGTTCAGTGTTAAAACTGCGATGCAAGTACTGTAAAATATATACGTTGTCAGTGTGAAATAGACCTTCATAAAAGGTGTATTTTTTTGTGTTTGTTGCGTATTTATCCTTCTATCACGAGAAAGCGATCAATGCGCAGTAACGAGCTCGCTGAGGAGTTGCCGGCCATCTGTCTACAGCGGCGCCTCCGGGGTCAAAAAAGTGGGGGGGGCAAAATGAAGTTACGACTTCATGACGTCCCAAGCGGAAAATCCCCAAGCCGGCCCGTAACCTCGCATTGTGTGCATTCGGCTTAAGTAAGCAGAAGCTAAGTTAGCATCAAGGAAGGAGAAGACGTTGATGATGGCTTGTTTTCTTTCTTGGCTGAAATCTGATTCTGCTGCAAATGATGGATAATCGGCTGGGTCATAGTATCGGCACAGCCTTTCGGACTGACCGGGCTCCATCAATATTGCTCGGGTAAAAATAGTCCTACGTCTAATCTAAAATTATTTCAAATTTACGATACTTCATAGATTTAAGTTAAATCTACATTGAAGGAAAATGATTAGCTAAGTTGTTCCAGTCATAATAACTTATATTCCAAGAGACTGCACAGTGTGCATGATGATATTAAAAACCATATATATAGAGTTACATCGGCACCTCTTCATTCATTACTTGTAAAATCAGGCCTGCCATTGCCAACACATGCCAACTAGGCTGACTGCTCAATGCTAAGCCTGGGGCTTGAGTATGCATAGCTGAAATATGCGTTGAAATCGCTGTCAGCTCGGTGGCCGAGTGGTTGGAGAGGTAAAACTCTCAATCACAAGGTCCAGGGTTCAAAACCTGAGTCTTCTTGATGAGCGGTGAAACCGCGAAACTAGTCGTAGGATTGGTTTTTACAGCGTTTATTTAGTAAGTCTTCAAGGCCATTTATCCAGTTGTATTTCATATATGTAGACTTAAATCGGCACCTCTTCATTCATTACGTGTAAAATCAGGCCTGCCATTGCCGACACATGTCAACTAGGCTGACTGCTCAATGCTAAGCCTGCAGTTGCAGGGGCTTGAGTAATGAGACTGGCGATATATTCTTGAAGTTCCGAATTTTGCGGTTTAAATAGCAGCAGAGACTAATAGCAGCAGGTTTAAAAAGCAGCAGAGACTGGCGATATATTCTTGAAGTTCCGAATTTTGCGGTTTAAATTATATAGTATGTATAGCTGAAATATGCATGTAAAACGCTGTCAGCTCAGGGGCCGAGTGGTTGGAGAGGTAAAACTCTCAATCACAAGGTCCTGGGTTCAAAACCTGAGTCTACCTGATAAGCGGTCAAACCGCAAAACTAGTCGTAGAATTGGTTTTTACAGCGTTTATTTAGTAAGTCTTCAAGGCCATTTATCCAGTTGTATTTCACAAAATTCACTTAAGTAAGCCTTGGCAAACTGCTTATTTTAGGTACGGTACAGTTTTTCTTTATAAAAAAGTTTATTTCTTTATTAAAAAGCTTAAACTTTGAGAAATAATGTGCGAACGGGGGATTAAGTGGGGATTAAGTTAGGCCTACTGGCCTATTGGCTACTGCCAATTAATACGATTGTACAATTTTGAAATCCAGCATTTCATAAAACTTTATCGCAGCGTTGAAAAAACTGCTACAAATGGGGACGACTTTGTTTCTTCTTAAATATGCCTAAAGAAAAATTGATTAGGACTAATAGATGTACTCGTGGATTGACGTATTTTGGACAGTCACGATCGCATGACGCATTTTGAACGATATAGCGCCTTGACGCTTTCTCATGATAGGAGGATAAGTGCGCAAATAAATAAATAGATAAAAAACATAACTTATAGATTTTCAACATATTGCGTAGACTAATTTACTCATACCATATGCTTAGCAATTTAACGATATGCTTAGCACTGCGATTGCGAATACCATCACGCTGATCTGGCGCCAGAACAGTCGACTTAAGGGGCCTGAAGTTTGAAATTAGGCACAAAGCCGCTGTCTTCAAAAGAGTAAGCTTGTTAATTGGGGGGGCAAGCATGACAATTGGCCCCGGCCATGCTATCACGAATTTACAGTATAGATAAATTTTGTAGCTAAGAGGACGGTGATCATTTTTTTATTATTATTTTTTATTGCAGAGACAAAAAATCAGTGGTAACATTGCTGTTGTGTGAATAGAACGAATTCGGACTTGCGAGAAATTTCTGTCATATTTAAACTTTTTAATAAAGTTCATTTCTTGCTTTGGTAACTCTGTCAAGTCTTTGCGAAAATCATATCCAAAATTGCAACAACAAAGTTTGGGGAGATTAAATAATTATTGAACCAATAGTTTTCTGATCATTGCTGCAGCGTAAATTATATGCTCAGGGCCGTATTCAGACAATGAGAGACCTGGGCTATTTCCATTTTTTTCACTAGAAATCGGTGAAAACCAAAAAAAAAAGATCTTTATGCCCCCAGATGTAATGTTTTCACGGAAAATATCGGTGAAGACCAAAAAAAACTCTTCGTTGTTCGTGATAAGGCCCCTCACTTTCTCCGAGGCCTCTCATTGTCTTCGAGGCCCTAGGCTTCAGCTTGCTTAGCCTATGCCTAAATTCGGCACTGCATATGCTCCAGTCTGCAATACCTCACCTGCAGTGCCAACAAAGAGAGCCTATAAATATTTATCTATTATAAGCGAAGATAAATAACCGTATTACAATGATTATGACTACTTCAGAAATAGCAATATCGTAGGTTTACAAAAACTACAAATTAAAACAAGTTGAACCAAAACTAATAAAGCTCAGCAATAGTTCTTATGTGACAAGCCATTTGTTGTTGGCTACCAAATGAAGGTATGATGGCCGCGTCACTGAATGACTAAAGCTTTAATAATACCGACAAAAAAACAACCCCAACTAAGGCATAAAAACTTTTCCTTACAGTAATTAAACTTTGCAGTTGGCGCTGAAAGTTTTGTACACCACGTGTAATTAAATAGACGCATTATGTATTTATTTTCGTGCAAAATTTGGCATATAATAAAAACGCTTGCTTTATTGCGCAACGAACTTTTGATAAAAACAAAGCAGCAGAGACTGGCGATATATTCTTGAAGTTCCGAATTTTGCGGTTTAAATTATATCATAGGCCTGTCGCAGTAATAAAAAATACTGTTGAAATCAATACCATTGAAGAAAACGCTGCAGTTGAAAGAAAATTACGAAGAAGCTACGGGCAACTCTCAATTCGCATGCATACGCACTTTATATTTTTTAAAACCGTCATATTGCGTGCTATTTAGGCTATTACTTTTACTTTTTTATAAAGCGTGTGGGGTTTTTTAAACAAAAATTTTCGAATAGAGTTTCACATTTTTGATTTTACGATATTTTATGTACCATTCCTGCTGCCCATTTGCAATCGCTCACAGAATAGCTTTTATTTTAGAATAGCTTTTACAACATAGTTTTTATTATGCGAGATCGGCCAGACATCGCTGTCGACCCAAACAACTGAAGCGTGAAAGAAAAAAGGCATAGTTCTAAGTTTCTAGTCTATGTAATAGAAAGTCTATGGTCTAACTAAGGCCTGGTCTCACGTTAAGAATTGCCGCGAGGGTGGTGAATGGTGACCACTGACATCAGTAACATGTCAATAGTCGGCGTGAAATAGAAAAATCTGCTTATATGTTTCAATGTTTGATGTTTCATAGCCTATGATATCTTGAGAATTCTGTGGATTCCAATAATAGCCTACCTAGATTTGATTCAGCTAGTTTATTAGCGAAGTTGCCTTTGCCAGGAGACAGCGAAATGACCTTTCGCTCTTCGAGTCAAGCTGTCACATGTCTGTCTGCCACATTAAGGTGGAATCTTCATTCTCCCTTCAATGCTACGCGCCAAGCAAGAAAGCTGTGAATACCATTTTTTAAAAGTTATTTGGTATGACTCGCAATCAGGGGCGGCAGAGCGAAGTTTTACTCGGGGGGGACGGCATTACTGGCGGATTAAGGAATTTTTGAAACATTGTGTTTTTTTGCAGCAGTGAGGTACGGTAAGAACTGACCTCTTGTGGAAGGATCTGTGGAGATTCTCCCAAACAAAAAATTGAAAAGCAGAATGAATTAGGTGCAAAATTTACTGACAAAAGGTACAAAACTGATGAAAAAAATCACAGCAAGATCTTATCGAAAATTTGCATTATGTGCTTAAATCAAAAGGCGACCAACACAATCTCACAAGAAGTTGATAAATTTGTCAAACGATCTACGGACGAAACATTTTATGCTTGCCAGGCGAAGCGATAGCCTGCATCTTATTGCTAGTCTGCTTAGCATGCTGAAGTTACCGATTGCTGAAGCTGAAGTTACCACTGTTTTTTATTGAAACGACTATTGACTATCAAAAATCTCCAGAACCTCTTATCTCCAGGAGCGGACCCAGAAAATTTTGGTGGGGGGATGCGCTTTTAAATTAGGTTAAATGCTAACTTAATGCAAAGACGTTAGACATTTACACCCGGAAAAGGGCGTAAATAAGCTCTTTGAAAAGGTTTTGTGTAAGGAGCGTTTTCAGAATTTTTTTCAGGGGGTGGAAAGGCACCACATTTTGACATATTTTTTTCGGCAGAGTTACTTTGAGGCAAATCGAGGAACAAAAACAACTCAAGGGGGTACGGAGAAATGCTACCACGCAAATTTTTTAAAAATTTTCTCAGCGTAATAGCCATTTTAGTGCTTTTTGTACAATTCTTAAGGAAAATTCTGTTTTAAGTTTTTACCCCTAATTTTGAGTTCTTCACCAAATATGATGCATTTTGTTCGCACACTTTGATTTATGCTTGCTTGGCGTAAGGATTTATTGCTATCGAAGAGGTTCAAAATTATGGAAAAATTGTATTTTTCTACAGTGTTTTTGTTGAAATTAAGTCATTTTTTTACAATGTTTTTCTACAGCCATTTTTCTACAGTGTTTTTGTTGAATTTTTCTACAGTGTTTTTGTGCCGGTACTTAAATTTACTACAAAGTTTATTACTTAATTACAAAGCGATAAGTATATAGTTATCTAGAATTTAATTACAAAGCGATAAGTATATAGTTATCTAGTGTTTTTGTGTAATAAACAGGTAATAAATTACAGGTAATTAAGTAATAAACTTTGTAGTAAATTTAAGTACCGGCACAAAAACACTGTAAAAAAATTCAACAAAAACACTGTAGAAAAATGGCTGGTGGGGGATGCATACCTCACATCTCCCCCCTGGATCCGCCCTTGCTCATCTCTAGCTTGAACTAGTTGCCACACTATGCAGCAGCTGATCTACTTTCAAATGGCTATTTTTTAAGGACAGGAAGACCGGCGGAATGAACGATTGTATGATATCATCACAAACGATTTATCGAAATGAATAGTCATCACAACTTGCGATTGTACACAGTACAATCGTCAATTATTCCAAGTAAAGGTAAAGGTACGGGACAGCGGGTGCAAGCACACATTGTTTAGGCCATTTTCAATTGTCGGCCCATTACAATTTTCAATCACGAATGATTGAACGTTGTTAAGGGACATACATGACGAACAACACATACACAAAACCCTTCGCACTTCCGCTTGTGCCGAGCGCCTGGCGCAAAAGCTGCGAATACTATTGTTAAAGTCTTTAGCATGACCCGACTGGGAATAAAACCCCAGTCTACAGGCTACCAAGTGGACGCTCTTAACCGATACACCAAGCGCTGGTTTATTATTCCACGTAAAACAACGATCTACTTGCTCGATAACTGAGTTATTTTTTAATCAGCTATATATAAGCCAACGTATTGTACGATACTGATTAAAGCAAGACGTTTTTCACCTAAAAAGCGTCCCCCTTGTCATCCTCTGGAAACCTTCGGGGGGGACGCGCACCCCCCGGTTCCGCCGCCCATGCTCGCAATAGTCCGTATTATAACCCTATTCCTTATTATTTTCACTCTCTGGCCCTGATGTAAGCTAATTAAACCAAAAAGTGTTTTTTGTCTTGACTCTAGCTACCGCTGAACTAGCTCGAACGACGCAACTATTTAATCTAACAAGTCGATTTAACCTTGACCTTTTGTTGCCCGATGTTCCACTAATGGCACATGCGGTACTTTTGTTCAAATTGATTGGGGAAATGAGAATATTATAAAACTTATTTTTTTGTTGCATAAAACTTAAATTCTAGATAACTATATACTTATCGCTTTGTAATTAAGTAATAAACTTTGTAGTAAATTTAAGTACCGGCACTGAAAAACATCACTCCTCTATTTTATCAGCAACAAATATTCCGGAAAAACTTTGAGGTTTAGCGCAAGACTTTCATTATTTTATGATGACGTAAGAATGCTACCTCTATAAAAGCGGAAACAAGATCAAAGTAATATTTCGCAACGTAACCGAACTGTAGCTTTTCAGTTTTCCTACCTCAGTATACTGACTCAATAGTTTTGCAATTATGTGAGGTGTAGAATACATTTGAGTTCTGCTAGGCTACCTTGCCTCTGTGACATAGCAAAGGCCATTGACGCGTTCAGTATAACCCAGACAGTAAGCCTGATCAGTTTATGTTTACAATGCATTTTCACGGCTTGTTTCATTAATGGAACTACAAACCGACAAAAATTTGGGGGGGGTCGGGAGTATACCCTCGAAAAAAATTTTTCAACGGATTTGCACCAACTGGAAAAACAGCCCAAAACGAAAGTGGGGGGCAACTTGGCCCCCCCTTAGCGGCGCCACTGTCTATCTACCACACCAACATGGGGGAATCCCTCTAAGTGCCCTTCCCAACAGCAAAACAAGCAAACTTGCCGGCTTGTTCTCCATATTGTCCCTTTAATGCTGAGCATCAAGCAGGCAAGCTGTGAATACCAAGTTTAAAATCTTTGGTTTGACCCGACTCGGAATCAAACCCGAGTCTACAGCTCCAGAGGTGGACGCTCTTACCACTCGGTCATCTGAGCTGTCAAAGATTGGCACTCGGCCATCTGAGTGTAGTTCTAATGCCTGGTTCACACTAGACGCGGTAAACCGAAAGCGGAAACCGCGAGCGAAATTTCCGCGCGTAAGACTGTGATACCGTCGCGGTTTTTCCGCGCTTGTGTTCACACCAGATTCGACGGAAAACGGAAAAAATCAAGGAAAATGGGTTGCTGCTTGAAACCAAGACCAGCAACAAGCAGTGTATTTTGATCTGGTCTTGATGCATTTAAAAGTTTACCGCGTTCAAACGCGATAGTCTGATTACCGAAGTTTAATAAATTACAGGACCCGTATGTTAGCATACAACCTTGGTTTAAACTTTTTCTTGATTGAAGAGTCTCATAGGCTGTCTATTGTAGCAGCCTACTTAAAAACACCATAGCTGATAGAGGATAGGGCACAGTTACCCTGTCCACATGTCTACTTTAAGTGGGCTTTCTGCATCACACTTAAATTTTTGATGTCACAATTACTTTTTTAACATTGGCCTCAAAAATCTAATGCCTTGAAGGTTTACCACCCCTGGCCTAAAGGTAAAGCCTACTTAAACTGGGTATGTTGACAGGGTGTCTTAACTGTGTATAGATTCATAAAGTCTTAACAGTCTATACAACCTACCAAGACAAAAGCATCGTTACGTAGGCCATGTCCCACAAAATGGTTCCACTGTTAGTGATAGCCTGCACAAATAGGCCGTAGATAGCGCAATTATTAAATTAGTAGGCTACTTTTAAAATGCAACTAATTTTATTGAATCATCATAAAAATTTAGCAAATTGTTGACAGGATACATTAGCAATCCTGTATGATAACACAGTATGAGCAGCTTTGGAGGTTCACTATTGCCCCATCTACAGCTACAAAACCCATTGCTAGCGCTGTTGCTTTCCGAAAAAAAGAATGAGCGAAGGTTAGCAAGCGCATATACGTAGGTTAACTGGAGCCTATAAAAATGTAGACCAGCGGATCACAACTCCAAGACCGTGTGCTCTGAAAAGATATTGTAATTCGACGCTCTCCAAAATCTTCCAATGGTCACGCTCTTAATCGCTTACTTAACTGAGATGTACCCGTAGATTTACTTGTTTTGGTAAGTCCTTGAAGTTATGGTTATGGCAATGATAAGTGTATACGGCAACTACGGTTTTGAAATTTTTTAATCGTTGTTCACAAATAATGCACAGCAATTAATGAATACCTCTCATACGGAATGAGGTTTTAAACAGCCTTTCTGCGATCCTTCACTGAACTCATTACTGGCGACTGAGCAACATGCAAAATGATAAAAATAAAATTTTAATAACTTAAAACAAAGAAAAAAATCACCAGCGACTGCAGCAAAAATTAATTGAACTTGAGTAAGCTGCAATTATACTCAATAACAAAACAGCTAGAACGTAAAACCACAGAAATTAAAACGTCTTGCTAGCTCCAAAATTACTCGAAAGTGTCTGAACCACGGTGTACAGTAAGCTACAGTGTTTAATAGTGTACAAACAGAAAAAGATTACGAAAATGCATTGATTTAGAGTTGCTTTATCGCAAGAAAATAGCAACTGCGAGCCCTCAGTGCCCGTCATCACAACAAGCAAGCAAGTTAAGCAACAAATATTTAAATGAGTGTTGAAATCCCTGCGAGTTGCAGTGGGGAGAAAAGTTTAAGACCACCATACAATAAATCAGCACTTTGTAGACATCATGACTTATGACTTGGGCGATTTTTTATTGACCTAAAAATCTCAAAAAATTGACTTTATTTTATCAAAAAATTGACTTTATTGACCTAACGAAACAATGAAATGAAAGAACCAATCCATAAGAAAAAAACACCAAAGTCACTTCAGTTAGTGCTTAGATTATACTGTACGCACATATAATGCCGCACGTTTTCTGGCAGAAAGTTTACCTGCTCTGCGTAATTGCGCAGAATCCAGAGTCGCATTCAAGTGTTTCGCTATTCGCTGTATTGCAATCTTTGTAACGTCAAAGTATGTTCGAATAACTAATGCATTGTCTTTTCAATTCTAATGTTTTTGACTACCGATACGTAGCGACAAAAATGTGCAACAAATGAAAATACGACGAAAAGCTTATTTTATCATACACGAATTTTGCCAAAACTGCAATCTTGCAAAGCTGTCTAAACTGATATTCACAATCGAATCAATGAAATTACATCAAACATTATATTAATAAATTGAGCATGTGTAAAACGGTAATACCGATAACAGTCTGGCGACAGCATACACCTCCCTGGTACCACCAAGAGTTACGACCTTCCATCTCTAAATTATCTGAGTTATCTCTTTTTGAATATAAAGTAGAATCGTGCAAAAAAAAGCAAAACCAAAAATTCACCTAATAAAAAAAATTGATCTAAAAAAAAAAAATTGACATTTACTGACTTTATAACTTCATCAATGCTGATGATCCTACGACCGTGAAATTTTGTTTCCACATTGTTAGAGTTATTTTCTACTTCTAAAAAAAAATTGACTTTATTGACCGTGAATCGCCCTACTTATGACTAAAAGGACATTTAGTCAACTGCTTAACCACTGATCACTAGCCCAGTTAATGTGTTGTTGTGCAAACTGTATTCTCTTCACTCTTATAGCTGGGGTAAGGTATTTTTTTTAGCAGGTTTGAAAGCTTTAAGGCCAAAGCGTTTCGTTAAACGTCGTTTTACCGTTTCGATAGAAAGGTCCGTACCCATCCGCAAAAATGTTGAACGCAATTAAATGTTGATTGTATATAGGGTGGTTATAAACTTTTGTCCCCGATTGCGCATAAACAAAAATTAAAATTCTTTAGCCGTGCTGAAACAATAACACAAATAATTTCAGATGGTGGGTGCGACCTATTTTTGAACAGAAGAAAAGAGAGGAGCTTGGTGAGATGAAGTTGCTCACGGAACTAAGAAAAGACGCGGAAGCGTTCCATTGATATTTTAGAATGGACATGACAAGTTTTGATTGGCTATTGGGTCAAATTAAACCTAAAATTGAAAAGCAAAACACGCCATTTCGCTTCTCGATTTTAGCAGAAACACGCCTCGCACTAACGCTACGGTAAATAGATTTATGTATAGCTGCCACCCAGCTATCACTGCATTTCAGTAGGCTAACCTGTTTCGAAAAAATGAGCATCAAAAACGTTTGATAAGAAAAAGACTTTTAATTTTGATAACTGAAACTTAATGCTCTAAGAGAGGCAAGCAGCGAGAATTCGTCCACGTGAAATAACGTTTGTTGTACCTGAATTTTTTTTTTTTTTTGAAATGTTTTATTAATTTACTTTTTAATCACTAGTTACGGACTTACCTAATTTTTTTTATTTTATTGAAAGGTACTTAGCCACAGGAGACGCTCAGCAAACCATTTCTTTCAACTATCGAGTCGGTAGATCAACAGTGTGTAACATCATCGAAGAAACATGTCAGGCGAATTGCGACATTTTAGAACCTATCTACTTGAAGTTTGTTTATTACATCAGAAATGACGTGGCTTGTCAAGGGTTTTGCTCTAAAACCAAATTGTTGTTTTGCTAAAATGTTGTGAGTGATAAAGTAATTATGCAATCGATGATAGATAATTTTTTCAAATACTTTCGAGAAATAGTGTGAACCGGGCATTATAATGCTACTCCTTTTTATCCTCACTCCCTGGCCCTGATGTAGATTGACTAAGCCAAAAAGTGTTTTGTTTTTGTTTTGACTCTAGCTACCGCTCAACAAGTTCGAACGACGCAACTACTCTAAATCGATTTAACCTTAACCTTTTACTGTCAGATGTTCCACTAATGGCACCTAGGGTATTTTTGTTCGAATTGATTGGGAGAAATGAGGATATCATAAAACTTATTTTTTTGTTGCATAAAATTTAAAGTCTTGATAACTATATACTTATCGCTTTGTAATTAAGTGATAAACTTTGTAATAAATTAAAGTACTGAAAAACATTACACTTCTATTTTATCTACAACAAATATTCCGGAAAAACTTTGAGGTTTAGCGCATGAAAGACTTTCATTATTTTATGATGACGTAAGACTACTATTATAAAAGCGGAAAAAAAGTGAAGTCAGAGCAATATTTCGCAACGTGACTGAACTGTAGCTTTGTAGTTTTTCTTCCTCATTATAGGACTAATGACTCAATGGTTTTGCAATTATGTCAGAACTCTAGAATACGTATGTGTTCTGCTAGGCTACCTTGACTCTGTGACGTAACAAAGACCATTGAGGCATTCAGTATAACCCGGACGGTAAGTCTGGTCAGTTTGTGTTTGAAACAAAAAAATTCACGATCTCTCAGCTCTGTAGATGGTGAATCTTGCTTTTTATCGAGCGCGGTAGAATCTCCAACAAAAGAAAAAAAATTCATGCTGCAACTTTATTCTACTTTTTAGCATAGAGATCTAAGCTTATGCTTTTTAACTTCAACTTTTGAAATAAAATTTAAAGAACGAATAAACTTAGCCAGGAAAATTCTTAGATTTTCGATTTATCCAGCCACCACAGGAACAAAAACCAAACATTAATTGTCTGTCTTTGCATTTAGACGTTTTATGGTTGACAAGAAGCACGACAGCATCACGTGACTGAAGGCATTACGTAACAGTAACACCATTGCCGGCACTTACATGAGGACTGAGGACGCAAGTAGCCTACTTAACTATGTATTCTAGACACAAAACAAAGCATTACATAAACCCCGGCCCTAGCCCTGGCAGGCGCAATTACCCGGCCCCGGTCAAAATTGTTGCCCCGGTCGTTCCTTACTTCCTGGTCCATAGTGCCTGGTCCACATTGCTTCGTACCTTCAATATTTTATTTTCGCTGCTACATTATTTGCTTTCGTCTTTGTGCACAAATAAAAAAATAATCTGAATCCGCTAATCAAGCCTAGAAGCATACTGTTAAAACATCACGTTGCGGGTGTTAGTCACGATTTTGTTGTTCTTTACTATGGTTCTTTTTATCACAATAAGGCTCTTCTGACATTAAACTATTTGTTTCTTGATTAAATGACAATAAGTTCGGCAGCACTATCCAAAACAAGCCATCATCAACGCCTTTTCCTTCTATGATGCTAACTTAAGCCAAATGCATACAGCGTGCGGTTATGTGCCGGCTTGGAGATTTTCCGTACGTGACGTCATTTTGCCCCCCCCCCACTTTTTTTACTCTGGCGGCACCACTGGTGAGCGACAAAACACTCTGTCGAATTTCTCTCAATAATATCTCATTTCTTCAAGTTTTATTCTCTTCAATCAAAAATATATTGTTTGAGATCGACAGCTAGGATGGCCAGACGTCCGGCATTGCGCCGGACAGTCCGGCATTTACGTCCTTTGTCCACTGGACGTGCGGAAGTCCTCCTTCTATGCTTATGTGCATCGTGCAGACATAAATGATCTTACATCAGGCTCGACAATCGGTTGTAAAAATCCCAAATCCATTAAAAAATATTTTACTTTCTTTTCGCGTTGTTTTAGGTCTGAATGCTTATGGTTACAACTAATTGTTACATCAGTGGCAAAACCCACGCAATCAACTAAACGCTTGCTCTCTATGACGTCACAATAGGCATAATTTATAGTTTCGTTTTGCGACCGCAATTCTTTAATCCGAAATATAAAATAAGAGGTACAGTGGCGGATCCACGGGGGATGTGGGGGATGCATCCCCCCCACCAGCCAATTTCAACAATGTTTTTGATGAATGAAGTTTTTGCATAATTTGGAACCTCTTCGATTCAACAATGGTGTGTTTACACAGAATGCGATGCGACTTTTTGTACGTACAGTGACGTAGGCCACAAAACAGAAGCTATATGACGTAAAACTACTTCACTTTGCACGGCATTTTATAGAAAGCAATCGTAAGGTGCTTTACAAAATAACCATTAAAAGCAAAACTGTTGGGGTTTCTAGTTGAGCCGCGGAGATGGATCCCGTCACTGGTTACACGCTTGGGCGTAATACCGCGAGTATAATGAAGATTTTATTTTTTGATTTTTTTAGACTCCTGGATATATGCGTGATGAGTAATTCTATTTTTCATTGAAAATGTAACGATTAGTATGCTTGCTGAGTCCTCGTCAGGTTCGATATCTTGTATGTACAAGTTTACAGTACTTTTCCGCTGCTCGAGTTAACCAACGATGGTTAGTTTCTTTCCACTAATCAATGCGAGTATGTTTAGAATTTTTATTCAAGTCGTATTTCATGTCATTATTCATGTTGTCGTCATCACGCAATGGGCGATCCCAGTATTAAGCATCGGTAGCAAGCGATCGATACCAACATGGTGTGGAAGTTGTAATACGCTCAACACTGTTTGTTGCATTCAACAGTCCTTTCGTTTTAAATGCATAAGCTGCTGTATGTGGAGGTGCAGATCTTGTGCAGTCATTAATTGCTTCCATGGCGCCGAGGAAAAATGACGTGAACCAGAAATTAATAACATGACGATTTCACTTTTACAACCAAGTTTATTAAATTTGAAAGTTCACAAAAGCATGAGAAAGCAATTTTAACCTTCCATAATTTTGAAAATCATCATTTCATAATTATTCAATTATTTTCAACTTCTGACTATTACGCTGCAGTACCTCCAAAATTGCATGTAAATCATCTTCCAGAATGCATTTTGGGCCCAAAATATTTTTGTTTTAATTTTTATTTTAATGCATGCAGATCATTTCACTCATGAAAGATGCTGCGAAGTCCATCACCTGCACATTTTCTTTTTGTCATCTTACGTAATTTTCAGTCTTTATCGAACGAGTATTTCAAATGTGAAGAATTTTTTGCTTGCCAAGTTAAAAATATGTACGGACTTTACACTTGGCGTTAATTTTTTATGCTTAATTACCCTAACCTACTCGCGTATTAACGGTGTTTATTTGTGTATTTCCCGATTTTTAATCAATCAAGGTCACCGATATGAATCTAATCGACTTTTAATAGTCCAAAAATATCACAAACTTTAAACAAGGAAGAGTAGAGAATCACGATACACAGCGGAAGTCCGGTGTTTTCACAGAGTTCTCGCACGATTACGTGTTGTGACGCTTTTCATAACAATACGCTAATCACTCACATTGTCAACACAACCGTCATTGTTTATGCTCACGAGGTGACTTGCCTATTGTAAACATGCAGTAGATGCCTATTGTAGCAGTGAAGTAGCCACAAAAGCTTGGGGCTAGTATCCCTTTTCGTGGCTGAAATGACGTCACACTAACATCTTTTTCTGACTTCTTTTTCGAAGCGCAAGATACTTTGTCAGTAATCTTCTTGAAATTGTGATGATAATAAAGTCAAATTGTGATAAATAATAGTCACGTTGAGCAGTTCCCTATAAGGTAATAAATGAATGACGCAGTTACTAGCAGGGCACGGGCGCTCTTGAACACGTAATCGGTCTCAAAAATTCCTCAAATAAAATGATTTAAATAGCTTTAAAAAGAACCGAATTGCAAAAGTTTGAGTGTCTTCTTACCCTCGTATCACCAGGAGGCATCACTTTAACTACAATTTCATGTCAAGTTGGCGTCATTGTTCGCCCTTCCCCTCTGTTGCAGATTTCTGGCTACGCTACTGCTCTAGTTAAACGGAAATTTCGTGTGCCGACTTAAGCATATCCAGTAAGCTCTCTTTGCCGATGCAGCCGGATCCTCTTTACTAATCGGTCAAATACGGTAGCTGAGTGGATAGAACGTCTTCATTTGGAGCAATAAATTTGGGACTGGAATCCCATTTCAGTAAATCCAGATTCTAAAATTAATATTAAAAGATAGCAGACAACGTAGCGAATTGGATATCCACATCGGAAAAGAAAAGAAATTGTTCCAGATCCATCGATCTGTGGTACTAAAACGAAAGCTTTGTACCAAGGCAAAGCTATCCATCTTCGGATAAGTCTATTTTCTTTATCTGAATTATGGCCACGCTGAGCGGTGGATCGTGAATGACAAAGTGAGATCTCGAGTCTAAGCAGCAGAAATGGGATTTTTTGGAAGAATTAGCAGCTTGACCTTGTTAGACAAGCTCATAAATGCAGATATTTGTGAATCTCTAAACATCAAATCGCTGCTTTTTCGACTAGAAAGACCGCAACTACGCCTGTATGGACATGTAACACAAATGTTTTGGAAAAGAATAGCTGTATTTAACACCGGATGGTCGAAGGCCAACAGGCCGTCCCAGAACTAAATGGTGAGGTTACGTTTAACATCTTAGTTGGTCTCGCCTAGACACCCCACCACGGCATCTATCCTTCGTCGCGGAGGATTAAGATGAAGCTCCAACTTAAGCAGCTGTATCCGAGACCCACCAAGGATAAGCGGGTCTGGAGAAGTAAGCAGCTGCTGGGTGCTGGCAGAGTCGCGGTATACAAGTCTATAAAGGGTAGTTCATTACACGATTTTTTAAGGCGCAATCATGATCAACCAACGAAACGCATGACCATTGGCGCATGCAAGCTCCTAAATTGTCACGAGAAAACTAATCACCCACAGGTAAAACTTACGAGAAGTAAATTTATTCCCAGAAATCTATTGACCCAAATTCTTTTTTAAAGATTTGAACTGTGTTCCTCAAACCCATTAAACAAGACCTGTGTTAGTTACATCCTACATTATATGTTAAAGTGACGAGTAAAGTAAACCTAGTGAATTTGTGGAAGTGCGACATGTTACTGAAATAAGCGAAACATATCAAGAAAGAGATGATTCGTAACGAATCAACAACTTTACTGCAACTTATATTTCATCAAATTAATTCAAGTTTACGAAAATAAAACGAAATAAACTGTACAATATAAAACAAGGTAAAACAATGAGATTGTAAAAAAATGAACGCAGTCATAAATGGTCTGCTGTTGATTTGGTTGCCGATAATGTGTCAACGCTGCCAAACCTTCCAGGATTTTGTTCACTAGTTTTAAAGAAACTGCATAATTTCCTGATGATATTTCTTAAATTGCTTGAGTAGAGGAGAGGATTGATAGAGCTATTGATTGGCAGCAAAATGATGGCAGCAACTTGATAAACTTCGCCTGTAATCATGTCGCTGTTGCTTGTTCTCAAAAAACTTAAAATACAGATTGGAATCCAAGTAAGAAAGTTGGTTGCAATAATCCAAAAGATTTTTCTTTGAAGTCGAGCTGAAATGGAAAAGGCGAAAGTGACAACAACTCGGATGTGCATCGTTAACCATTACAAACATTTCAACGATGACAAATAAAGAATAGTAATGGTTAATACTTGGCATGTTTCGACTCTCAAGTGCTAAAATTTTATTATTTGATCTCTGGAATCAATAGTTTTTTTAAAAATAATGAGGGCAACCAAAAGTCAATAAAGCAAAATATTTTTAACTGGCTCAGAAAGCCATCAAACTTTTGCAAAGCATGTTTCAGCTTCAAACTAAGCGTAGTTTAAAAGTTATTAGGTCAAAATATTGCGTTGAGTCAAAACAGGGTCAAAATCTGCTTTTAGGTCAAGATACAAAATATGCGTCGTAATGATTGATTGGTTGCCAGCTTGTGGAAAGCAAACCAGTGTAGTCCCTTTTTCAAGGTAAGCGCATTAAAACTGCATTCGAGTATGAAAGTAGTAAACTGTGTTTATGACGAGCAATCGTTTTCGAATAATTCCAGAATTTCCTTGTTATGTCGCTGTGGTCGGAGATCGAGTTTTGAGGATTAATTTAATTCTACTATGATCTTAACAGTGTAGAATAGTTAGCAACAGTGATTTGATTGAATTGTATTGTATCACTCAGAATTGTTTAACTTTAAGCTATGCCGAAGATCAAATCATCATACCCTTCGAAGGTGAAAGCTGTGGCCGAGTTTAAGTCAGCACCTAGTGGTGAATTGTATTGCAAGCTATGCATTATTTGCTTTATTCCAAAATAATTTACTGATTATTAACTTTGCGTCAATTTTGGCGCTATTTTGTTCGTTGTTTATGTTGTTTGCGTTATACTTTGTTCATAAAAAACTATTCAGCATTATTTTTACCGGCTTAAACATGTTGTCGCTTTTTTTTTTGTGACAAATTTTATATCAAAAATAACGTCAATATTTTAATTTTTTTAGGTCAAAATTTCAAATTTTTTAGGTCAAAATCTGGTTGCCCTAAAAATAATATTGCTGCTGGCTTATTATCTAAGCAACGTCACCACGTTGTTCTTTAGCCATTGAGTCGATGCGTGCTTTTTCTTTACTACTTTTTTGATATCCTGTAAACTGTTTGCGTTGATTTTTACGATTTGCCCTTCTTTAGATCTCAGAAACAATTGAATAATACTTTACTTGATCTTCTGATTGCAAGCTTAACCTTTTTGCCAAAACACTAATCTTATTTTGATTATGTTTCACTTATCAAGTGAGCAGATGTAAATTTTTTTGATAACGGAATTGCATACAGAAGCAGGAACAGGAAATTCCTAGCCAAAAATCACTTATACCAAGACATCCACAAAATTAAGTTCCACTCGACAAGACTTGATTTATACCTCAGCGAAGGAAAGAAAAAAGTGTTATCCGCGTGCAATGAAAATGCTTTGTGCGTCATGACCTTTATACTTTGACGTAGAATGAGATTCAGAGTTCAGCAAGATGCTTGAAATTTGAACAATTATATTGTTTTCAGTGATCATAGCATGCACCAATCCTTAATGGACTGTGTACTTCACGCACAGGTGACAAAAAGAGCAAATTTTTTTTCCACCATCACATTATCGGTAGGTAGCATAAGTTGAACGATCAACAGCTAGATGATTCATCTTTAAACTTGATAGTTTCTACATTGGATATCGCAATCAGACGCAAACTCAAAATCACACCAAAATAAACTGCATTGCCGCAACTTTCCGTGTTAAATCATTTGTCCTTGTTTTAAATACAGATCTGGTTTTAGTACTCAAACACAGCTTTGGTCGTTTGCGTTATACCAGTAATATATTTTCAGTAAAAAACGTTCAGTTTAAACAGAAAAATGTCAAAAAATTAAAATTTTAAAATTTTTTTGATTCTCTTTTTACCCAAAATAATGAAACGGCATTAATTCAAATTTTTAGAAATTTTGAATAGATTGTTATCAATCTTATTCTGCTTAAACAAAATTGACATTATTCGAAAAACTTTCAACATTTTCGATTGGGAGTTAGATAGGCTTTAAGAACAACACGTAAAAACATCTTTTGTATACTTTTTCAAAGTAACTTTCGCCGCGTTCACACATAGTGGTTTTCGCAACTAGGCACGAAATTTCATTTTGATATGGTGAACGCATTTTTCAAGATTTTAAAAACTATTTTAGCAATTCGAATAGGTAACCGTTTCAGTTTTTAAATCGCTGAAACAAGTTCGAAAAGAATTAAAATAGCGTCTGCAATAACAAAATGAAGTTTTGTGCCTGGTAGCGAAAGCCTCCATGTGTGAACGCGGCCTTTGTTGAAATTTTTTTTGTCGTGACTAGTATTTTTATTTTTTTGTTATTTCAAGCCACCTAATTGCAGCTTAGGATTTTTGCGGTAGTGAAGTACATGCATCATGGAGATGACCTAGTTGAGCATCGAACTCGCTAAGCCAGCTTCGGAGCCCAATGCACCAACCACTCGGCCAACTCCATGTGGGTCGTGACTAGTATTTTTAATGCTGATTTTGCAAGAGTACATTAGCGACATCTGGAGGAAAGGAAGCGACTAGCAAAATGTTGGAAACAATAGTTATATTGTGACGTCGTGTTTAACAGTCGCGGTCAACTGCTGAACTTTAATAAATGCTTTCCTTCTATACACAAAGAAAGCCGTCCCGGATGTATGCCACTATACTCAAACAACGAGTTCTTTCTTCGGATTTTCTTTCGAAGCCGATATTTAAATTGGTTTGGAATTTGTCGCCCGGGGTTTTGTCGCCCGATGCCGGTCAGGACCGGCACAAAATGTGCGTAAGCGCATTTCGAACTGAAATGGTGCACGAACAAAACTGTAGCTTTTTCGAAATATTATCAACTAATTAATGACGTAAGGAACGCAAATATGTTGTCACCAACCTGCTTCCGAATGATCAGCTGAGGATGTTTTATTTTTGAAAGTTATAAAATGAACAGTTAAATACACCCCTGCTATGTAAAAGAAGGCAAAGAAGTTGAAAATAATCAAAGTCAAAGACAATGCAGCATAAGGATCATCCCAGCGAGGAAATATGTCAGCAAGACAGATGCTGTGAACGTTGTAATATCTGAAAAAAACAAAACCACAAATAAACATCTTTCCTTTGCTGGCCATGTCAAGAAATATAACTCTATCTTTGACGTACATGACAACGTGTTGCACACTTGTATATCATGCTCCTATCAATGGCTTTTGGTTGCTAAACAAACCTACTATATTTTACCAATACCAGGCCATGATATTCACAGCACCAACCCGAACCCTCTACTTTGGTGGCAATTACTTCTATGCTTTGTATGCGGTGTTGTGCGTGGTTCAAAAGCAAAGTACTTACGACATCGCGAGAAAAAAATCATGATGTAGAAAGTAATACAGTATAAGCTGGAGGATGAGCTTGTGTGTACGAAAAGTGCATCACTGCAATTCATAGAAGAGACTGGTATCATACTTAAAAGTGATTTTTTTATAAATGCAAACCATGTTTTTGTGCTTGCATGAATTTGAAGTCTCGAATACAGCAAGTCAAAAATAAAAACACGAAATACAGCATTGTTTGAACGAGACAGAAACGACATTATCGTGGTATATAGATAGAATCGGCAATAATTTCACGAACACTAATGTGAACAAACTAAACCCATCAGGGATATCGCGATGCTAGTTGTCCCATTGTTTCAGTGAGTAACTAGCAAGGATGATGATTGATCGTTCAAATTTCAACCAATGACAAAAATCTTTTCACGAAGCAAGTGATTAAATAAATAGAGGCTCATGAATAGCAATATTGGACTGGATATGACTGGCAAGCAATTTGATAGTTTAAATTATAGAGAAATATCGTTTGAAGTTTAATGACTTACCCGAATCTCTCTGCCACTCGCAGTTGCATTTTTTGTTCCGGTAATCTGTTGTATATTTTGGCCAGAGCGTTCCATGTGTAAGCATCGTTGATCTCTTCCACTAAAATGGAAGCTTTTGTGTGATTAGGAAGAGGATAATATATCAGGGACTGAAGAAGAAATGTCCGCCCCTCTTCAAGGCTGACAACAGGCTGATCCACAAATGGATTGTCAGGCAACAATGCAAGATCAGGGATGTAAGAATGGAATACATCAGTGACAGGAAGAACAGCTACTGTGGACGATAATGTCCAGATAAAAAGTAAGATGATCAAAACAAGCCAGGTTTTGGGATAAGATGATGTTTTGAAAGGCTGTAAAACAAAAGTTGATTTTAACAACAACATAATGGATAGCGTTGGGCTACTACTAGCTACGATGACTGACATTAGACGGAAATTTAAATGAAACCCAAAAAGCCTGAAAAAGCAACGAGGGTGTACACAACGTAGTGCACGAAAAATGGTTACCGGTAATCACCTTTTTCGTCCTGCTGGACTCATCAGGTGCACAAAAACTTGCCAATTGATGTAAAATTCAATTGCAGCGCTAGTAGTCTAATAAACCATAATGACAAAATAAATAAACGCAACAGAGCCACAGTAGCGCAGTACATGGTAACAACTGGCATGGCACTTACAGCGTAGAGGTGACGGTGAAAGATCGATAAAAATAAAACAGTCAAATATAAACCACTTTTACACACCCATGCACCAGCTTCAGACAATGTGATCCACAGTCGAGTGCAAGCCCGTATGACTAGCACATATAAATGACTACAAGCAAAGTGGGTTACACCCCCAAAACGCAAGCGGGTCAGTTATCTCATCGAAAACGTAGACCAGCAAATAGTGAACTCACAGTCTAGGAGGGGCTTGATACCCTCTCGTCGGAGTTCTACGAAGTCAACTCACACTCGAGCTATGAGATTTATTTCGATCTACACGCAGATCATTTTCAACCCAGATGCTTTATCACAATAACATAAGGGATAACGTTGGGCTACTACTAGCTATGATGACTGACATTAAACGGGAATTTAAGTAAAACCCAAGAAGCCTGAATAAGCAACATTCAGCTTGATTTGGATTGCCTCGACTTTCTATTTTGGATGAAATTTACCGAGTTATTTTTTGACGTTTACAAAACATTTTAATTTGTAACTATTAACTTTTGATTGAAATGACCGTCACAGCACACAAGAAAATGTGATACAAATTTAATGAACTGAGAAAAAGAAAGAACTGGCGATGAAAAAAATTTAAGAAAAAAAAAAGAAATTCCGAGTAAAATAGAAACAGATGAAAATTTATTGTTCTCTTTAATTGCAGGTAAAGTGAAAAACTACTACTTAATTACAAGTGCTCAAAAAATTAAGCGAACTCAACGCCCTTTGTTTGATTTCGGCTCAAGTTTGGCTACAATGATGTCAAGTGGTCTTGTTCCCTATCCCTATGCATGCAAAATTTTCTTTAAAAAATTATTGCTGATCTAGATTTAAAAGCAAAGCAACAAAGATTGACCTAAGCATTTTGTCAGCAAGACACCATCATCCTGAATCATGTTGAGATAAGTTTTGCATTGACCCGCACTTGAACTAACCTTGAAAATAACACTTTCACTTGCAAAAAGATAGAAAACCACAATGACGTCATCGCAGTTAACTTCATTCGCAGGTTTTTGATTATCTCAGCTTGATATTTTACAGAATGTCGTTTCATATTTCACCTTCCCTTCAACACACAAGACACTTCCACACAAACACTTAAGCAAAATAAAGGTGTCTCAATTCAAAACTAAGCTAATATCCGAGTATGGAGAAATTTCGAGAGTGATTGATTTATTGTTATCACACTATAATCACACATGAATACCTACTACGCATGCATGCTTAGTATAGTTCGAGACTGAGGCTAAGTGCAGAATGAATTGGCTAATGAAACCAATTCAAAATTTTTGTAAAACTGAAACTACTGCATCATCTAAAAGTTTAAAAAATACGACTCAACGCGCAATCACATTTCCATAATATTCAATTAGTTAGAAAAGTTTTAACTTATCTTACTTTTAAGATCGTGTAAAGTCGACACGATGTGAGAACGACTAAAGTTAGTACGGATGCTTGGATGGAAACGAGAGCAGTAACTCCCATCCACGTGCACACACTACTTCCTCTCCATGACAGTTCCTCTTTGCAATAAGATCCGTTTAACTTTTCATAAGCTATACCAACAGCAAGAAGATAAACTCCCATCAATAAATCAGCCAGGGCTAGATTCATCACCAAGATGTGATTGGCTCTGAGTGAAGCCAAATCAGTTATTCTGCCATGATTTTTGATCAAGATGCGAATCTGTCCAATTATCACCGCCTAAATAAACAAATACAAACTTAAAAAGTCTGAACGTGCAAGTTCTATGTTCCACATAGTACAAGAGCTCTGCATAATTGTATATAAAACTGCAAATGCATTAAAAGTCAGGATGATTACATAGAAAAGATCTTCAGCGATTGAGCCGATACAAGTACTTAAAATATATGTCAGCTTTTGAGAATAATTTATGATTCTTTCAATGTAAATAAACTGATCTTGAAAGAAAATAAATCATGTCTGAGTCAAGTACCGGAGAGTTCCCAATTAGCAGAGGAAGCTTCTCACACAAACAAAATAATACTGCAAAGATAGTCACTTTCTTCCGTTTTTTAAGCCAAAGTTTTAAACGGTTTGTACGCTACAATCACTTGTTAAAATCTCGTATTTCGCGTTATATTTTACTTATTGCTTCCTACATTGAAACGCAGAAAGATGAGCTCGTAGCACTTAATATTATTTTCATAATTCAGGTGAGAGCTGGCAATTGTGAACACAAATTCAGACTTGCTCAAAATGTTGGAATGTATTCAGTGAAATTTGAGTTATTGTTTCTTTGTTTGCATCTGGTTCGAAATTCGAATCAAAGGCAATTTAATGGGAATTTTTTTAATCGCACAAAAATTAAAGCCTGGATTGAAGATGAAGGTCAACCTAGCAAACTATGGATGGCTTCACATTATCTTCATTCAACTTATTGCGCAATTGCTGTAGCATGAAAAAAAGTGTTGGTATCTCCAAATTCAAAAAAGATTACGTCATTTTTGTAACAGAGTAAGTAACTTTGGTTGCTCCTTTCAGCTTATAAGTTGCATCCTAATAAGGGCAAAAATATAATGACATTGTTGCAAGGGGCGTATTGTACAGAGGTTCAAGGTGTTCAGCGCACACCCTGCAATATCACAGGCACACGCGTTAATTACATTTTACTCAAATTTTGTATTTTCTCGCCGTTAATTTTTTTAATATTAGCACAGTCCGTGCTCTTTTTTTTCAGTAAACGACAAATTGCTTTTTTTTAACGCCGACCGATTACGCAACATTCTTTCGTGTGATAGATTCGTGGTTATCTTTGAACACAAGCGAGCCAGACCTTTTCCCTAGTATTCTAAATCGCATTATATAGTAAAGAATAAGGCCGTTTACATGTAAGGCGTAAATTGATTTGCCTGCGTCATTCTTACGCCACATCCGCTGCAATTGTTGCTGTAAGCTAGCTAAAAGCGTATTTACTAGATTCGCTTGGCACAGGTGGTTTGTCAAAGCGATTTCAATTTTTAGCGTTGCAAGTCACATGTTTGATTGCATAGTCCAAGAAAAGTATGTGGGAGGAGGTGTCGAAAAGTGTCGGGGTGTGGGGAGGGGTATGGGGGCAGGGGGTGTGGGAAAGTGCACGAGGAGGTGAGGGAGGAGGCGGGGGGAGATCGAGGTGTGGGGAAGTGTGTTGGGGTTTTGGGAAGGTGAAGGAAAATATGGGGAAGTGTGTGGGAAGGTGTGGGGAGAGGTGAGGGAAGGTGTGGGAGAGGTGAGAAGGAAAGTGTGGGGGGAAGTCGGGGAAGTGTGTTGGGGTGTGGGGAGGTGAGGGGGAAGGTGGAAAATGTTGGTAGAGGTGTGGGTGCGTGGCAAAGGTGTGGGGAAGTGAGGAGGGGAGGGAGGTCTGGGTAAGTGTGTTGGGATGTGGGGAGGTGAGGGGAGGTCTGCAGACGTGTGGGGAAATGTGTTGGGGTATGGGGAGGTGGAGTAGAAGGTGTGGGAGGGAGGTCTGGAGAAGTGTGGGGGGAGATCTCCACAGAGTCGGAAGAGTTGGGGACGGGAGGATTGGGGTCGGGGGGTTGGGGTCAGGGGGGTTGGGGTAAGGGAAGTTGGGGTCGGGAGGTTGGATTCGGTGGAGTTGGGGTCAGGGGAGTTGGGGTCTGGGGATTGGGGATTGGGGTCTCGAATCGTAACACCACCCTTCTACCCACACTTCCTCGCACCCTCGAATTGTCCCACATTTCCCCGCACCCCCACCTTCCCTCACATTGCCCCCACCCCAACAACCTTCTTACACTTCTCCCAACACCCAAACACATTTACTCACACCCAAACACACTTTCGCACTCTTACCCCCATCCCCACACCTCCCCATAGTTTCCCACACTCCCCACACCTCCCTCACACCCCAACACACTTCCCACACCTCTCCCCACACCCCAAACACACTTCCCCATACCTCCCCTCACATTTCCTCTCACCCCCAACACACCTTCCGCCACCTTCCCTTATCTCCCCCACACCCCAACACATTTCCCCACTCGTGCTATTTTGCGGACTACAAACAGTTGTCAGTAGTTGTCACGCGGAGTAGACGCTATTTTTTTTTCTCTCTGAAAAAAAAAACTGCTAGTCAATATGCCAGCCAGATCATCACAGAATGAAGAAGAATTAATCGAGAAATGTTTGGCAATGCTAAAACCTAAAATTAAAAGCGTAGTTGTAAAGGAATTAGAGGTCAATCGAAACGCACAAACAGAAGAAATTATGATTCTAAAAACTGAACTAGCGCAAACCAAAGAAAGTCAGCAATTTATTTCTATGCAATTTGAAGAGCTGAAAGCCGAAAATGCTAAATTGATCAAATGTAATAAAAACCTGGAGAAAGAAAATCAAAAATTGAGAGATGAAGTGGAAATGCTGCATGATGCGCAGACCAATCAATTCGAGCATTTGGATAACCTTCAGCAATATGGCAGAAAGGAGAACTTGGAATTTGAAGGGGTTTCACTAGTTCAAAATAAAGATACAACCGAAGTTGTAATTAAAATAGCTGAAAAGCTAAATGTTAATATAAACGAAAACGACATTTCCATTGCGCATCGTGTACCCACGAAAAGACCTAGCAGAAGCAGTAACAGCAGAACCAATCTACCACCGCCTGCAATCATTGCACGATTTGCGAACCGAAAAATTCGTAATTTAATCTACAGCAAGCGATCTGCAGCGAGAAAAATCCCGACCACCGAGTTTCCAATGCCAGGCATAACTCGTTTGTTTGTTTGTTAACGAAAATCTTACCTCGCACCGTAAAAAACTGCTGTGGCAGACCAAGCAAAAAACGAAAGAAAACAATTACAAATTACAAATACATCTGGACAAAAAATGGAAGAATCTTTATTCGCAAAGACGATGATTCCAACCCAATCGAAATTCGCCGTAAACGAGATACTTGGTCACTTTATCTGTCTATATGCGTACGGTTAAAATTCTGCAATGTTCAATTCTCTATTTAACACAGAAACCAAGATTTACAAGAACTTCAACTGTAAATCTGATGACGCAAGCAATGACAAAAATCAGTGTGCAACCGAGGTAAATGACTACGACGAGCTTTTTCTAAATAGTGAGTACTGTGGTACTGATTCCATTAACAAGAAGTTTAACACTTCTAATCCCCAGAAAAAACTTTTATTTATGCATTTTAACATGAGAAGTTTGTCAAAAAACGTTGACAAGCTTCATGAGTTTCTCACTGATTTAAAAACCCGTTCTGCGGTTATTGCTATTTCAGAAACTTAACTGAAACAAAGCAAAATTGCGAACAAAATAAATCTGCAAGGGTACAATTTCATACATTACGATAGTAAAACATCTACTGGTGGTGTGGTACTGTATATAAATAAGTTATTGGTTTTCAGTAGCAGAAGCGATCTGCGTCTGAACCTTGATCGAGTCGAAGACTTATGGATCGAAATTACTGTAAATAATAAGTCCTACGTTGTGGGAGTAATATATCGCCATCCAGCATGCTCGATGGCCGAACTTGACACCTTTAGCAAATCAGTTTGTGAAACCCTTCATAACCTAAATCTTAAAAAAACTAATTTCTGCATTTTAGGTGATTTTAACATTGATCTACCAAGAATTCGTGAATATAACAATACTAGAAAATACGCTAATAATTTGCTTAGCTGCTCAGTGAAATGTGTTATTGATCAACCGACTCGTGTCACTGCTCACTCAAAAACGTATTGGATCATATCTATGTTAACAGTCGTCAACAAAATGTAAGCGGGGGAATAGCTGTTTCTGATATTTCCGATCATTTTCCTACTTTTGCGGTAATTGAAATCAAAGCTGGTCAAAAAAAAAACAAACTGATCAAATTTTCACACGCGATCTGAATAACTTCAATGTAGAAGCGTTTCTCCAAGAATTGAACTCAAATTTTACAGATCTATGAATAATCGATACTGCTTCTATGCATCAACAATTTGATAAATTTGTCAACGACTTTACCGAGATTGTTAACACGCATGCGCCGTTAAAACGAGCAACCACACGAGAAAAAAGGCTGATATCGAAACCATGGCTGACCAAAGGTTTGTTAAAGTCCATCAAATCAAAAAACAAAATTTTTAGTCGCTTGCATAAAACGCACGACCGACATCTGAAAGCTGAATTCAAATCATACCGTAATACTTTGAATCGCACCATTACATGCGCTAAGCAAAATTATTACAAAAATTATGTAGAACTGAATAAAAATACTTTTGACAAAATCTGGAAAATAATTGACGATATGGTAAACGTTAAGAATAAATGTAAGAAAACTCCTACTAAGCTAGTAATAAATGATGAAATTATCCTAACTGAACCTAGAGCTATCTTAAATGCAATTAACGATTTTTTGTAAGTATTGGTCAGAAAATGGCTGACACTATTCCTGATGTAGGCCTACACTCTTCTGTTCCTACACCACCACCAGCTGTCAGCATAAAAATCTCACTATTTCTGCAGCCAACCACTTCTGCTGAAGTAGCAACAGTTACCAATGCACTCAAGAATAATAAGGCTATTAGAATCATGGATGTAGATACCAAATTTATTAAGTTAAGTAAAAATATTTTATCGTCTGTATTACGTGATTTATTTACCGTGTGCATTGCACAAGGCGTATTTCCTAACTGCTTGAAAATAGCGGAAGTGATTCCAATCTTTAAAAAAGGGGATCACAATTTAGCCACAAACTACCGTCCAATTTCTATTTTATCTCAATTTGATAAAATCTTTGAAAAGTTGATCTACATCAGAATCTCCTTTTACCTTGAAAAGTACGATTTATTGGGTAAAAATCAATTTGGATTTCGTGAAAATTCTTCTACTAACTTTGCGATTGCCCACATCCATGATAACATTTTTAAAAATGATGATTTAGGACTGCATACCTGTTGTTTGTTCTTAGATTTTTCAAAAGCGTTCGATTCTGTTGATCATCAAATCTTGCTGGCTAAATCGCAAAAATGCTTCGAGATTCGCGGTAAGCTACTTGATCTATTTTAAAGCTACTTAAGTGACCGATACCAATATACTAAAATTCTACAGACTCAGTCTGAGCTAATGCCTGTTTCTTGCGGTGTCCCCCAAGGTTCTTGCTTAGGCCCACTCTTATTTCTGATGTATATTAACGACCTACCTTTAGCCACAAAATTTGAAACGACTTTATATGCTGACGACACATATCTAGCTATGTCTGACAAAAATTTAGATTCTTTAGAAATTCGCGCCAATAAAGATATTTCAAAAATTGATCTATGGCTACGGAAAAATAAACTGTCTTTGAATTACTCTAAATCAAACCATATAATTGTCAATGGCAATCCAAAGAAAACTGTTGATGATAACTCTAAGCTGATCCTAAATAATTCTGCGCTGATCAGAGCTTCGTCGGTTAAGTACCTCGGCTTGCACATTGATAAAAATCTAAACTGGTCTGTTCATTTAAAACACCTCTCAAATCAATTGGCAAGATACTCCGGAATTTTTTACAGGCTTCGTGATTTTGTTAACATGGAAACTCTGTGCATGCTATACTACAGCTTTATCTACAGCAGAATGCAATATGGCATAATTGCATGGGGCACTGCTACCAAAAATTACCTCAGTGAAATCAGTGTCAGATTGAATTGTATAATTCGGACTATTACCCGTAGCAACCGTTATACGTCAATGACTTCGCTGCATAAAAAACTTAATTTTTTAAAACTTCATGACGTATATAATTTTGAACTTGGCAAATTCATGTTTCAATTGTGTAAAGGAAATGTGCCGAAAATATTTTATGATTTGTTCCCGAAGATTAATCAAATTCATCATCACAATACAAGATCCACTGAAAAAGCAATTTACTTTTTACCGCGTATGAACAAAAGTTTTTCTCAAAAACACTTTCGTTCAGAGGAACCAAACTCTGGAAAGAGATTGATAATGATATAAAAAGCACACACTGGGTTTCCTTTAAAAAGGTTTACAAACAATTTTTATTGCAAACATATTGATGTTCATTCAATATGCTTTTCTTTGTATAATTTTGTTTAAATGTTTTGAATTTACCTATTTGATTACTTAGGCTACTGAAAATTTGATTATTAGCACCTAAAAATATTAGTCATCGTTTTTTACTCTGTGATTTTCTTTTTCAATGTGTGATGTACTTTCTGCGACTGTCAGGGAGCATCTCGATTCGAAAACCTTGCGGTTAGTCGATGCTTCCTGGCCATTTGTTTACTGGAATTTTTTCTTTTTTTTATATTTTGTTATATCGTGTAGTGAATGAATGGCGAAGTAAATAAATCTCTCTCTCTCTTCTATTTCAAAATAAGGCTGCATGTGAACAAGTAGTCGCAATGAATGCGAATAGCGAACAAAACTGGTCTACGTCAACAAGCGCTTAATAAAAGACCATATAAATGGGCTTCGTGACTTTTTTTTCTTTCCATGCGATTCAAATGCAAAAAGTGTTCAAATTTTAAGATTGAACCCAGGAGCAACGTCACAATGCATCTAATCACATGAGTTGCACCATGGTCGTATCAGTGCGGTTTTGGGTAATTGCTAGTCATTTTGTAAAGTTTGGCGGTCGATATGCTGACATTTTAAAGCTGCAGGTCAAGTTTATTTAGTGGAATGGAGTTTAATGTTGACAGTATAATAATTAAAAAGCCATTTTCTAGCGGAAATTATAATGAAAACTTGGAAATGGTATCGTGGTTGTACCAGTGCGGTTGTAGGTAGTTGCTCGTAATTTTCCAAAGTTTGGCGGTCCATGTATACATTTTAAAGTTGAAGTCAAATTTGTAGAAAGGAGTGGAATTAAGCGTTGACAATATAATTAAAAAGCCATCTTCCAGCATAAATTATGATGGAAAATTGGAAATGGTATCAACAGATTTGCCTAGTCGGTATCGTTATGTTTTCGTTCTACGCGACTTTGGACTCATCTGAATTTTTACTTCGGTGAAGTCACGTCTCAAGATTATGTGCCTAAAATGCGATATAGGCTGATTGAAAAGGCTTTAGATCTACGATCGCATTGAACTTTCAAGCTCTTTCACTCATTTGTTCAATAAATTCCGGCAGGCGGCAGCATATATCGGAGTGGAGCACACTTTCAAAAAATGCTCACCGTACGCCACAGATTATTGCTGAAGTCAGTTAGAGCCGCTGTAAGTTCATATGTAAATACATGAAAGATATTGTGCTATTGGTTAAAGATATTGGTTATGCAAGTAAATATAGCATTTTTTCTACTGAAATAAAGTGTATGCTTGGTATCGTCAAGGTTTAATGATATAAAATCAATGATGTAAAGTCAATTGTAGAAAAAACGAATTTGCTGTTAGAAAACCTCAACTGGCTTTCCAACACTACAGTGCCCGGGCAGATCGCCAAGACCTTCACTTCCTCTTTTAAATGAAATACAAAATCACTCAATGCAAAAAATGAAAATGCAAAAAAGAGTCTTTACAGTCTGGAATGAGTTTAGCCTGGATTGGCTGTGCGTAGCAAGGCTGACGAGACTTTTGTTATAGTTAAAATCACTCAGTTCTTCATTATCTTCAGCTTTTTTGAAGTTAGAATCATTCATAAAATAGAGGAAGCAAAAACTTACCGAGGTAAACCTAACTTTAAATTAACATAAAAGCAGCAGCGTCTTTCAAGGAAACGAAGCTTACACAAAGCGTACAAATTTTTGAAAAGCAGGGCGCAAGTGTAATGAAAGATAATAATAAGGTGTGGTAAGCAACACAAGACTTTACCAAATAAGGACAAGGCAGAAGCAGGAAGAGGCTAGAAAAGGTGTGGTGCCAAGAATCGCATAAAAAAAAAAAACAAGAAAAATAAAGTGAGGGATCGAAGACAACCCAAGCTAAAAATGTAATTGGAAAATCGAATGACTGTGCTGGAACATACGCCAGAAGACATTACGAGCTAATTTACAAATACAATACGCTTATTGATTAATCATCGATGACCAGCAAAGCGTGGAAAAGTTGTTAATTGTAGCATGTACTCGGACAAAACAAAACATCACTGACTCCACTTGATGGCGCTACTCACAATGTTTCCGATTAATGCCAACAAAGCCATTACCCAGACAAGGACATAGAGGATTTGGTTTTGAATCAAAGTTCTTTGTGAATGAAAGAAGTAGCTGTTGGTAGTATTCGCATTTTCCATGCATTCATCACTAGCATCCTGGCAATCCACTCGACCATTCTGCACCTGTGCAGAAAAAGTGATACGTAAAACTAACTTGCCCATCCCATTGACATACTGTTATTTCATACAAATGCGATTGGTCTATGAACAGGCCACTTTGTAACAGGAATGATACACATCAAAACCTGTGATTCAAAAATACTTCGGAATTTATGATCATCAAATTAAAATTCAATCATTTAAAAAAAAACCTCATGCGCGATACCTGGTTCAGTCGGACGTAAGAGATATTTCCTTCTCGGCAATAAAATCGGTCGCCATAGCAACCTCGTTCATCTCTCTCGTCCAAGCAATCCACTTCGAAGTCACAAAGTTTCCTCCTGGGTATACTGATCATCTATAACCATAACATTATCACCACTTCTGTTTCTATTCTAACAGAACTCATCAGTATGTGAATGAATGGACATTGTGGTTAGTCATATCGTTTCATATTCGTGGCTTGGCGAAAATAATTTCTGTTTACCTAACTTCAAAAACACTGGAAAAACACAGTTTTGTGCACATACTTGCAGTTATGTGGTCTGCTTTTGGGTCACAAATTTCTATTTTGTACGCGATCGCATTTGAGAATAAAGATTATAGCTTGACATAGAATGAAAGACGGGTAAGTGACAAGAATCCTGGTATGTTAGATGTTGATAGCACGCTAGCATTGTGTCGATCACACACCAAGACGGAAGCAGTCCAGTGCCCACTGAGTAAAGCCGATACACTAACAACATGACTATTGGCAGACCCAGGGGAGCTAAGGGGGCTCAAACTCTCCCCTAATTCTTTACTTTTACGATGTGTAGGGCACTGGTTATTCTACAAGTAAAAACGTAACCGTTGAGTTGGTACTAAAAAATTGTATCCAAGTTACCGCCGCTATTTCTTAAAAATAGTAGTAGAAGCTTTTTGTTACTAGTTATTTCCATTTTTTGCAACTGGCGATTATGCAACCAAAACGGCTGCATCGCGTAATGTGAAAAATTTTAATACCGATATGCAAAACTAGTAGACCTGCGCTACGGCTATTCATAATTCAACACATCCAACAACTTTTTGAAAAGACAAACATTTCGCAATCCTGGTCAGTCAGGCATGAACGTTTCAATTTCAAAACTTTTTTCCCAGAGAAAATCATTTTTTTCGCAGAGGTGCTGAATGGTGTGCAGTGCAATCTGAGTTAAAAAACGCATCCATGCTACGATTTTTCATTGAACCTGGACTATACTGTAGCAACTACTGCATGTAAAGCCTGATTTACAAGCTCCGCGTTTTTGCTTGTTCACTCAAAAGTTATTTTCCGTGGAAATATCAGTTGTTTTATTGCGTGTTGTTTGTTTCATTGCGTGTTGTTTGCGTCACTGCGTGTTGTTAGTTTCATTGCGTATTGTTTGTTTCATTGTGTGTTGTTAGTTTAATTGCGTGTTGCTTGTTTCATTGCGTATACCGCATGCGTGGCTCAAAGCAAAAAGAAACAACATCGGACCGAAATCAGTTATGATGTTAATTTGGTGAGCATTGGTGCTATCAATCAAATGTTTTCATGCTAATTGTAGAATCATATTTCCTGCACCGTCAGATTCCAACTGAAATCTGGCGCGCGATCACTTTCTCAGAAAAGTTTACAGAAAAATGGCGTTTGCTTAACTTCTGTTGTCTTAACTTTGTCAGATTTTTAGTGAACGACTGGTTGGCGTTGTACGGCAGTTAAAGACATCCTTGGGAGGTCTTATGAGCACGAGAAGTCTGGGCTTCAATTCCGGGCCCGTCAAGTCGGACACTGCCCACACGTCCAGTTTAAGTAGGCCACAACCCCACGGGCTTTCTGCATTATAATCAAATTTTTGATGTGATAATTGAAAATCGTGACGATGACATCAAAAATTTGATTAATTGAAATGCAGAACTGGATATGTGGATAGGGTAAGTGTGGCCACCGGATAGCTACCGCTGGGATGTTTCTGCGGAACTATGCTGTCCTAGCGCGTAGCCGCGGAAATGAACCTCGCCACTCGTTATACGATTTGGCTTAACACCGCGATTATAACACAGATTTAATTTTTTTTGACGTTGCAGTAGCAAAGGTGGATGAGTGTGCAGCAGTCCGTAATTTTCGGCAACTGCAGATTTGCACGGAATTTGCCTCAACTTAAATTGTTGAGAACACAATGCAGACGAGATTAGCGCTGCCTGCATCTACTGTGTGCAAACGAGGCTGCCAAAGCGGACTCGCTTGTAATTCGTGTATGTGTGTTATATGAGCAAGACAAAGTTGCCAACGATTGCTAATGTTGAATTAAACTTATAGCAAACTAGCTTCTGACCTCAAGTGAAAACGCGTCTTTAAAGTGACATTTTTTGCAGTTTGCCTTTCTTTTATTAGTCTGAGGCAAATGATAGAAATGTAACTCAGATATTAACATTTTGTGCATTTTAAAATAGTTGTACCTTCACTGCAAGATTCTCTTTCATAAAATTTAACAATTCACAGGAAAGATAAGTTCAAACGTTTCTTCAAAACCAAATTCGCTGTTATAGCGATTTTCAAAAACTGACAAGCACGATTATTTGTCAACCGCCTAAATCGAAAACTTATCATGTTCTTAAGACGTCATACATGAACGCAATCAAATGAGCACAAACAATGAGGGCATCACAAATGAGCGCAGCAAACAAAAACGTCTTGATAAATGACAAACGCTGCGAAGTTTGAAAGATTTCACAAGAAAGTCAACGTAATTAACTAAAACGAAAGTTCATAAAATATCAGACACAAGAATCAATTTAGATAATGAAAAAAAAAGTTACAGCAATTCCTAAAACTGGACAGTGGACATTTCGACAACATGATTCAGTTGTCCTCATCAGTAGTTTGATGCAAGGCTGTTTCAAAGCTTAAAGCTTTGCATCGAACTTTTTTGTACTTTTTATTTTAATACTGCCTTGCTTACAGTGCATACTGATGATGACAGTTGATGAGTTGAATCCATGTTGTCGATACGTAAAGTTGTAAGAGCTACTGTGGCTTTATTGTTGATCTATTTTTGTCACATATTTACTGTATTCCGCCATTTTCATAGAATCAATGAGATGCAAAGCAACGACCAAAAATACTTTTTACCTACTCGATAACAACGCACACGACATTTCTAATGTCGTTTTGACGCTGGATATTCCGTAGTAGAGTTTTCAGAAGGACGCAGTGTGTAGACCCTTTGCACTATAGCTTACTGCGCATGCGCGTCGAAGCGGTGTCTGCGCGAGTTGCCATCAAGCGATGAAGTTACTATAGAAATCAACGGAGAGAGTTTCGTTTTTTCGCACAACAATGGCAAATATTTTACTTAAGTGAGCATACTGCAGAATAAGTGAGTGATAGAGCATAAAAATCAGCTTAACCAAGATATTTACCTGCATAAGGAGTGTTTTTGAAAACTTTACCGTAAGTCCGTAATGACGATGCACCAGTAATAATGTTGCAACTCTAACCTACGATTTATTAGCATAATTGTGATGAATGAATACAACACATTAAATTTAAGCTTATGATTTGTTTAGATCCAAGACAAAGCACAAACTGAATAAGCATTCTAAATTGCCGGTAATGTGATTTTTAAGTAGTCTCAATTGATTTAACTGTCCAAAGCATTAAAGCGACCAGTAAAATTATGCAATTTAGGTGTTTGCACGGGTTCCTCAGCAATGTAATTTGGCATCCGAAATCAACAAAAATTTCAAGTCTGAACCTGAAAGAGCCAAACTATGCGCTTCATATGGTTAAGATAACCTAACCTAATTGAAGTAATTCCAGTCTACAAATACTAAAACCATCGGCGTCAAAAGCAATTGCGAAAACTATTTCTGCCTTTATCTGTTGTATAAGAGATTAATAAATATCTGATGTTTTGCAGAACAAAATCGCTTTCGCTTCAACAACAATATTTCGTTTTTTGCGTTTGTTCGCTTTTGCTTGTTTCTTTTGTTTTTCCAGGGTCATGGCAATGCGTAGTTGCTGTCTCTTTCTCTCTTCGTCTATTTTTTCTTTTCGCAAGTTTTAACGGTCCTTTCCGTAGAGTCTTGTCTTCCTTCTCTTGAGTGTTTCTCTGAAACGCTGACGCTCTGTGCTATGTTCGTGCTTCAAGAATAAAAGAATTGATTGATTGAAAAAATGACTACGCAAAATAGCGGTTTTACTACACTTTGATATATACCTATACCCGCGAGCCCAGCAAGGTATACACGGTGGATCCTACACCCACCGATCCTACCTAAACAGCTGACAAACTTGAGATGCAGACCAACTGACCTACACAGAGCCTAGCCCTCCGACTAGACTAGACTGAACTACCCGTAAAGTCTTCTTTAAGTTAACAGTATAATTACCAGTTTTAGTTCACGCAGCACAGCTCTTAACCTCAGCCTGTGAGCCTGATTTAGAGTTAAATTGTCAAGCAGCAAAAAATAGACAATAATTAGATTAAAGAAAAAATGTAGTCACTGCTCAAAATACTTAACCTACAGAATGTTAAAGCTTAACAATGACTAAACCCAACAATTTTGCAGAACTGATAAGCTTGCTAACATGCACAAATCAGCCACACGTGCATATCGAACAAAGAAACTACGTTCCTTTGGAGACACAAACAGGCGGGCGGATAAGCGGAAAAAGGAATTGATTGGATCTTATATACCAACTGCAGTTGATAGCAACTTTTTGCCAAAACGATTTCGTTACGCTTGATTGAGCGTTAGTGTGAAAAGCGTCTATTCGATTTTCTATTCTCTTATTACGTCCACAACAAGAATCCAGAGCTCAAGAGTTGCGCGACATTAGCGGCGTATTTATTATGTATTGTTACAGCAAGTCGATGAAGCTACCCAACAACTCGAACCTGAACCTATGATCAGGCTTCCATTTCACACCAAAGCTAGATAATCTTTCTCGCAACCTTTTGCTGACCCAGCTAATTTGTCCTTTTCCGTTGGTTTCGGCACTTTGCGTTCATCGAGCTTCCTTCTGACTGTTGCGAAATTCTTAATTGTTTATATTAACTTTAATTGTGTTATTTTTGCGTTTTCCGCATTATTTTTGTTTATTCATTTTAAATCACCGGCTGTTTGGCTACAGGTCTCTGCATGTTACATAATTAATCTTGAAATTTCTTTCGCGACGATGGTATTCTGTTTCAGTTTTGAGTTGGCCTTGCGGCGGCCAGACGTGTTTCATAGATAGATCTCTGTTGTAGCAATTGTAAGTTTAGATGTAAGTAGTAGTTCAAATTTATTCACGAGATGCAAAAAAAAACGTACGAAAAGCAAACAAGCAAAACAAAATATACTTTCACAAACATATCAAAAAAAAGATAACGCATCTCGAGGGAGACTGCGAAGTGACCGATAAAGGTATTCTAATAATATGGCACTGTAGCACACTGTTAGAGATTTTATCGGAATTGTTAGAGATAGTGATTTTTGAGATACTCTATTAAACAGTTAGAACCATAGGCGCAACTGGGGGGGGGGCTAAGGGGGCTGAAGCTCCCCCCTTAGCCTTATGAACGACAGTGGATAAAACAGCTGCAAAAAATTATAAGTGCCAGTACTCGTCGTAATTTGTCAATATTCAACAGGCAATAGGGGTGGATCCAGGGGTGTTTGGGGGGATGCATCTCCCTAAAATCCGATTTTAAAACTGTTTTAGCAAAAATACAATTTTTTTTTAATATTTCGAAACTTTTCGATAACAATAATTCTTACGCCTTAAGCACGCGTAATCGAAAATGTGCGAACACGTGCATCATACTTGGTGAGGCACGCACATATAGGGGCAAAAACTTAAATAAAATGTACCTGAAAAATGTTCAAAACGCACTAAAATGGCCATCGCAGTGTGTAGATTTGCAAAAAGTTTCCGGGGGAGCATGCCCCCGGACCCCCTAGATTCGCTCCTCAATTTGCATCAAATTCTGCCAGAAAAAATACGCTTGATTAAAATGTCAAAATTTAATGCTCTTGTCCTTGAAAAAATTTCTGAATACGCTTTTGACATGAAACATTTTCAAGGGGCTTATGTTATTTAGGCCCGTTTTTGGGTCTAAACGTCTAACGAATTTGTACGTAGTAAGCATTCAACCTAATTGAAAACTGCATCCCCCCGCCAAAATTTTATTGATTCGCTCCTGACAGATAATATAAATTTAAGTTTTACTGAGGCATTTTTAACAATTAATGAATTTCTATGTCCGAGAATATTGTTAACTGCGGTTACGAGCAAGATTAAAACAACAAAAATGTAATATTTTAAGCTGATACCGGTATCTGTAAATTAAAATCATTTGTGAATTAAAATCGTTAACCGGTCAGAACAACGGTTAACCGGTCTCGCTTTGCAACCGATTCACCGAGAACGATCAGTTGGTAAAGAAAGTGTTTTAAATAAATATGCCGCAAGTGCCAGTGAAAGATCTCATTTTATTGTTTCAATTTGCTTCGATGACGTTGACAACAATCACCGAGTCCAAGATTGCTGCAGTACCAAGACCTCTCTCTTCCTAATTGAAACTTTGCAAGTTGAACATTGTCGCGCAAGTTTTTTCAAGTAATTTGCATAATTTTTCTTCGTTGAAATAGATAGCAAGATAAGCATACCTTGGTTGAAAAAATGTTAAAAGACTCTTCATGTGCCGCTTTGGGATATATAAACTAAATTTCACAAAAACTTCGCTTGCCTAATGCCTAGTGAAACTAGTTTTGGACATAACGCTTAGCTCTCTTCTGTTTTAATGCACAGATATTGATTTGAGCAAAAAAACTAGCCGTGGCTTTTCCTTGTTGAAATAGACGATAGACCTACGTCATCTCGCGAGACAGTCAGACATGATACTAGAAAATTACGAGCAATAAGGAACTAATCGTAATCACAAAAATGTATCAGCCCCCCCCCTTACGAAAATCCTGGTTGCGCCACTGGTTAGAACTCCATTTCATTAAGGTTACAGATTTTGTTTGAATGTCTGTTCCAGAGCTGGAACGAGGACTCAACCTACCGAGACCGAGAGGAGACATCATAGCTTCGAGACCGAGACGAGACTTTAAAGTTACGAGACACGAGACTTCATAAGCCAAAAATTAGAAAATATAAAAGCGATAGTAATACACTAGAGTATGGGCTCTACTAAGCCAAAATATTAAAATAACTTTATAGCAAAATGACATTAGCAAAAACAACACTAGCAAATAAAGCCGTCGCGGTTATGAACTGATGTAGCCTATTATAAATGTGCTATTGGTCATATCCTTTCAACGATTACAATTAATGATTTAACGAGTTCACCATAATAACAACGAAACAGCTTATTATCACAGAAGATTTAAGTCCTTGTAGCTTGCAAGGCAAGCAATACCTTTCACAGACGATTACACGGCTCAATATTCTTTTTTAATCTAACGAAGAAGACGTCAAGAAAACTTTAAACAAAAAGTCATTGGTAGGCTGTGTTGGTCTAGACCAGGGATGTCGGCATTGCAGCCTACTATCATCTGTTAAAACAATTTTTCAGCAAGTTTATCAAGCGTTGGGCACGAGAGTGTTCATGGAATTTAATCAAAATACTTTATATTTAATAAATAATAAATTAATTAACATAAACATTTTAAAGTCGTTGTGACACCATGCATTTTTGAAAATCTATCTGGTTAATAACTTTCTCATAAAAAGAGCTAGCTCAAATCTGGAAGCACTTCCCATGTCGGTAACCAAATTTCCTGCATCCGTAATCGCAGCACTTTTTTCGATTTGAAGTCTTTTTTGGGCCTGGACTGCTTTGAATAACCTTTTGATAGCTGTTGCAAACCAGACGAGAATAGCATCTTTTATAGGGAACAAATTTGTAGAAATCTTAATTTTATGACTTATGACACGTTACTCTCTTGAAAATTTTTTGATTTGACACACCATTTGCCCATAAAAAATATAATGATTTTTTAGACGTGGCTAGCGGTCGTTATGTCTTTGAGTGAAGGCCATATCGTTAAAAGTTAAAACTAAATTAACATTATTGGATTAATTATTACAAAGATGCATTTTCAGCAAAATGCGGCTCAGTACAAGGCCTACCTATGAATGGTTAATTTTTTATCTTAGAACTATAATATGAAATATTGGAATTCTGGTCGCTTTGCGGCCCAGTTAAATATTTAATTTTGCAATGGGTCCCTAACAAATTAAAAGGTTAGACATTTTTGGTCTGGAGTAGATTACCCTCGAATGCATGTGCTTAGTGGTTGAAACAGACCGGTTGTTATATATGCTGCTCACAAAAAGAAAGCAAAAGCCTGCAATTCTGCAGGCCTGAACAAGAAAGAAAAAATGGTCTAAACAAAATGTGGCCAAATGTTTTTGCAAAGTGCGAAATCACGCACAATGTTTTACTTTGAATACATCGGGTAAGTACCATTGTTGTTTCCGTATCAAAGACCTGAATGCTGTTTCAAATCCAAATTTTTTTCATGTTTCGATCGAGACATGACCATTTTCTGAGGCTTTCAAGGTCCGAGACCGAGACGAGGCATTGGCACAGCGAGACCGAGACGAGACCGAGACACTCAAAAACGTGTCTCGAGACCGAGACACGTCTCGAGACATCCAGCTCTGGTCTGTTCGATTGCAGATATTGTTTGAATGTCTGTAATCTGTAGTGCTGCTATAGTCCTAAGCTGTTTGATAATGTTTTTCTACTTCTGTGAAGTAACAGTCGGTAAGTCTTTCTTTTCTTTATGTTAAGTTTATGTTAATTTAATGCGTTATGCAACAGTTCATTCTCGTGTATGTTTTTAATTATTTAGCGTCATTACTTTGTTCTTGCAGTTATTTGATTTACCGGTGCTTTTGTTTAATTTGCGTCTTTTTCTTCATATTCGATTTAATTAATGTGTTATAATTGTTAATAAAAAACCGCCATGAAAATATCAAGCGCGTTTTTGAATAAATAGGAGAGAAGGCCCTCGCAGCAACTACATATATATTTATCCCCCTACGGCGAAAAAGCGTTAAAGCGTTATAACAAGCTCGCTTAAGGGTTGCCGACCATTTGTCTAAGATGGGTAATCGCGTTAAGTGCTTTTCCCAACAGCGCAACAAGTAATTTTGCCGGCTTGTTCTCCACTCAGACCCGTAATGCTGAGCGTCAAGCAGGAAGCTGTGAATTCTAATTTTAAAGTCATTGATGAAAGTCAATGTTCGAAACACGGAATCAAATCAGAATGATTTTTCCATAAACTTTTCTTTCCTTAATTTGTACCGGCGTTTGGTGTATCGGTTTAGAGCTTCCACTTGGTAGCCGGTAGACTGGGGTTTTATTCCCAGTAGGGTCATACTAAAGACTTTAAAAATAGTATTCGCAGCTTTCGCGCCAGGCGCTCGGCACAAGCGGAAGTGCGAAGGGTTTTGTGTATGTGTTGTTCGTCATGTTATGTCCCTTAACAGCGTTCAATCATTCGTGATTGAAAATTGTAATGGGCCGACAATTGAAAATGGCCTAAACAATGTGTGCTTGCACCCGCTGTCCCGTACCTTTACCTTTACCTTTCCTTAATTTGCTGCACGTCAAAAATCCGCCAAACTAAGATTATCATAATGCAGCAACTTTTATTGGAAGTAGTAGCAAGGTAACTTGGTGGGAGTTGAACCACCATCTTGTGATCACAGCTTTTGCAACGACGTCCGATCTACATTTCCAATAAGTCATTCGAGAACTTGAATCAAAAAGTCATTGAATACTTACCTCGTTCTTTAATCCTTTGCAGAGGAAGAAGTTCTCGCAATATTTTTCATCTTCTCCAGTTCCATTGCATTCAACAACTCCGTCACATTCAGTGGCTACCATGTCACTCTACCGATAAAAACTTGTTCATTAACGATGAATGCGACACTAGAAATAATATTTACAAGTACTGTCTTTCAAAAATAGCTTAAATAAAAACTGCGAAATCGATTTTCACATTAATCACGACGATCGTCTTTATATGCTAATGGGGTGTCCCTTCTTAAATTTTGAGTAATTTTAAAATATAAATTTCAAACGGTTTAGGATTCTTATAATTAAAAACTTGCTTCCAATCCAACTCTTCAGGCGCAGCAATCATATCATACCGGGAATGACTTTATTTTTTCACATGATCACAGATCATACCAAAAAGATTACTATCGTGGTTTTCAACAAGTCTGCCACCGCTTTATCTAGTCAGCTCATGTTAGATTTAAACCAGCGAAATTTGAAAATTAAAAACGAAATTCAAACAAAGCTAGTACGAACTAAAACGTATGCCAATCACCTCATTGCAAGGAAAGTTTGGAATTGCCATACAAGAGCTAGCATTTCTCGAATTATCACATGTTAGAGGACATCTGAAACAGTATTAGCAAAAATGAGTATTATCATTAGACGTAAATAGGTGACTTGCTCGCAGATAGCCGGCACTGATTCGCCGCTTCAAAAAATCATTTAGGTCCTGGCCTCGTAGGTCTTGTTAACTTTACTTCCAATGAGAACTTTTTTAATTGATTTCGTTGAGGTCCGAAAAAGGGGGTTGGGAGCTTCATATAACATTAAGGGTGGACCGACGGTGTTCTTGGCTCTCGTAAAGAAACCATAAAAAGCCTTATTTCCTCGTTTTTGTAGTTAAAGACCAGATGTAGAAACTGAGTAACAGGAGAGCTTGGATAACTAAATACAATCAGCTGCCGATTGTGGATACATGGTAGTCGGAAATACTGTACTTCCTCAGAGAGAAAAACTAAACATAAGACAGGGAGAAAAGAATAAAGAAGATTCCAGATTAAACCAGAAAATTGAAGAATAGTCATATATTTACTCAGAGCAACTTTTTCGTCTCTAGATTCGGAAGGGACCAGTCGCTTAACGTTATGCAGGTGTCGTCAGCAAAAAGTCGAAGTTTGGTGGAAATTGCATGGGGTACTGCAGATCATTGATGTAAATGAGGAAAAGTAAGGGACTAAGAATAGAACCTTGAGGTACACCAATGTTTATGGATTGAGCAGAAGAGTGAACGTTTTCTATTGACACAAATTGTTTCCAGGAAGTAAGGCAGCTTTTAATAAATTCGTGGGCCAGCCATCGAATTCCGTAATGACACAATTTTTGAAGCAAAATATTGTGAGATAACGTGTCAAAGGCTTTACGTAGGTCCATGAGCACTGCGCAGCATTGCAATATGTTCTTCATTTTGCATAGAGTCGTAGCCAATTGAGGTAACATCAAAAAGCGCATGCAGGACACTATGCTCTTCTCTAAATCCAAACTGGTAATTGCAAAAGACGTTGTTTTTGTTCAAAAACTTAATAAAACGACTTTTTATTGACTTTTCTGGTACCTTCGATAAGTTTGGGAGTATGGAGATAGAACGGTAGTTGTTAACACTGTTTTTGCTACCAGTTATAAAAATACGAACTACTTTAGCGGTTTTGGAAGTGCTTGGAAAAATTCCCTTTTCGAAGGCACAGGTGAAGTAAGCTGTTAAAATAGGTGCTAGTACTTCGCTACCCAATCTTTAAAAATAAGCAGAGATATTATCGTAACCACTCGCTTCACGTGGATTAAAAAATTAATCGCATTAAAAATTTCAACAGGTTGAGTGGGATCTAGAACTATCGTGTACGACATAGAATGTTTGAAATAAGTTTTGAAATCGCTATCATCAGATTTGTTTACGCTATTAGCTATTGACATTCCAATTTCTACAAAATACCTGCAGTTGTTTAAATGTTCAGAGATTTTTATTGGATCATTGGTAACGAGGCCATCATTAATTAGTTTAGGAATGTACAAAGTTTTTGAACATCTGTTGGGGATTACCGTATTAATGAATTTCCATAACTCTTTTCACTTATTTTAATACTCATTAATGGCAGTATTTTTTTTCAATAATGTTTTTACTAGTGTAAGTTTGTTGGAGTATTTCTTAAAAAAGCTAATACTAGGGGCATCACCACTTAAAAAGTGAGTTCGGTAAAGTTTTGTTTTTGTTTGACAGAGATCAAAATTTCTTAGGTCAACCACGGGTTGCGCTGAATACGTTTTTGCTATCTCGAGGCTTTTTGAAAATGATCGTGTTTGTCAATTACTGCAAATATTGCGGTTATTAGTGTGGTAAAGAGATCATTGGAATGCATTAGGCAAAAGTTCATCACCACAGGCTACCGTAAATTTTTCATACAAGGCAAGAGGAAAGAGAACGAATTATTGCAAAAATCATCTTGATTCACAGATTTTATTTTACGGAAAGTAAAGCAATCTTTTTTACCGGGATATTTGAAATTGATGCATAAAGTGGAATAGTGATCAGCTAGTTTATATCTAAAAACGCCGGAAGTTGAGGTTGACACACTGTCATTGGTTAGTATATGATCGATTACAGTTTGAGAAAAAGTGGTTACCCGAGTAGGTTGGTCTATAAGAGAAATAAAGGCATTACTTTGAATGAGACGGGAACAGTCGGCCAAGTGGGATAATTTATTATCAGAATCTAAGTTTATGTTAATGTCACCCAGTAACATGGCAAAGTTTAAAAGCTTCAATACATAAGCCGTGACTCCTCTGCTCTAGTGGGTGATGGAACTTGAGTAAGGGTATAATCAGGTATATTGATGCTATGATATGGGTCTCCGTGAATACGGGTTTCTGGTAGCAACATTACAGAAGGCGGATGAGGAAAGTTAGTTATGGGTTCCTTGAAGCCATCAAAGTGGGTCTGGAGTGAAGATATGTTGGTAGGCAGGACGAAAAAAGAATAAATGTCGTAGTAAAAGTTCCGTTGCTCAAGGTTGTAGCCTACGTTTTACAAGGTTCAACGTTGTCATACAATTTTTGAAACAGAACTTCGGGAAGATCACTTTGTTCAATTATAGCATTATTTTCAGAGGTAGCTGCTTGACTCGATTTATTTTTCAAAAACAACTCAGGTACCATTGAGCGTTAGCCAGAAACAAGACATGGTTGACAAAAAACAGCACTGAATAATATAGTACATAGTACGGTACAAAATAAAAGAGACATTTCAAGAAAGAACAAAAAATGACTTACAACGTCAATACTTTTTCGACTTACCAAAAAAAGTAAAGAAGTAATTTAGATTTAGCGAGCTTGCGTGACTATCCCTTTCGACAATCTATGCTCAGTTAGTTCACAAGTAGTGGAGCTCTCTGATTGTTCACATATAATACGTAGAGCCCGTTTTCTGCTCTCCACGAGGTCATTTTGCCTTGAAAACGAGCTTCTTTAAAGACCAGCATTAGCTTGTAGCGCTTTTCTTAAAATTTCTTGGGTAAGTGGTAAGTAAAATTTCTTCGATCAGATGGCCGAGTGGTATAGAGCGTCTGCTTCTAAATCGGTAGACTTGGGGCTCGATTCCGAGTCGGGTCAAACCAATGACTTGAAAATTGGTATTCACAGCTTCCCTGCTTGACGTTCAGCATTTAAGGGACAGTGTGGAGAAAGCCGGCAAGTTTACTTGTTGTGCCGTTGGGAAAGGCACTTAGCGGGATTCCCCCATCTTAGTGTGGTAGACAGATGGCCGGCAACTCCTAAGCGAGCTCGTACAGCGCTTCGTCGCTTTCTCGTGATAGGAGGATAAATATGCCAATAATAAAAATAAATAAAGTGCTTAGTAATATATTGACTTCACGGGCTTTCGAGACGCCGAGCTTCATCATATCCTGTCAAGTTTTTTGCGTGTGAAAAAATTTTATGTTGGTCAGCAGCAAAGATAGAATTACGAGACTAATTCTTTTACTGGCATTAAATATTGGTCTTTTAGGGAGCCTGTGAAAGTCCGCCATAATGATTTTCTCGGAATCTTCAATTTTAAGGCCTTCTCTCACAAATCGATAGATAACTGATTTAGTTTTTTTACGTGTCTCCCTCGCCGACGTAAAATTTTTAAGTAGGCCATGCAGTAAAATATTCATACGTTTTTTGTACAAATCTCTCGTCAGAAATTGGATTTGGCGGTCTCGTTCTTGAGCTTCTAAGTTTTTAAGTCTATCAGGGGCGTAGCCAGGGGGGGCAATTGCCCCCCGAAATATTTTCAGTTACCACTAGCTTACTTAAGTTATATCATTCGCTCGTCTCGGTGTAGGCAGGTAACGGATCACCCAGGGGGGGCACCGTGCCATGGCTCTACGCCCCTACCACCCTTTGACCATAGTGTGATCAACAAAATTAAAGCTTTTTGCATAAAGTGCAGTCTTCATTGTGTCCGAATGACGATGGTCCGTTGTACTTGTTATTGCTAGCGTGTTTATCATCAGAGAACAAGCCGGATGGATTAACCAAATGACCAAAATCCAACTTTCTGTTACACTTTGAAGGTATTTTGGCAATAAATATAGGTATATTTTTTGAATAAAAAGTGCAAAAAACTGCATGTGTTCTTGTTGAATATCCGCAAATATTCGTCAGCGGCTGGGGGCTTCGCATCCAGCCGCCAACGAATTGTTACAGTTTTCACATAAAAAAACACTTATTTTAGCACACTTTTTTATCAAAAAAAGGCATACAGGGAGTGCAGCCATGACGGACAATTCAAAAATATTTTTGCAGCAGGAGCGTCTTTGGAAAGGGGGCATTGTGCCATGCTTCCCCCCTCTTTTGACTCTGCCTTTTAATAAAAAAGAACAAAATTATTGGTGCCAAGTGACTGAAATATGCCAGACACTTTCGATGGTTTCCGTAGATTATGGCCAGGGACGGATCCAGGGGGTTAGGATGAGAGGTTTGTATCCTCCCACAACACATTTTCAAAAGTGTTTTTGATGTATACAATTTTTTTCATTCTTTCGAACGTCTTCAAAAACGGTAAGCCTTACGCTTTAAGCACGATTTATCGAAAATGTGCAAACAAAATGCATCATATTTGGCGAAGCACTCAGAATTAGGGTGAAAAATTTTGAACAAAATTTGCGTGAAAATCATACAAAAAGCACTAAAATAGATATTACAGCTTGTAAATTTTCAAAAAATTTCCGGGGGAGCATGCCCCCGGATCCCCTAAAGCCTTTCTTACTTCTCAATCACTCTCAAATTAGTTCCGCCGATAAGAAATACGCTTGAAAAAAATGTGGAAACTATGGCCTTCCTTTTAAATTTTCTCGCTACGCCACTGTTTCGCAGCTTATCTGTAAAAGCAGAAGCTTGGCTAAAAGAAGTGAAGGAGGCTGCAACCATTATTAGTTTGACAAATTATGGACTGAAAGTTTGGTTTAGCACCTTATTACAGGGCCAAAAGGGGGACATGGTATCGCAGCCCTCCGTGTGCGTTTATGCCTCCAGACCTCCACCACTGGGTCAAGCCAATGAAGTTTTGACCCATCCGAAATTTTTGGCTGGCTACGCCACTGAAGTCTATCATATAATTTTTTGAGGTCAGTTGAATTAGCGTTTTTTTTAAATTGGCCTTAGTATCAACTATATCAGCTTCTAACGATGTTTCTATTGCATTGCATAGAGTATTGAATTAATCCTCTGAACGCTAGTTGAAATCATCAACTTTAGTGCATAAGCTGCCCATTCTTTTATTAAGCTTGTCAACTGCTTTTAAAGCTTAGTCTAATTTGACAGTAACCTCGCCCGTAACATTCTTTGTTTTTCGTGCAGCTGTACAACTGAACACGTTGTCTCAGCTCTAGATTTACTTGCTGCTTTTTGACACCCCTGCGCTTTAGTCTCGTTCGTTCACTAGCATTCGAAAAGCAAGCAAATGAATCATTAGAAAAAGCGAAGAATATACCTCCATAGGCTAACAACGGTTAAATTATCTTCCTCTAATTAGCATTGAAAACCAATTGGAGTATGAAATAAATTTTTAAACAAATAATTCGCAAATTTGCTCATCAGAAGTCCAGGAGAAGTATTGAGTAAAACTAATGCTGGGTTTTTGTAATCTCTTTGGAATAAAACAGTGAGAGCAAAAACAAGCATTCCGACTTTGTCGTAAAATGATGACGATTTTGATTGTGGAAAGCTTCTGCGTAATGTTAAGCACAAAATAAAATTATCCTTCGGAGTCCGGACAATTTTATGTTTAAACAAGTTTTAAATTTTCAACATTGCGTATTTTTTCCACATAAAAATGCATTTTTTTATTGTCAGCTACTAAAAATTATGTTTAATCGTCCTCCGGCCCGACTTACCAAAATTAGGGTCCCGCAGAAATTTTGCTACGGGCCCTGCACCAACTTAATCTGGCCCTGCCTGCGCGGATGACATTCTCTGCTATTTGCAATATTTTCAGGACTCGCCAGTCGCAAGGAATTATTTTTTCGTTAATCGGTTGGCATTGAATGTTTTTACTGGGAGTGGATTAATCATGTCTGAAGAGCTAAAGTGGCAAGCAGAAGAGATCGAGCTTGAAGGAAAAGAGAAGACCAATTTTGGAACAAAATATGGAAAAGGATAATAAGATGCGGAAGAACGGGGACTAGCTGTCTTAGAGCTTGGAGTGGAGATTGGCTGCTGAAGCTGAGGAACGAAAAGCGGAGAGAAAATACAAGTTGGAGATGAAACGGTTACAATTAGAAAGAGAAAGATTGGTGGCACAAAGGAGGGCCTCATCTGAAGAGCTGCATGCACCGTCAAGTCAAGCCTCTCAGGAGAGTGTGGTTGCGAGAACTAAAGCTTCTGCGCTCCCTGGTTTCTTGCTGCTTGCTTGGTTTTGCACCGCAGCGTCTCCAATCTGGATTCAGATCAGGCGAGCGAGGTTCCAGCGGAAACTGTGGCTACTAGAGCACAAGCACGTGGTACAAAGGAGCCAACACAACTTAAAACACTCTTTATTTATTAGTGAGAAACAGCAACAAGCGATAATAACATAACATAGAATACTCAACCGGACAGGAGACTGCGAAGTGACCAGCGACGGTCTTCGTGTCCAGCAGTCAAGCTTCGTGTCAAGGTGGAAGATGTGAAGAAAAAGATGTCCGAGGATAAGAAGAACCTGATCAGATTGCAAGAAGGAGACTCGCCCCTTACAGAGGGTAAAGGAGTTGAAAAGTTGTGAAACTAAGATGGGATACAGTAATTGGTTTGGTACGAGGAACGCCGAGGAATTTGGTACCAGACACGTCAGCGAAAAGACGATGTTGGAGACTCCCACCAGCAGATTTTAGTGCCGAAATCTTTAAGAGAAAGGATGATGGGAACAGCTCATGATTCTCTTCATGGGCAACGTTTTAGGAATGAAGAAAACAGAAGACCGTATTCAGACCGACTTATTTTGGCCAGGATTGCATAAAGGCGTTACCAGTTTGCGCTGATCTTGCGATGAGTACCAGAAGACTGCTGCCAGAGGCTCTGCTCCACAGGTACCACAGACCTAGTGGATCGTGTTGTGCCAACTAGCAACAAAGGACACCGGTACCTTTTCCCCTAAGTTGATTATGAAGCGAGATACCTAGAAGCCGTTCCGTTGAAAAACATCAATACGGAGACGTTGGTAGATGCGTTGTTAAACACGTACAATCGGGTTTGAGTGACTTTGGAACTCAGTTTACGTCGGATTGCATGAGAGAGATGCCAAAATTACTGTTCATCAGGCGCCTGACGACATCTCCCTGCAACGGGTTGGTTGAGAAATTTGATGGAACTTTGAAGCAGTTGCTGAGAAATTTGTTCAACGAGAAACCGTGTCAATGGCATCGTTTTATCTATTCTCTTTTTTCGCTTATGAAGAAGCACGGCACGAAGCCATTGGATTTTCGGATTTTCACCCTTTGAGCAATTTTACGGAAGTGACAGGCCCTGTCCAGATTTTGAACAAGTGATGGTCTGAGAAAGCACATGTTCCACAAGTCACCTTGAGTTACCAGTATGTCCTCGAACTGCGAAAAAGGTTGGATGATGAGGTGAAATTAGTTTAAGCTTAAAAGAAAGAAAAACAAAGTAAGAAACAAGAAGTTTTCTTAATTGGCCACATACTCTAAAAAAACAAAAAAAAGATGTGGCTATCTTAATGCTCCTACAAGGTGAATTGAATGAGAGCATCATTCTGCTCATTAAAGTGCGGCGATTACGTGCTTGTTGGACGTCGTGCAATCTATTTCCTATTCGAAATCGGGCTGTTTCTCAACATGTTTCATCGATAGTGTGATTTTTATCTTTTTCCAACCCTTTCACGCGTTTTCCGTTAGTTTTTTATCATCTCCTCTTCCGTTTTGGAACAGGCAGGTTTTTTCGAAATCGACGGTGCGATTTCCCGCAATCCAACGTGGCAATGCTTGTATTTCGTTTTTTTTGCATCCATATAAATTCGCGTGCTTGCTTAAAATACATCTCTCGTCTGGCTCTCACATCGGTGTGTTACCTTTGAGATCGAGACGCGCTCAGCTTAAAACAAACTCGAACTCCAACATTGGTGCCCCGAGTGACATAAAACATCTACGTGAAGAATAAGAAGATTTGGTGTGACTTAGACACAGAAGAAAACCATCTACGTGAAGAACAAGAGCATTTGGTGTTCCTTAGAGACAAAAGAAAACCATCTACGTGAAGAATAAGAAGACTTAGTGTCACATAGACACAGAAGAATAACAACTACAGGAAGAAAGAAGGCACAAAATTTTCAAGAACACTTCCTAAAAATAAAACGGTACTGTGATTATGCTATATTATTTTTTATATCCAAATTTTTAATTATTTCTTGCTTTTGTTTTATTTTTGTTAAATTAATTCCCCGGCGTATTAGTTTAAATGAGTGCTCCTGCCGGTAATTTAAGAAATAAACCTGGTCGGAGCAAAATGTTTAAACTTTCCTCAAAAAATGACAGTAGATCAAACGTTTTTCAAAAAGTAACAAGTTTGTTGATTCCTGGAAATAAGTCTAAACCCGTAAAAGCAATTCCTGAAGCCCCTTCTTTCCCTACTCCCTCACAATTTCATCATGTTTCCACGATTTCTTTAGATAATGCTCCCGTTTCTAATCCAGTTGCCTTTCCCTCCAAATTTAATATCCTTGCTTAACCATCTTTACCACCTCCACCCGCCTCCAATTCCCTTCCTACCGATGCAGCACAAAAAGAAAACCCAGCAATTAACAACCTTTTTCAAAACCACGAGAATCATCCTCCATCTTCACCCGCATTAGATATCACACAAGCCGGTCCTAGCAATCAAACGCTTGAACAAGTAAACCAATCTCTTTACCTTGAACCCCAGCAGCCACCCATAATTTTGATTAAGAGCACTAACAACCGCCATCAACAGCAAAAACCAGCTGTCACTATATGGTCTTCAAGACCAGTGGGTCACGATAGTACAGGAATAAAAACTTGGGCTCAAAATCTCATTACCCCACCAAAACCACCAAGCCAACCACATACATCGATGGTTTCCTCTGACCACACCTTTTCATCCGGTCCCACTAACATAACGCTCCCAGCATTTTGGCCATCGAATGTGGAATTGTGGTTTGCCACTGCAGAGCATACCTTTGCAGCCAATGGCATTGGCGAAAACAAGCGCTTTTCTCTCGTGCTCAACGCATTGGAATTGAAACAAATCCAAAGCGTTCAACATGTAATACGATCTCCCACCGCAAATCCTCATCGAGCTATCAAACAAGCCTTAACTAAATCCTATAAATTGAACGAAAACGATCGATTGGATATTCTCTTTAATCGTAGCAAGCTTGGTGACCGCAAACCGAGTGAATTATTAAATGACATGTGCCAGTTACTCGGTGCATATGATGCGCACAATCCTTAAACAAACGCTGTTCTTAAAAAATTATTTCTCGACAAATTACCTGCGTAAGTAAGAGGTATTTTAGCTGCGTCACTGGAAAACAACTTGTACAGCCTTGTAACGCGTGCAAATGAAGTTATAGCAGCGCTGGCACAAAATCAATTTTCTCAGGGGGCTTGCACATCACAACAATTATTTGATCAAACGCTAAACAAAATAATTGACTAATTACAAAATTCGACCACTTTTCAAAATTTTAACCTTCGACCGAGACAAGAACAAAACTCATTTGCAAGCCATAGCAGGCAGCCACCTTGGAAACGCTACACAAACCCTCAAAACACTTATAGACCACGATTCCAAGTACCAACTAGATGGCAGTTGCAAGCAACTATTAATGGCTTCCCGTTCAAACTTTCTAGGAGCCCAAACATTGAACATGGTATAGTTACACTGGAAACTTGAAAATTTGAAAACTCTAGTTTTTTAGGTTTACTTGGGATGTGGGGACAGGTGAGGGGAGGTGTGGTAAAAGTCTGGAAAGATGTGGGGAAGTGTGTTGGGGTGTGGGGAGAGGTGCGGTACACTCTTCCCCCTCCCCTAACACCCCCCCATACCTCACCACTCCCCACACTTTTTCTCCCTTCCTAGACCTCTCCCAACATTTTCCCACACCCCTCCTCTGCCCACACTTCTCCTCACCTCTACCCACCCCAACACATTTCCCACATCTCTACCCACACCCCAAACACACCTCCCCATGTTTCCCCACACTACCCGCACCTTCCTCACATTCCAACACACTTTCCCAAACCTCCCCACATTTTCCAATATCTCCCCATACTTCCCCACATTTCCCTCACTTCTTCCCACACTTCTCCCCACCCTCACATCTTTCCTCACTTCCCCCACGTTATTCCCACTCCCCAACAAACTTTCCACCCCTTCCCCACACCCCAACTCACTTTCTCACACCTCCCCCACATTTTCTTACTCCCCTCACACTTTTCCTTCACTTCTCCCCACATTTCCCCCTACCCCCCACTATCCTCCACCCCAACGCACCTCCCCCACACCCTAACACACTTTCCCACACTTCTCCTTACATTTCCTTGCATCCCCACCTCTCTTACATTCCTCCTACCCCAGCACATTTCTCACACCTCTCCCCACACCCAAACACACTTTCCCACACCCCAAACACACTTCCACAAACCTCCCCACATTTTCCACACCTCCCTATACTTTCCCACTCTTCCCACACCTCCCCCCTACCCAAACACACTTTCCACACCTCCCCCACACCCCAAATACACTTCCCCACACTTCCCCCAACACATCTTTCCACACTTCCTTTACCCACCACATCCCAACACACTTCCCCATTCTTTTCATATTTCCCCCATACTTGACCTAACTTCCCTATCTGCCAAAAATGCCCCAATTCCCTCAACATCCATACTCTCCCATACTCCCTCAAATTTTCCATACTCCCCCATGCTCTCCCCATCCTTCCCCATTAGTGCTAGTATGCCTATTAGTCCTGTTAGTCCTTTCATCCCTAATAGTCATTTGCGAACTGCAAACGTTCTTCTGTTTCAAAATCAGGCTACATGTAAACAAGTAGTCGCAGCGAATTGAAAAGCGAACAGAATTAGCCTACGTTACAAAGCGCCTTACAACAGACCATGTAAATGGGCTTACTGCTTTCTTTTTAGCTGGAATCGGAATCGTTTGATTCGAATTCGTATAATGATTACTAAGTATCAGATAAAAAGGAAGAGATATCTTCTCTCTGCTTCTGAGCGTCATGCGCAGACAAAAGAAAAAAATATTCGTCGTTGCGTGGTATTTAATTGTTTTGATTCTGCTGCTCTCTTTAAATCCGAATAGATTTTGATTCGTGATTACCTAAACGAACACAAGTAACGAATAAAAAGTATCAAATATCTTTTCTGAAGTAATCACTTGAAACCGTTACTCAAAAGTAACGATTAAGCACATCTCTAAATTCAATTTTTGGAAGAAAATGACCAGCACGTGACGGGACAAGGAATAGAGTAACAAGCGACATGTTTATCCTCCTTTTACGAGAAAGCAATCTAAGCGCCATAACGAGCACGCGCGAACAATGCAAAACATGTGCACGAGCGAGCACATACAATTTTGTCATGCAAAATTCTGATTTTTGCGTCATAGCAGTTTTGCCTGGCGTTACCTAGCGTCACGCGATGTATTATATAAATTGTTCTAGGTGAGCATCGAACCCGCAAAGCTAGGTTAAGAGTCCAATGCATCAACCACTTGGCCAACTCCATATGCCCCTTATAGCTGCTTAAATTTTTAGTTTAAACACAAATTCATACCGCCCCTTCACGAATGAAAAAGTTCTAAGCTAAGATAGCAAAAAAACATGTTTCCCTACTGCCCTCTAACGGATAAAAAATTGTTGGAATTTTATGAGGCTTCCTGAAATTTCACGTTCCCTTTGACTCCAAATCAATACTCTGGGGTAACCCTTCGTTATATTAATCTTTTTGTTACTCACATCGAGGCCATGTTATGAGCTTCTAAATATTTTCCTATTTTTGACCTTTGACCCCAAACCACTTGACGGCCACCCCCAAAAACTTGTTAGACACAAGTTTACGTCGAGGTCTATCATCCCTGAAAATTTTAAGTCTCTAGCATCAGTGGTTCAAAAGCCTTAGACTGCACAATATTGGCAACATTTATCAATTTTTTGACCTTTGACCCCGAGTCACGTGACATAGAGCGTTTATAGTTGGTACAGTGCAAGAACATACTAAGGCACACCAACCCTACAAATTTCAAGTTCCTATCTGTTTTTAGTCAATAGTTATAAGCCAAACAACATATTTGCTTATTTCACCTTTTACCCCAAATGACGTCACATGAAGATAATTACTGAAGGTCTTTTTTTACCCTCATTGAGTAAATTTGTATTGAGATCTTCTCAGTAAATTTGAAGGTCCTACTAGTTGCCATTCACAAGTTATTGGCGTTTAGGAAGATTTCTTTTCAATTTCTTTGATTGACGTTTGACTTCTAACCTGTCGACCGCCACCCCCCAATAGTTGTTAGACACAAGTTCACATTGAGGTTTATCATCTTTAAAAAATTTCAAGTCTTTAGCATCAGCGGTTCAAAAGCCTTAGGCGTCCAAAAAAGCCGTTGAGACTTGTTCATTTGACCCCAAAATACACACCGTGAAGTTAATTATTGTGCATATTTTTGTTCCCCACATTGACATGCGCACACTCTGAAAATTTGAAGGTCCTACCTGTAGTCATTCAAAAGTTATTAGGTTTTCATAAATTTCGTTTTTTCACCTGTGACCTTTAACGTGTTGGCCGCCATCCCCCAAAACTTGTTAGACACAAGTTCACACTGAGACCTACCATCCCTGAAAATTTCAAGTCTCCAGCTTCAGCGGTTCAAAAGCCTTAGGCTGCACAAATTTGATGTTGAAAAAGAAAAAAAAAAGAAGAAAACTAGGGACCCAAACATCTAAGGGAACAGTAGAGTGACTTCGCTTATACAACTTAAAAAAAAATAATAAAATCGTGCAAAATATAGGTGGGCATTATCACACATGAAGTAAGTTTAAATTCCTGTAGCCTGTGCTCCATAAACATAATATTGTAACGACTGCTTACATTTCTGTATTACAGTGATCGAAATCTCAATAAAACTATTATCCTTAAATTTCTTCAGGTGTACAGTGATAATGCTACACAAAAAATCAAATCTTCATTATACTCGTCGTATTACGCCGAAGCGTGTAACGAGTGGCGGGGCCCATCTACGCGGCTCAGCGCCTGGATTACACAACTACGAAGAAACGTCGCAACGGTGGCGAGCCGTCGGCGACACAGTGACGATTTGACCGGCCCGGGAATCAAAACCCAGAACTCCCACACCGATAGCGTGCGCTTAGCAACTGAGCTAACTGGCCTGTACAATGCTACACAAGTCTGCAGCAAAAAGATCTTGCTTGTCTGACATCTCAAGCAAGCTGGCAAATTTTGCAGTAAATTTAAACAAAAAACGCGATGATTCTTGAAGGATTTGTGCAGCAGCAAGGACGACTGCACTCACACAAAACGAAATTAAATCATTGAGCTAGTGTTCGATTCCAAGGGCAAGAAATCGCGGCATAAAACTCACGTTTAAAGCAGCGATTACAGTGCTTAACAATCTGCGCAAAAATTAAAGGGTGCAATATTTCGCATAAGACTTCGCTCAAGGTATTGCAGATCAATCAATTGAATTCTATAAAGGACAACTTGTTGATAAGCTGAAACTTAGAAGTTAAAACTTAATACATAAGCTTACATATTAATGGCAACTTTCTAGCAACTTAAAAAGTGAAGCGACTGATAAACTAAGATTGCTCGCATTAAATAAAAGTGCTGTGACTACTTCAATGAAAACTTTGACACTTATCAAGTTACAGCCAAACAGTTTTGAGTTTGTCCAGTTACCCAATTACATAAGGCGTGAATGAAATACAGCAAACAAGTGCTGATTACAACGAATTTCGCAAAACCGCAAGCCTGATAATCTGAGAGCGGACTATGCTAGCAATTAATTCAACAAACTCTTCGCCGCAATGCGAAGACAGTTTCAATGCGAGGAATCCACAAAGCTAGGTTAAGATTTCAATGCACCAACCACTTGGCCAAGTCCCATGTGCCCTTTATTGCTGCTTAAAATGTCAGTTTAAACACAAGCTCATACGGCTCACTCACGAATGAAAAAGTTTGAAGTTAAAATGCCTGAAAAACATGTTTTCCTACTGCCCTCTAACGAATAAAAAATTTGCTTGAATTTTATGAGGTTTCCTGAAATTTCACGTTTTTTACTTTGGACTCCAAGTCAGGTGCTCTAGGGTAACCCTTCATTATATTAATCTTTTTGTTACCCACATTGAGGTTAATATCCTACGATAATTTGAAGGTCCTAGCTGTTGCCATTTAAAAGTTATGTGCTTGTGAATATTTTCCTATTTTTGACCTTTGACCCCAAACCACTTGACCGCTACCCCCCAAAAGTTGTTAGACACAAGTTTACGTCGAGGTGTATCATCCCTGAAAATTTCAAACCTCTAGCATCAGCGGTTCAAAAGCCCTACGCTGCGCAATATTGGCAACATTTATCAGTTTTTTTACCTTTGACCCCGAGTCACGTGATATAGAGCGTTTATACTTAGTACAGTGCAAGAATATACTAAGACACACCAATCCTGTAAATTGCAAGTTCCCATGTGTTTTCAATCAATAGTTATAAGCCAAACAACATATTTGCTTATTTGACCTTTGACCCAAGTGACGTCACACAAAAACAATCACTGTGGGTCGCTTTTCACCCTCATTGAGATGCATCGTCCCATAAATTTGAAGGTCCTACCAGTTGCCATTCACAAGTCATAAGCGTTTGGGCAGATTTCTTTTCATTTTATTTGATTAACGTTTGACCTTTAATCTGCTCACCGCCACCCCCCAAAAGTTGTTAGATACAAGTTTACATTAAGGTCTATCATCCCTGAACATTTCAAGTCTCTAGCATCAGTGGTTCAAAAGACTTAGGCTGCAAAAAAACTGTTCAGATTCGTTGATTTGACCTTTGACCCTGCGTGACGTCACAAAAAGATAATTCTTGTGCATATTTTTGTTCCCCACATTGATACGCATATACTCTGAAAGTTTGAAGGTCCTACCTGTTGTCATTCAATCGTTATTGGCATTTGATAAATTTCGTTTATAGACCTTTGACCTTTAACATGTAGACCGTCACCCCCCAAAAGTTGCTAGGCACACGTTCACATTGAGATCAACCATCCCTACAAATTTCAAGTCTCTAGCATCAGCGGTTCAAAAGCCTTAGGCTGCATAAAATTGGTGCTGAAAAAAAAAAATTTTTTTTGCGAGACAAAAATTGTTTTTCTAGAAACTGGGGGGCTGTCGGGAAAGTTAGTGTGACCAAGGTGTAGACCTAGGTGGGACACACATTTGAACTCTAAATCACTTTTGAATTGGAACAGTAGTTTTGCAGCTACAGCTGTTAGAAGTGTGAAAAAGTGCACAAATGGCCAAGTAAAACCAATATGTCTTTCCTTTACGGGAAGCCATAAGAAAAAAATTTTTCTGGGACAAGTAATTTTTTTCTAGAAAGAGGGAGGTTGTGGGGGAAAGTTAGGGCGACCAAGGTGTAAACCTAGGTGGGACACACATTTGAACACTAGGTCACGCTTGAATTGGAACAGCTGTTTAGTAGCTACAGCTGGTCGAAGTGTCAAAAAGTGCAGAAATGGCCACGTAAAAACAATATGACTTCCCTTTACGGTAAGCCATAAATACGGTTCACAGTAATTACTACAACCATGGCACGCCTGAAAACCAGCTTTGCTCTTACCATCACTCTTTTGGTCCCAGATCTAGGAAATGTCAACCCCCTTGTAACTGGCGAAATGAGGAGAAAGCAAGAAACGTCTCAGCTAAACATCGTGGGTCGGCGGTGTCGAATCAACAATAAGCAGTAACCTGTTTGTTGTCACTGACCCGGTAAACCACAAACCCTTTTTGATTGACACTGGCTCTTCTGTCAGTTTGCTTCCATCGACCTTCGACTTCAATCGATACACTACTTCACTGTCGCATCTTTTAATTATTTGTTCAGCTTTAAAGCCGATCCTCGATTGCAACATAGAAATCTTGCTTCGCGTGTAATCAACCAACCGTGCTTTTATACTGCTGCTTTTCGGTCAGCACCTTCAAATGCGAGAGCGCAGTAATCTGTGCTGATCTACTTTGTGTAGTTTACGAACCGATATAGAATGAGATGTGCAAGGTTGTAAAACTAACAGACTTTATTTTTGTTTCTATTTGAATAAGGTTACAAGTGTATTAGTGTAAATAAATATTTCTTTTGCAAAGCACAGTCTAATGTCGATTAGGGTGGAGTGAAAAAAATGAAAATCAAAAATTCAAAAAACGTCCCCTTCCAAAAGTTGCTTTTAGTCCCAAAACTATGTTTAAAAGCGGTTTTCCAAAGTTTTCTTCAAAATCCAGGTGCCTACCCAGGCGTATAGGTCATGCGGAGGTCAAATTTTGTAAATATGCCATAACTCATTTACCAGTAGAGCTAGAGAGCTAATTTTGGCGTCAAAAGAAGCAGAATGTGCACTTTTCTATCTAACTTAAGAGAACTTTTTATCCTAATTTCAGTATTTTCACAATTATTTTCAAAAAAGTGTAATTTTGGATCGAAACATACCATTTTGCGCAGCTTACTATCACCATAACACAGTCTAAACACAAAAAATTTGTACAAATCATTGTGTATGATGAGTCTCCTGTGGAGCTGACAATTCAGTGGTTTAAAATCAAGTACAGAACAAATAACCGTTGAAATATGTTGTTCACACATAGTTCCACAATCACATGCACAGTGCACACAAATAGACATAAGAATCAAACATAGCCCAAAATAATGTAAATAATCTAGACGAAGACAGCAAAAGACTGTCAAATCTGCGATCAGGAATTTGCCACTTTTTACAACTTTACGTAGTATAGTTTGCCCATACAAACAAAAATTGCAATCAACTGCCCAAAGTTATTATAATACAGGGTGACCCAAAAAGATGCGTACCCATAAAAATTTCAATTGCGACTTTGATTAAAAAGCTATTAATTTCAAATTACAACCACACATTATTCAGTTTAGGGAAGACCATTCATCAGAGTTTCAGCCATTTCTGTCAATTTTTAGTAAACTTATGGCTTTTCCAAAATGTGTTCCAAATGTCCACCATTCACTTGCAAGCAAACCTGTACTCGTGTGGCAAAGTTTTCAATGACTTTTACACACTCCTCTTTCGGGATGGCTCTTATTTTTGCTGTGATGGCAGTTTTCAGTTCCTCAATTGTTTGTGGATTTCCCTGGTATACATTGTCTTTGAGGAAACCCCACAGATAAAAATCAGGGAGGGTTAAGATCTGGTGAGTGCGGGGCCCATTCCTCATCGCACCTTCTGCTCATGAGTCTCTCTTCGAACCTCTGCCTCAACCAAGCAAAAATTTCGTTGGCAGTATGAGGTGTGGCCTCGTCTTGCTGAAACCATTGTGAAACTCTCAGAACTCCTCTCCGGCATCCCAGCGACGCCCAGTACTTGTTCAGAACAGCCATGTAGCGCCCCTTGTTGACTGTCTGGGATCGGTCGTCATCATCTTCGAACCAATAAGGCCCGATGATCCCGAGCTTGTTCATGGCCACCCAGGCAGTACATTTAACGAAATGAAGCGTCATCTGAAGCACTTCGTCTGGAACCTTCGAACCCCAAAAAACATTGTTTTTGCTATTGACGTGCCCGGAAAGCAAAAACGAAACTAAATGCTTGCAACGAAATTGTGAACATTTGGAACACATCTTGGAAAAGCCATAAGTTTACTAAAAATTGACAGAAATAACTGAAACTCTGGTGAATGGTCTTCCATAAACTGAATAATGTGTGGTTGTAATTTGAAATTAATAGCTTTTTAATCAAAGTCGCAATTGAAATTTTTATGGGTACGCATCTTTTTGGGTCACCCTGTACAATGTGTTAGTAGTGTGTTCCATAGAAAAGACTACAACCCCATGATGGCAACATTAAATAACATTAAAAACGGGCACGGTAACTATAGAATTAGTTTTTATGTTACTTTGTATACCACAGTACACCTACGTTTTGTAGATAAGTCACACGCTTTTTTTTGAGATGCAAGTATCTCCGAAAATTATTGCTCGAAATCAATGAAACTTGACAGGCATATGAGTTGACATAATTTATTTTAAAAGATATTGTCATTTACGCGTTGTCGGCAGTACAACACATGTGCTAACTGATTTTCAGAAAATTCACAGATTTTTAATGTGTGCTCCTCCCGCAACGGCAAAGGTCCAGGCGATAACCGAGTTCATTCCAAACTCGCTGCAGCGTGACTTCTGTAACAGTCTCTAACGCTAAAGAAATTCTCTGCTTCAATTCCACTACGTTTGTGGGCAGAGGAGGGACGTAAACTAAACTTTTTACATAGCCCCAAATAAAAAATCGCGAAGGGTCAAGTTAGGTGATCGCGGGGGCCATTTTAGCAAAACTCTGTCACTATTCCCAGCATTCATTCTCATTCAAGTGAGCTCGTAGTGAAAATTTCCAGCAAGACGGTGCTCCACCCCACTGGAAACTTTCACTACGAGCTTACTTGAATGAGAATCTGCCAGGAAGATGGATTGGACGTGCTGGGAATGATGACAGAGTTTTGCTAAAATGGCCCCCGCGATCACCTGACTTGACTTGACCCTTTGCGATTTTATATTTGGGGCTATGTAAAAGGTTTAGTTTACGTCCCTTCTCTGCCCACAAACGTAGTAGAATTGAAGCAGAGAATTTCTAGCCTAATCATACCATCACGTCTGCTGAATCAACCGAATTTTTAGTTTAATCATACCATCATGTCTGCTGATGATTTGGCTAAAAATTAGGTCACGAAAATTGATGAAGCAATGCAACACCAAAGAACAACTTCAATCTTGAATTCTAGAAAAATGGATGAAATTTTTTTTTATACCGATTGCTGAGTCATTATTTTTTTATCTGGTATAAAAATCGATTTTGGAATTTTGTAATATTGTGGTCCCTTGTAATAACACATTCATTCATTCGCAGCAGTGTAGAATTTTGTGTGCAAGCTTGCTTCCTTTGTATTTTAAAATCATCAAGTTTGTGGCAAATGTATCACCCAACTGTTTGTTTTTAAAAGCGATTTCATCTGGGTAATTTCTTTAAATCTTGAGACTTAAATAAAACAAAAGAAAAATGTCACAACTGGTCAGCAAAAAAAATGTAATTGTGAGAGGTATAAATGCCCTAACATATATATATCTTTCCAGTGTCCACTTCGTAGATTTCTGCTTTAGTGAATTATTTTCAGAAAGCGTGTGACTTATCTACAAAACGTAGGTGTACTGTGGTATACAAAGTAACATAAAAACTAATTCTATTGATACCGTGCCCGTTTTTAATGTTATTTAATGTTGCCATCATGTGGTTGTAGTCTTTTCTATGGAACACACTACTAACACATTGTATTATAATAACTTTGGGCAGTTGATTGCAATTTTTGTTTGTATGGGCAAACTATACTACGTAAAGTTGTAAAAAGTGGCAAATTCCTGATCGCAGATTTGACAGTCTTTTGCTGTCTTCGTCTAGATTATTTACATTATTTTGGGCTATGTTTGATTCTTATGTCTATTTGTGTGCACTGTGCATGTGATTGTGGAACTATGTGTGAACAACATATTTCAACGGTTATTTGTTCTGTACTTGATTTTAAACCACTGAATTGTCAGCTCCACAGGAGACTCATCATACACAGTGAATTGTACAAATTTTTTGTGTTTAGACTGTGTTATGGCGATAGTAAGCTGCGCAAAATGGTATGTTTCGATCCAAAATTACACTTTTTTGAAAATAATTGTGAAAATACTGAAATTAGGATAAAAAGTTCTCTTAAGTTAGATAGAAAAGTGCACATTCTGCTTCTTTTGACGCCAAAATTAGCTCTCTAGCTCTACTGGTAAATGAGTTATGGCATATTTACGAAATTTGACCTCCGCATGACCTATACGCCTGGGTAGGCACCTGGATTTTGAAGAAAACTTTGGAAAACCGCTTTTAAACATAGTTTTGGGACTAAAAGCAACTTTTGGAAGGGGACGTTTTTTGAATTTTTGATTTTCATTTTTTTCACTCCACCCTAATGTCGATGTATTTAGAGTTATAAAATTGGTGTCGGAAGTGGTTTCCTCCGAGCTGCATCAATTGTGCCAGAATTGAAAGTGCTGGTTCACGACCATGCTGAAAGAGTTGTGGTTCTTTTTCAAGAGTACTGTGGGCTAAACAATAAACAACAGCTGCAGGTTTTACTTAGAATTGTTCAGAAACACCGAAAAAAAATCCTGACGGCAGGAAAAAAACTTTAAAGCAACAATTGCTCAAAATTGGAATCTTAAATATTGTTAAGACAATCACTATTGTTGTTGCTGTTTATAGATTTCTGCGATTGATTTTTTGAGTAACTGTATGCTGGTGCGATAACCAAAATATAACTATTTCATACATCAAGTTATTTTATGTGTTTGGTAACTGCACTTATACAAAATTTGATGACGAGCCAACGTATCCTACCATTTTTAACGTACTTTTCACAATTTTGTAATCTAATTTTGCAAAAAAAAATTTTTTTTGACTTCCTTCAAACACTAAGCGAACTGCACCTACCAAACATTGACAGAAAATCACACATTCTACATCATTTGGTACTAAAATGCTGTTCTAGCACTTATAATTAGGAAGAAAATGCTATTGACATCATTTGGCCTCCCTCGTAAAATGCAAGAGGCTTGAGCTACCCTTAAATATTGAACTTTCCAAAAATATTTTGCATGGGTTGCTTTTATCCAAATGGACTCCTTTAAAGGTTGGCCCATAGAAAATTCAAAAAACAGTTTTTTAAGGACCATCCTAGTATGGATTTAACAAATAAATGCATTATCGATCCTGACCCCCGGGCATTCATTGCAAAAAACAGTTCCCCACCAAACACAATTAGAACCCCCCAACATACGCCCAGTTTAAGCTAAATTAGTTCCCACAACTCCACTTTGCAAACACAACCAGTCGATTCACTCTCCCACAAGTGCTCGACACCTTTTTGTTTCAGTCGCTTTCTTCGCGTGACGGTCGCTCCTCCAGATCGCCTACCACTCTTCGAAATCTGGGGGAAAGCTCTGTGGCAATTACGTGCTCGTTGGACGTTGCAGGACGTCGTGCAATCTATTACCCATACGAAATCAGGCTGTTTTTCAACATGTTTCATCGATAGTGTGATTTTTATCTTTTTCTAATCCTTTCACACGCTTTCCGTTAGTTTTTTTTTCACCCTGTACTCCGTCCTGGAACAGGCAGGTTTTTCCGAAATGGAAGGTGAGATTTCCAGCAATCCAACGTGGCAATGCTTGTATTTTTTTTTTGCATCCATATAAATTCGCGTGCTTGCTTAAAACGCATCTCTCTTTATGGCTCTCACGTCGGTGTGTTACTTTTGAGATCGAGACTACAGGATCGCGCTCAACTTAAAACAAGCCCGAACTCCAACAAAAGCAAACAAAAGGTAGTCGTTTGACTTGAAGACTTCACATCCCTTTACGGCTTCCTCATATTGCAAGTAAATGAGTTTCAGTTGTATGTTTACATTAAATCTACTGTTTTTTCTTTTTTTTTAAGTTTTTCTGAGTGCTTATAGATGTAATATGAAAATATACTTATCTGCAGTGGCGATTCCGGCACTCGGGCTACTCGGGCTGAGCCCGAGTTACAAAATGATGCAGAGGCGACTCCGGCACTCGGGCTACTCGGGCTGAGCCTAAGTTACGAAATGATGGAAGGCTTGTTATTATTTAAATTTTAAAAAGTAAGCTTAAAGCTTTTTTTTAACTTAATTCGTATCAAGTTCGTTGAAAGAAACAGTCATCGTAAAAAACAACGAAGTGTGCGGTGGCAGTTGCGTTTTTCGCTCAACGATTTGTCTAACCATAAGCTCTGGCTAGAGGAAAATAGCCCGAGCCGCATTGCGGAGAAAAGAAAGAGACAAACGAGACAAAAGCCTTTTTCCTTATTTCATCTTACTCGGGCTCGATCGCATATGCCTGAGTCAGACAATGCAAACGTTTGTTACGTTGTTTCACACAATTCTTTCCTTAACTTGTTTGTGGAACTCGGGCCCTCGAGAAATAGCCCGAGCTACAATTGGAGAGAGGAATAGAAAAAAGATTTTGTCAGACGCCTGCCATCATGCTGCCATGTAGTAAATGCAGGCTTTTTGTTTGGTCATGTCTGTTCCTCTGTGGCTCACAATGGATAGCTGATAACAAAGAGCTACACAACAAACTCAGTATGAGTTTGCCATCAAATTAAGAAGATTATCCATCAAATTAAGAAGATTAAACTTTATGTATGAATGAAAGTATTTTGCAACAATTTAACTGTTGTGTAAGTTGCTATTTTATTGCTTTTTTTACCGTTTTTTTAACACTGTTTATGTCGAGCCCGAGTAGCCATAAAAAGCTAGAGTCGCCAATGCTTGTCTGTCTGTCTTGTCTGTACAATCACAAGGCGAAAAAACGCACTCTTCGAGAGGTAAAGTCCTGGTGTTACTTCCCGTTGACCACGACAAGCTTCTTATGCAATAGGCCCATTTGAGATTAAAGGCTAGAAAGGGGCGACAATTACCAGATGGAAATTAATAAGAAAGCGAAGACTTGGGTGTGTAGGGACACACCTGGTATAAACTAGGAAGGATGATGATAGGGAGCATGAAGAAGTCTGCGTAATTAAGGAGGAGCTGCTGGAGCTAGCAATATTCCAATCGAATGAGAGCATCCGTGATGTGTGCATTGGAGCATCCGTGAGTTAAACGGTGTGCAGCGGGACGAAGTTATGGAGATCTTGGGTAGGAATGAGAAGATTTTTACTGAGATCCCAGGGAGGGAGAGCATAATTAAGCATGGGATTGACCTGACTGACGAACGCCTACTTAGGTGCAAACCGTATCTTATGCCTTATCTCTTGCGAGGAGAAATCCAAGAGGAAATAAAGATCACGAAGGAAAGCGGAATTATCAGAGATAAAGCTCGCCTTGTGCATCTCCTTTAATGATTGTCAAGAAGGATGGATCGAACAGGATGTGGGTCGATTATATCGGAAGCTCAATCTAGTTGCTCTCACTGATCCAGTGCTGATGCCTACAGTCGAGGACTTATTTCAGAAGTTAGGCAAGCGCCAGTATTATTCGACCATAGATCTGAGCAAAGGACATTGGCAAATACCGGGCGCTGAAGATAATGAGTGTAAGCTGCGTTTTTGGCACTGGACTGCTGTTACGAATTTCTTCGAATGCCGTTCAGAATGAAGGACTCCGGAGCTGCTTTCGTTCGTGCAATGAGGAAGCTTCTTCACAAGACATGGACAATGTTGAGTGCTGCACAATTGACTGGGCTACTCATCTACAATTACTCGAAGAACTCTGTCAAAAACTGAGGCAGGCACGTGCGTGTTCGGCTGTAAAGGTGGTATTCACTGTTCGAGTAAGTGCGTGTTCGGCTGTAAATCTGTTGAGTTTTTAGGACACTCCATTTGTGAGGATTGCATTTCTATTATTGAGAAAAACCTGTAGAAGACCAGTCAGGCTAAGCGTCCCAATACCAAGAAAGATGTGCAATCGTCCTTGAAACTTGCTAACTACTACTGCGACCACATACCATCATTCACAGCTATCAACACTACATTGAGTGACCTGACGAAGCAGAGAATGCCGCAGAGAGGGAGATGGGAGGACGCTCAAGAAAAGGCGTTTGTCACTCTATGGGAAAGCCTGGAGCGCAGACCGATTCTGTATCCACTTAATCATTTTAAGAAACCTATTTTGCGTACTAATGCATCGAACTGTGGACTTGAGGCTGCTCTTATATGCAGGAAGACGAAGGAAGATTTTATCCGATTGCGTTCGGCAGCAAGAAACTGACGTCGGGAGAATGGAAGTATTCCACCACAGAAAATTTAGTGCTTGCCTATTGTGTGGGTAGTCTCAAAATTCCATCCGTACTTATCCGCGAAGCCTTTCGTCATGCAGACAGACCATCAATTTCTCTCATTTCTGAAGGATGCCATGTTTTGAAATAATCAGATTATGCAATGGGTACTAGCGTTACAGATGAGTGATTATAACGTAAAAGACATCCCGAGCAAAGACAACGTTGTGGCGGACTGTTTAAGCCAGGGGTGTACAATAGGCGGCCGCGGCCGGCGGGCCACTACCCAGCCCACCAAGCCATTTAGAGTGGCTCTCGTCAAGTCAAACATACAATCTTATACCGATAGTTTAATTGGTTAGAGTGACGATTTAGACTTAGCGCATCTTTTTTGCAGCTTAGGTACAGTAATTTGATTATGACAGTACGTGAAGTAACATTTTTTTGCTCAGTGATTTAGACTCGTTCACTTATATATCAGCTGTTTCTGGCAAATTGCGTTAGACACATTGTGTTACCCCGCAATAGGAAGGAAGTGGTGTTTGCCACCATTGTTTTTTCATTTCTTATTTGTCAATTTTTCTCGGATGGCTAAGTTGCTGATAGAGCGTCTACCTCTGGAACCGCAGACTCCGGTTTGATTCCAAGTCAAGTCAAATCAGATAATGTAATATTGGTATTCACAGCTTCCCTGCTTGACACTCAGCATTAAACGGACAGTGTGAAGAATAAGCCGACCAGTTTACTCGTGTCGCTGGGAAAAGTTGAGAACAGGTTGCTACAACTTCAGCCAAAGTTGATACTAATAAATTAGGCAAGAACATTACATTTCAAGTGTATCGCTAATATCCTAGATCAGGGTCGCCCAACTTAATTATATCACGAATCATAAAAAGCTGTTTACTTATCGTGCGGGCCAATGCTTAATAGATGATGTTGCTACTTGCTAAGTTGCTAGTAGATTAACATAATTGTAAGTAACAGCGAAAATCTAAAATTTGCTGTTCGTTTAATTTTAACTCCAGCATGTGTTAACGTGCGTCGTTTTGTCGCTGTGTCTTTTTTATGACTTATTGTCGTTTATTTTATGAATATTCTCTGGCAAGCCAGAAATAGGATGAATTACTACTATCCATTGACGTTAAATTAGCATTTTGCGAAGAAGATCAAATTTATCAAGCAAAAATTAAATCTTCATTATACTCGCCGTTTTAGGCGTGTAACGATTTTGCGGGTCCCATCTACGCGACCATGCAACACAGCTTCTTTCGAACAAATGGTGCAGCGGTGGTAAGCCGTTGGCAACGCTGTGTGTCGCTTTGACCGACCCAGGATTTGAACCCCAATCTTCCAATCCAAAGGCGCAAACGTCAACAACTCGGTCATTTGCTGTTGATTAGTTTATACTTTGCATGAAGTATAACCATCAACAGCACAAAATTTTATCTTTTTTCAGTGAGGTTAGGCGACTAAAAGCTATCATGAAGGACTATGCGACCAACCGTTTTATCATTTTGGCTGTTGGCCTGGCCCTTTCTCCTTGCTACCGACGTGGACCTGCACTTTGGCTCCTACAATTGCTACAAACTAAAAAGTAAATCTGTTGCAATTCGATGAATAAAGCACCACATAAGTTATGAAGCTGTACGCTACAGACCGTTTAGAATTAATTTTAAATAACAAAAGCGTAAAAGCGGTCGAGAACTACAAAAACAAAGATTAAGAAAATATTTTCAGACCTGAACGTGCAAATAACCGCAATTCATTGCGGACAAAAAAATTACTTCGCGGGCCAATTTTGGCCCGCGGGCTTGCAGTTGGACCACTCTGTCGTAGATAAATAATATTTAAATTATCAGGACTTTTTAGTTCGTTGCGTACATGGAGAAACCAAGTTTTTCGTGTGGCCTTGCTGGTATTCTAAAATTGGTCATATGACCCACCGACAGAAAATGTTGCACACCTCTGATTTAAGCCATCTAGTCGTTGATTCTGAAAGCTGTTCATTTGTGCTACTTTTTTCTCTCTTTGTGCTTGTTGGGTGCTAGTTAAAATATGTATTATCGTTTTTTTTTAAGACTGTTAATATTTTGGGTTGGTCAATGTTCTGAATTATGCTGCTTTATAACCAGGGTTATGACTCAGTAGTTGGTTTTGCTCTTTATACTACAAGGCTTGAAATACCACAATTATACGAGCGGTTGTCAGAGTAAAATACATTACTAATACTAACTAACGTGTGGCACCAGTAACAAACACGCGAACAGTGAATCCCACCTGCAATTTGTCTCTCGATTACTTGATGTTTCCTCACACTCCAAAGTCGCTCCACAGATATCATTTCTATTTATGAAAATATATTCATGCTTCTTTAATTAATGAATATTTATGCTTAAAGGACAACGTATTTACAATTTAATCGTGTAAATTACGCATCAACTTGCATTACATTAGAAACGTGTAATATAAACTTATATACATAAACTTTGACGCTTTTATTGTAACTCCTACGAATAAAAAATATTATTCTTTAACATCGACGCAATATGTCAACACGCTGATAATTTGCTGTTAGAACTCTTTTAAACTCAAACATCTGTCCCGGGAGGTGATAACCGCACCCTCACACTTGGGAGTGGAAACCACAACCTCACACCTGGGAGTGGAAACCACAATCTCACACCTTGGAAAAGAAGTCACAAGCTCACACCTGGGAGTGGAAACCACAACCTCTCACCTGCGCATGTAAACCACAACCTCACATCTGGTAGAAAAAACTACAAGCTCACGCCTGAAAATGGAAGCAACAAGCTCACACCAAAGAGTGGAAACCACAACCTCACATCGAAAAATGGAAACCACAACCTCATACCTAGGAGTGAAAACGTTAACCTCACATCTGGGAATGGAAACCACAATCTCACACCTGGGAATGGAAACCACAACCTCACACCTAGGAGTGGAAACCACAACCTCACACCTAGGAGTGAAAACCACAACCTCACACCTGGGAGAAAAAACACCAGATCGCACCTGGAAGTGGAAACCACAACCTCACACCTCCCAGAAAAAAATAAAAGCTCACACCTGGGAATGGAAACCACAACCTCACAATTGGAAATGGAAACCACAACCTCACACCTGGGAGTGGAAACCACAACCTCGAACCTGGGAGTGAAAAGCACAACCTCATACCTAGGCGTGGAAACCATAACTTCACACCTGGGAGTGGAAACCACAACCTCACACCTCGCAGAAAAAACTACAAGCTCACACCTGGGAGTGGAAATCACAACCTCACACCTCCCAGAAAAAAATACAAACTCACACCTGGGAGTGGAAACCACAACCTCACATTTCGTATAAAAAAAACACAACCTCACACCTGGGAGTGGAAGCCACAACCTCACACCTGGGAGTGGAAACCACAACCTCGAACCTGGGAGTGAAAAGCACAACCTCATACCTAGGCGTGGAAACCACAACTTCACACCTGGGAGTGGAAACCACACCCTCACACCTTGGAGTGGAAACCACAACCTCACACCTCGTAGAAAAAAATACAAGCTCACACTTGGGAGTGGAAACTACAACCTCACACCTGGGAGTAGAAACCACAACCTCACACCTACTAAAAATAACTACAAGCTTACACCTGGGAGTGGAAACCACAACCTCACACCTAAAAGTGGAAACCACAACCTCACACGTCGCAGAAAAAACTACCAGCTCACACCTGGGAGTGGAAACCACAAACTCACACCTGGTACAAAAAATATAAGCTCATATCTGGAAGTGGAAACCACAAGCTCAAACTTATGAGGGGAAACCACAACCTCACAACTGGGAGTGGAAAGCACAACCTCACACCTGGGAGTGGAAAGCACAACCTCACAACTGGGAGTGGAAAGCACAACCTCACACCTGGGAGTGGAAAGCACAACCTCACACCTGGGAGAGGAAACCACAACCTCACATCTTGTGGAAAAAAATACAAGCTCACACCTGGGAGTGGAAACCACAACCTCACACCTAGGAGTGGAAACCATTGTACAACTTCACATCTGGGAGTGGGAACCACAACTTCACACTTGGGAGTGGAAACCACGAGCTCAAACCTATGAGGAGAAACCACAACCTCACACTTGGAAGTGGAAACTACTGTGCAACCTCACACCTAGGAGTGAAAACCACAACCTCACACCTAGAAGAGGAAAACACAACCTTACACCTGGGAGTGGAAAACACAACCTTACACCTGGGAGTGGAAACCACAACTTCACACGTGGGAGTGGAAACCACAACCTTATATTTACGAGAGGAAGCCACAACTTCACACCTATGAAAGGAAACCACACGCTCAGATTTGGGAGTGGAAACAACAACTCCACACCTATGAGAAGAAGCCACAACCTCGCACTTTTGAGAGGAAGCCACAAGCTGACAAATGGTAGAAGAAAACACAAGCTTACACCTGGGAAGTGAAACCACAAGCTCACGCTTATGAGAAGACGCCACAAGCTCACTCCTGGCAGTGGAAGCCACAACCTCACACCTGAGAGAGGAAGCCACAACATCACACCAATGAGAGGACGCCACAAGTTCACACCTGGGAGTGGAAACCACATGTTCACACCGGGGATTGGAAGCCATAAGCTCACATCGCGGACAGGAGACCTCAACTTCACACCTGGGAGTGGAAACCACAAAGTCACACCAATGAGAGGAAGCCATAAGCTCACACCTGGGAGTGGAAGCCACAAGCTCACATCTGGAGGTGGAAGCTACATTCTTTTGAATCTATCACACTTTTGTCACCTTTCATCGCTTCCGTCGTGGCAATCCATGTTTCCATCACAAATGTTACTTCTCGATATGCAAGTGCGATTCCCGCATGCGACATCTCCAAACCCGCAGCTGGCCGAGCTGGAAAAGAAACGTAAGCTATGATGATCGCAGTAATGTAGTAATGAGGCTAGGGGTGGGGTGAATATGTAAGATTCAAGCGTGATTGCAAGGTTCAAGCGTGATCTTAAGACATATTTATTTCGTATTGCTTTTAATCTATAAACGCATAATTACTTATGATATTCTTTATTCAAACTGTCAACACCACAATAAATTTACTACTTTTGATTTATAGTTTGTTCTTTCTGTAATAATTGCATATTTTTATTCTGCTTGCTGTGTCATTGTGTACGTCTACGTTGCTTATGTTACGACTTCTGAGCGAAAGATCTGCTTTCACCAGGTCTGGTTGAAGTCGATAAACCTGTAATATTAATATGTTTGCCATAAAAGCGTAGTGAAGATCAATCATTCAGCCCCCCTCCCCATTGCGCCATTATAAAAGATGTTTGGTAAAGATTGAGACCTCGATCTAATCCAATAAACTGCTTTATTCACAATCACTTTTTCACATCAGCGAGTTTTTGTGCTTAGGTTTGACACAGTTCGTTGTGCTCATTGTTTAATGATTTTATTTGTGATATTTTGCGTAAGCTCATGAGCCAGAATGAACAAATAATTATGGTTCTAAAAAAGCAATGATCCGGTAAAGCTTAAAGGTGGAAATATACGAATCCAAAAGATGAAAACATTCTTCCCATTTCATGATTTTTTTATATTTCCCTTTTCCATAAAAACTGTAGAGCAATATTTAGTGAAGCGAAATTAAGTTGAACTTGATAAGCATTTTTTAGCATTAAAATCACAGATAAATTAAAAAAATTTAAAAACACAACAGTCTGTTTCGTTGGTAACGACTCATTAGGTGTCATAGATTCTGCAGAATAAATAAAAGTTAACCAAAAGAAATATATCGTTTCATAAAATTTCTTGGCAGAGTTAGGCTGCCGCCGTTGCTTTATTGAAGCAACTGATTGGTAGAAGGACAGCTGACGATGAGATTGTTCGAAGTCATGGCAGTAAGTCAAACAGCGTACTGCCTACAGGCTTGATGTTTTTCAGCTTGTATTTGTTCTTGTGCCGGCATTTCGCTGTGATTTCTGATCGGTCATTCAATGCAGTGGAAGGGTCGGCATGGAGATTTGCAAGCTTCTCAAATAAACAGAGGCTGCAATTTCGAGACCCGGATTGGTAAGCAGGTGCTCGATCGACGATTGAACACTTGATAGTAGGATTTATGTTCCAATCCTTAGCCTTCCATACTGCTTTAGAGAGTTCTGCCGCGTTTCTTCTTTCACGGTTCTTGAACGAATTCGTAGGCCGTAGTACCGGGTTTGGCCGTAGTACCGGGTTTTGGCTTGGCCGTAGTACCGGGTACCGGGTTTGGCGTAGTACCGTAGTACCGGCAGTGGCCGTAGTACCGGGTTTTGAACTCGGCTCCGGTGCACCCAATACAGTATTTAGTGCGGGAGCCAGAGTCGATGGAAACTTTGTGAATAACGGCTTGCTCGCGGCATCCACCGTTGAGAGGGCAGCTAGTTTTATTTCTGCAATTACAAGTGGGAATTTCGTATGGTGCGTTCGCCACGCCGTTGAGGAGCTTCTTATTATGATTTGATATAATGGAAGCCATGTTCGGCATACAACTGTAACAGATTTTCACCGTGTTGCGGTTGCATAATTTATGTAAGCGGTAGTGTTTTGTAAAGTGCTTGTCAATTAGACAAAGGAACTGCCTTCCGATGTTGTTTTTCACACTTTCGCTGAATGGTGGGTTGAACCACACCACATTCCTCTTTCAGTTTCGCTTCTTTTTGGGCGGTTTGCTGTATTGAAGCTCTACGCGGTAGCCGCTTTTTCGCGTCGCATCGGTGCATTCTGGCAGGGCTGTGTCGAATTCTTTCCGGTTGCATGATAGGCCCGATAGCCGCTTCGAAATCATGCTAGGCAGCTGTTTTTTGATGACCGGCGGATGGTTCGACAGAACATTGATGTAAAACGGCTGGTCATTAGGCTTACGAAAGGGAGAATGTTTTTTTGATTTCAGATCGAGCGTTAGATCAAGAAAATCGGTTTCCACAATACCCACTTCTGTGGTAATCTGCAAGCCGTGGTTTTGAAAGTCTTGATCAGCTTTTTGCGTATTCTTTCTGTTGCTGGGCCCGAGGAGTTGTGCACTTGTGCAGTATCGCAAAGCCGTCGTCTCTGTACAGACCAACGGTTTTCCTGTCTCCAAATATGAGGCGGAGCTGGTTAAGCATGTATTGGCCCACCAGTTCACGCATTTCGGCCCCATCAAACGACCCCATTGTTACATCGAATTGGAGATTGTTCTTCTTGACCCAGGTGCAGTTATTAGAAAAGAGAAGGGACTTGCGACAGTGCATGATCATACTAATGGTATCGTTATCGATTGCGGTATGGGATCTTGCACAGCTGAGGGAAAGTTTAAGGAGGTCTTCCGTGATAGACGGGTAAAAGCTGACGATATCGAATTTCATGAATGTGGCGTTTTTTTTATTGGGCAATTCCTGAAATCAATCGACGACAGCGGAGTAATCTCACCATTGTGTGAGAGAAGAGCCCTCCCACACCGAAGTGTTGATTTTTTCCAAGAAACTTTTGCTGATGACACTAATTTTGGATTTTGCAGGGTTTATCAAACTGCATTTTGGATTATTGTAAAAATTTGGCTCGTGGTCTTTCAAGGTGATAAACGCGGGCTTTTCGGCTATTTTCTCTGTACGATTGTCTAAATTTAAGCCTCACTCTGCCAAGAAATTTTATGGAACGATGTATTCCTTTTGGTTAACTTTTATTTATTCTGCAGAATCTATAACACCTGATGAGTCATTACCAGAGCTGGATGTCTCAAGACGTGTCTCGGTCTCGAGACGTTTTTGAGTGTCTCCGTCTCGCTATGCCAATGCCTAGTCTCGGTCTCGGACCTTGAAAGCCTCGGAAAATGGTCATGTCTCGATCGAAACATGAAAAAAATTTGGATTTGAAACAGCATTCAGGTCTGTGATACGGAAGCAACAATGGTGCTTACCCGATGTATTCAAAGTAAAACATTGTGCGTGATTTCGCACTTTGCAAAAAGATTTGGCCACATTTTGTTTAGACCATTTTTTCTTTCTTGTTCAGACCTGCAGAATTGCAGGCTTTTGCTTTCTTTTTGTGAGCAGCATACATGAAAACCGGTCTATTTCAACCACTAAGCACATGCATTCCATGGTAATCTATTCTAGACCAGGGATGTCTAACCTTTTAATTTATTAGGGACCCATTGCAAAATTACATTTTTAACTGGGCCGCAAAGCGACCAGAATTCCAATATTTCATATTATAGTTCTAAGATAAAAAATTAACCGTTCATAGGTAGGCCTTGTACTGAGCCGCATTTTGCTGAAAATGCATCTTTTTGAACTACAAAGAAAATTTAAAAATCCATTAATATAATTAATTAATGTAATAATTAATCCAATAATGTTAATTTAGTTTTAACTTTTAACAATATGGCCTTCACTCAAAGACATAACGACCGCTAGCCACGTCTAAAAAATCATTATATTTTTTATGGGCAAACGGTGTGTCAAATCAAAAAATTTTCAAGAGAGTAACGTGTCATAAGTCATAAAATTAAGATTTCTACAAATTTGTTCCCTATAAAAGATGCTATTCTCGTCTGGTTTACAACAGCTATCAAAAGGTTATTCAAAGCAGTCCAGGCCCAAAAAAGACTTCAAATCGAAAAAAGTGCAGGGATTACAGTAGCAGGAAATTTGGTTACCGACATGGGAAGTGCTTCCAGATTTGAGCTAGCTCTTTTTATGAGAAAGTTATTAACCAGATAGATTTTCAAAAATGCATGGTGTCACAACGACTTTAAAATGTTTATGTTAATTAATTTATTATTTATTAAATATAAAGTATTTTGATTAAATTTCATGAACACTCTCGTGCCCAATGCTTGATAAACTTGCTAAAAAATTGTTTTAACAGATGATAGTAGGCTGCAATGCCGACATCCCTGGTCTAGAGCAACATAGCCTACCAATGACTTTTTGTTTAAAGTTTTCTTGACGTCTTCTTCGTTAGATTAAAAAAGAATATTGGGCCGTGTAATCGTCTGTGAAAGGTATTGCTTGCCTTGCAAGCTACAAGGACTTAAATCTTCTGTGATAATAAGCTGTTTCGTTGTTATTATGGTGAACTCGTTAAATCATTAATTGTAATCGTTAAAAGGATATGATCAATAGCACATTTATAATAGGCTACATCCAGTGATGGGATTCAGAGGGTTCGCACAGGTTCGTGCCCATACTCCAGTATATTACTATCGTTTTTATATTTTTTAATTTTTGGCCTATGAAGTCTCGAGTCTCGTCTCGTGTCTCGTAACTTTAAAGTCTCGTCTCGCTCTCGAAGCTATGATGTCTCGTCTCGGTCTCGGTAGGTTCGGTCCTCGTTCCAGCTCTGGTCGTTACCGACGAAACAGACTGTTGTGTTTTTAAATTTTTTAATTTTAACTGTGACTTTAATGCTCCACTTTTGCTCTGATTTTTTATTATCGAACACTCTGTGCAGGAAATTTACATCACATAGATCTTTATGCGCACCACTTGGCGACACAAAATTGGCCGCTATATCTGGGACGTTTTCGTACTTCGCGCTATCTAAATGTATGCAAACAAAGCGACTTAAGAGACATTTTACGGATTTTCAAATAAAACAGCTGCGTATTTTATTAAAGGTTATCTACTAGCTACTTGAGAATCAATTTCTTTTATTTTCTATTCGTTTCGTTGCAATAGATTTGGTGCAATGGTCTAATTTAACTATTACGTAGGTAGCTATAAAATTACGCACAACTAAAAATGATTTATGATCAAAAGAGGATCTCCTGTGTTGATAACCAGCGGATTCGTTGCTTGTACCAATTTAAAAGTGTCATAGGCTGAAAAATCATTAAGCTCCCCAAAAATGATCTGAAATATTATTAGACCTCATTCTATTTTAGTAAGTTTCAGGTATATAAGGTTTCAGATTTTAACAAATGTAATTTGAATAAAGTTATGTTGTTGATTTATTTGGGAAAAGGCATTGTGAACTAACTTGGTCGAATATTTGTTGTGGATCTCATGGCTGCGGCTGCTGAATGCTGTGCATCCTGCCGACTCTCCAACAGGCGCAAAAAGGGCAGAACTTGCAGCAGCTGCCAGGATTATTTTCATCTTTCGTGTGTTAACCTTACTAACCGTTCTTCGCAAAAGATTACGACTTGGAATTGCAAAAATTGCTTGATGAATTATGATACTCAACCGGAAACGAATTTCCTCGACGAAACAAATACACCAAACGATAGCATTACTGTCAATACTAATTTTTTAAAGGACTTTGTAAAGTTCAAGAAAAATCAAAGAGTTCTTCTACGCATCCCCAAGGTAGCTAGAACATCTGCTGCTGATGCTCTTGCCGTTGCAATCAACGCCGCGCTTAAAAACGGCACGCAAAGTGCCTGGGAAAAACTTTTTGGTTTCGCGAATTTTGCACTTGCTTTGCCTTACCAGTCTACACACAATTCGGTCAACTCTCGTGTATCATTGGCTACAACGATTAAAAATAATATTGAACTGTTTCTTCACTCCTCTTCTACTTCTTTTTTGGCTAATCCTGTTTACCAACCCTCGAAACCTGTACAGTTTTCGAGAATTGAAACTGATTCATCTGTGAATTCGAAACTGGCTAAACGTGTTATGGCTAAACTCATGGAGGGAGACGTTACGGCTGCCGTTAGAGTCGTCGCATCTGATGATCGTGCAGTTCCCTTGACTGACGATGTTCTTCGGGTGCTTCAGCTCAAGCATCCTTCTTCTCCGCAAGATCTTCGACCCACACCTGTTCCTTCACCCGATACACCATCGCCGGCCCAAGCAACAGAGAAAGAGATTATGCTTGCATTAAGATCTTTTCCAGCAAGCAGTAGTGGCGGCATAGACGGTCTACGACCTGGCAGTCTGAAAGATCTGACCTCCTCTGCCACTGCCGAAGCAGGTCATCACCTTCGTTCTGCCATTACCGATCTCATAAACCGCTTTCTTCTTGGCGATATTCCACCTTTCGCTAGAGAAATGTTCTTTTCTGCCAGCTTGACAGCGCTTAAAAAGAAAGATGGAGGCATAAGACCTATTGCGGTTGGCAATGTCTTTCGGCGCTTAGCAGCCAAAATTGCCTGCAGGAGGGAGATGCAGTTACTCGGTGACGAACTGTGCCCAGTTCAACTTGGCATCGGGGTGTCTGGTGGTTGCGAAGCCGCAGTTCACGCCGTTACATGTTTTTCAAGTAACACAAACTCAAAAAACATCATCGTGAAACTGGACATCAAAAATGCATTTAACAGCATTCGCCGTGACCACCTTCTTGAAATCTGTCTCAAGCAAACTCCTTCCCTATTTCCCCTTGCATGCCTTCCTTATTCTTCTTCTACTGACCTTTTCATTTCAGATACATCCATCCTGTCTGCCTCAGGGGTCCAACAAGGTGATCCTCTTGGCCCTATGCTGTTTGCTCTGGCTATTGATGATGCAGCACGCTCTCTTCAGTCTCCACTTAACATTTGGTACTTGGACGATGCCACCCTCGGAGGTTCTCCTGAAGTTGTTGCTGTTGACTTGAAAAAAAATCTTGGTCTAGAAATAAATTCCAACAAATCCGAAGTTATCAACGTTAACTTGACCTCTTTGGAATTCAATAAGGCCAAAAGACTGATTCAGGACTGCCTTTGCCAAGTTCAGGAAACTCCGATCGAGAATGCTTCTATTTTGGGCTCCCCTCTTTCTTCCACCGGGATCCAGCATTCGCTAAAGTCCAAGTTGGAAACTTTGAGGACAATGATTGGCCGACTGTAACTGCTTGACAGTCATTCGGCCTTCTACCTTTTGAAGAGTTGCTTCTCTTTGCCCAAGCTGCTTTTTATTCTCCGAAGTGCGCCGTGTTACTTAGAACACTCTATCTTGGCCGAGTTCACGGACACACTCAGGCGGGGGATGGCGAGCATATGTAACATTAGCTTCGATAATGTCAGCTGGGCCCAAGCAACTCTCCCTATCAAAAAAGGTGGTATTGGCCTTCGTCTACCGGAGGATGTTTGTTTACCAGCTTATATCTCCTCCTTGAGTTCATGTCGGGCGCTTGTCCAAGATGTTCTTATTCATTTTCCCGAACTGCCCTTGGACAGCCCCTACGACGTGGCTCTGCAGCCCTGGCTAGATAATGGTTTAACACTCCCATCAAACTTTTCCAGTCAGCGGCTTTGGGACGACATTAGCTGTCAAGCTAAAAAAGATCAGCTCCGCTGCTCTCTAGACCAGCGGCAGCTCGCATGCCTTGAAACAGCATCACAGCCACACTCAGGAGACTGGCATTCTGCTCTCCCACTACCATCGACTGGCTCTCTCCTTGACAACGATACCATCCGCATTGGCCTCTCATTGCGCCTAGGCTTACGCATCTGCGAAGTTCATCGTTGCCGTTGCGGTGGCGTGGTGGATGAGTATGGCCTTCACCCCTTATCTTGCCGGCGCAGCGCCGGCCGTTTCCCTCAACATTCGGTGCTTAACGACATTATAAAACGTAGTCTTGACGCAGTGGGTTTCCCTTCCATCCTTGAACCAGTCGGGCTTGATCGTGGTGACGGCAGGAGACCTGATGGAATGACCATCTTTCCTTTCACTGTGGGCCAATCATTTGTTTGGGACGCCACCTGCAGCGACAATTTCTCCTGTTCCAACTTGATCAAGTCCGCCTCTGATCCTGGTAGTGTTGCAAGGCAGGCCGAAGAGTGCAAAGTTACCAAATACCGCACTCTGTCAGACCGTTTCCACTTTGTGCCTCTTGCAGTGGAGACATCTGGCATCATCGGCCCCAGGGGAACCTCACTGCTGCACCGAATTGGCGGCTTGCTGGCTGGCCAAAAGGATGACCAGAGGGAGTCTATGTGGCTGTTCCAGAGGATAGCCCTAGCAATTGTCCGTGGCAATGGATTTTCGATTATCACAGCAGCAGGCCACCGGACAGCCTTCGACCCCTGATTTTCCTTTATTTCTTTTGTTCTTTCAATTTTATCGCCTTTCACGTGCCCCTTTGTATATATATATATTTTTTTGGTTCTGTTATAAGTTTTTATTTGCACGTGTGCTCCGGATGGCAGATGCTTTCCCGTAGCCCGGAGCGTTAATCTGTCTACGCTATTTAATCTGGCTAACAGAAACCGAATCTGCCTTAACGGCGAGACACCTAACGATGTTCAAGCTGGGCAGCGGCAAACGTCCTTTTCAGGACGGGGCGATGCGCATCTTCGGCGCACCGTCAACAAGTTCCAAAGGCCCAGCATTCTCCAACTGAACATCGAAGGCCTCACTGCAAGCAAGATGAGCGTGTTGCATCATCTTGCGTTACAGTGTGAGGCACTCGTCATCCTCTTACAGGAAACCCATTGCACCTCGGTAGAAAGGTTAGATCTTCCGAGCTACCATCTAGCTGGGTTTTCCTTGAGCAGGAAGCATGGTCTTGCTACGTTTGTCCATGAGCGTCTGAAGTGGATCCTAATCGACCAGTCCCCACCAACATCGGAGATCGAGTGGGTGTGCGTGGATGTTGATAACTATAAAATAGTCAACGTCTACAAACCCCCTCCAACACGGATGCAAGCATCTGATCTTCCAGCATTCCCCCATCCCTGCCTCTATGCTGGCGACTTCAACTGCCACCATGTTGACTGGGGCTATAATAATAACAATCCAGATAATGAATGCCTGGCTGGCTGGGCCAGTGCCAACAACTTCATCCTGCTATATAGCCCCAAGGAGGCCGCCAGTTTCCACTCTGGCCGCTGGAAAACAGACACCAACCCAGATCTTGCATTTGCCAGTGTCGATTTGGACAGTCGCTTACCTGACAGACGTATCTTAGGAAAGTTCCCAAGGTCGCAACACCGACCCTCGCTTATAAGTCCACCCAAACTTGCTCATCCAAAACCGAGCAAGCCTGTAAAGCGATGGAACTTCCGCAAGGCCAACTGGGACCACTATTCTAACCTAACCGACAAACTGGCCAAGAGTATACCGCCACCTGAATCTCAAAACATCGATCAGGTTTACCAGTGCTTTTGCAAGGTAATAAGCACTGCGGCGAAGAAATGCATCCCTCGTGGTCGACGATCAAACCACATACCTTGCTGGGATGCGGAGTGTGAAGACCTCTATCAGCATTTCCTACAGTCACCTGGGGGCCCTGATTCGGATAGAGCTGCCACAGCCCTACTCGCAAGGCTCGACGGGAAGAGGAGAAATCGCTGGTCAGAGACGGTCCGCAACATTGACTTTTCGCACTCCAGCCGGCTGGCATGGAATACTATAAACAACTTGACTGGTAGGTCACGACAATCCCGTTTCAGCTGATGCTATTGCTTCTCAGCTGGTTAAAAACGGGAAATACGAGGGTGTGAATCGACGCTCATCTCGGCTCGTTTTACAGGAAGTGTCTGACCTTTGGAGGGCTGATCCATTACATCCTGCGAATGTCTCCGGGAGTTTTTCCCATCGGGAGTTCGCTGCTGCCCTCCATCATTTAAAACCAGGCAAAGCTCCTGGACCTGATTCCATTTGTCCGGAGCTGATAATCCATGCTGGAGCCAGCTTAAAATCTTGGCTACGTGGCTTCCTATCTTCCTGCCTGCACCACCTCAAAATTCCTAAGATCTGGACAAGAGCGCTAGTAGTAGCGGTCCCAAAGCCTTCGAAACCTGTAGAGGACCCAAAGAGCTATCGTCCGATCTCCTTGCTCTGTGTTCCCTACAAGATTCTCGAGCGACTTATCTACGCCCGCGTCGAACTTCTTATTGACCCTCTGCTCCCACGGGAACAGGCGGGTTTTCGACGCGGAAGATCCACCGTGGATCAAGTCACTTTGCTCACGCAAAGCATTGAGAATGCATTCGAAGCGAAAAAGAAGGCCGGTGCCGTCTTTATCGACCTGACAGCTGCCTATGACACTGTCTGGCACCGTGGCCTCACCTGCAAGCTGTTGCGGCTTCTGCCGGACAAGCACATGGTTCGTATGATTATGGAGCTGATCCGCAACAGAAGCTTCACCCTTACAACTGGCGACAGCAAGCCTAGCAGGTTACGACGCCTGAGAAATGGCGTCCCCCAGGGATCGGTCCTGGCCCCCCTCCTTTTCAACATCTATACATATGATATCCCCTCCATAACCTCCAAGAAGTTCGCCTATGCCGACGACCTGGCGATACTTCATACATCTGGAGAATGGAAGGAGTTGGAAAGGACTCTAAGCCAGGACATGACTACACTCTCGGAATATCTCCAGACCTGGCGATTGAAGCTTAGCCACACTAAAACGGTGACGGCGGCCTTTCACCTCCACAATCGAGAGGCTAAGCGTGAGCTTAAGGTCTGTAACATCGGTAAGACCTTACCTTTCTGTCCAGTTCCCACTTATCTTGGGGTCAAACTGGACAGATCGCTCACATATCGTCCTCACCTGGAAGCATTGCGCTAGAAGTTAAGTGCTCGCGTCTCACTGTTGAGGCGACTTGCCGGAACAGGTTGGGGTGCTAGCGCTAAGACATTACGCACAGCTGCCCTGTCTCTGGTCTACTCGACTGCCGAGTACTGCGCACCAGTCTGGTGCCGCAGCGTGCACATACGGCTTATCGACAGTGTAATAAATGACGCCTTGCGCATTGTCACTGGGTGCCTGCGTCCCACTCCATCGGTCTACCTTCCGGTTCTTTCAGGCATCCAGCCAGCTGAGCTTCGCCGCCAAGGAGCGACACTCTCCCTAGCCAACCGCAGCTCCCTGGACCCTGACCACATTTTACATGGCCAGTTTTATGAGTCACAGGACGTATGTAGGGAGAGATTGAAATCTAGACGCTCATTTGTACCTGCTGCTCGGAAATTACTAGACAGTCTTTCTGAAATGGACGTCCGTGCAGCCGAGTGGACGAACACGAAATGGGACATGGAGTACTCTGCCAACGCATTGTCACTGCACGCTTTCATTCCCAAGGCTAGCTCCAGACCCTTGGTTATAGGTCTGCCCAGGGCAGCCTGGGTCAAGCTCAACCGTCTGCGTTCTGGTGTTGGACGTTTCTGTTCGTCCATGTACAAATGGGGTCTCGCTCCTCTAGCGAATTGTGAGTGTGGTGCCAGTGAACAAACCGCAGATCACATCATCTCACAGTGTCCCATACATCGAGCACCCCGAGGTATGTTTGGTCTAATGGTTTTGGATGACGAAACAAGATGCTGGCTGAAGTCCCTTACAGTCAGCATCTGACCCAAGCAGTTTGGTGGCCAGGGTGGTAAAAGGATAAACCCTCGGCCTTGGTCCTTTCATCTGTCTTGGAAGAGATGCCCCGCCAAACGACGACGACGACGATTTGCACGTGTAATAGTCCTTGATTGCTTTTTTATATATTGTTCTCAAGATAGTGACGTATAGCTTTCTATTGCTTTTTTGGCGTACGTAAATAAAAATGAATTATTAGACCTCTGTTGAGATCAGCCCCCAGGAATGCTCCGCGGACTGACACTGACAAAACTACGGATTTTATTTTAAACAAGATTAGCTCCACCTCAAACGTCTGTCGGCCTTGAACCTGGCGAAGTTTACGTACGTATTGCTCACAATCACGTATATGGAACGAAATACGATGTATTGCAATTGTAACAGCTCAGATTCAAAGGGGCAGTAAATCATAGATGTTTCACAATAGAAATCAACATCATATGAACCGTTAAGGATAACTTGCAACTTCTTCAAATAGAATAAAAACAACGTTAAATTACACTAGCCCACATAGTTACGCCAGGTCGGAGAGAGTATCATCAAAAGCTATCAGAATGCAATAGAACTAGGCCTACTACACCAACAGTCTCGCGGATGGCTAAAAAGGAAATGCGTCTACCAGTAGGCTACTGCAGTACCACGGGCACGGAATACCAACAATTAAGAGCCAACTATCTAATCAACCAAAACATACCTGACAAGATACTGAACACTTACGTAATTATCACCAGCAATAATGCACATAAAACAGGCTGCACGTTACTTACTAACACTGCCTTGGAGATTAAGAAAGATTGACACAACCACACGCTCACTTAGAACTATCCACCAAGCAGCCATTTATCCAGCAAAACAAGATCGTCATAACAACATTACGCACATGAGAGCAGTAAACCGTAAAGAGGTAAAATTGATTAAAATTTAGAAAGAAGTTGCAATTCTCACTGTGACAACCTCTTTGTCTGGAAAGTGAGCGAACAAGCTGCGAAAGTTAAAAAACAGTTGATAACAGAATGACGCAACGTATTCTTAAATTGACCAAAAATTGGAAAGGCCGATTTTGACTTAAAACACTACAGACAGCCTGCTATTGAGCCAAACGGAAAAGCGTTTTTAACCTACTTTACAGGCCCTATTGATTCTTCGGGTACAAACAGGTACATGCAAAGAAACTTCATGATCAATCGTGGCATGTACCTGTTTTGTGACCGAAGAAGCAATAGGGCTTTTAAACCAATGCATAAACCAGTGGTTCTTAAACTGGGTTCGACCGAACCCCAAGGGTTCGGTGAGGCTGTAGCAGGGGTTCGGCTAAGATCAGAATAAGTTTTTGCAAAAAGGCATACAGTTGTAGTAAATGACTATCTCTGCGTGGAATGAAGCATCCCCCCACCATGCTCTTTCAACACTGTTTTTGATGAATACAGTTTTTCCATAATTTCAAATCTATTTGATAACAATCATCTTTACGCCTCAAGCACGCATAAATCGAAAATGTGCGAACAAAATGTATCATATTTGGTGAAGGACTTAGAGTTAGAGGCCAAAGAATTAAACAGAATTTGCCATAAAAATTGTTCAAAAAGCTCTAAAATGGCCATTACAGTGTCTATATTTTTGAAAACTTTCCGGGGAAGCATACCCCCGGAGCCCCCTAGAGCCATATTTTTGTTCCTCAATTTGCTTCAAATTAACTTTCCGGAAAAAAATACGCTTAAAAAATGTAAAAATTTTATGCCACCCTCCACCGCCTTAAGAATATTCTGAATACGCCCCTGACGTGAAACATTTTCAAAGAGCTTATGCTTTTTTTCCGGTTTAGACGTCTAACGTCTTTGCACTCATTTAACATTCAACCTAATTCGAAACTGCATCCCCCTCTAAAATTTTCTGGATCCGCTCCTGGTTATAATTAAGGGTTCGATGTATGCTTGCATGACACCTGTTGGGTTCGATACTTCCGACAAGTTTGAGAACCACTGGCATAAACGCTCCATCGGATGAGAAGGAGGTTTATAAACCGCGGCATTATTTCAGCATACCTGTAGAACATGACAAAATCTCTTTTCAAACTTCTTCCTGGGAGTACGGTAAGAGTTTTAGTTTTTACAGGGTGATACATGCGCGACACTCCTGGTTGACAGAAAGTACGATGTATGCCCAGTAAATAATCACTGTGAACACTCTTGATAATGCGTCGAATGCGACCCGCACGATGTAGAATTTCATAATCATACTGTGAACGCTCAATTCGCCAACGCAAAACTTTGACATTTTTACGTTTACCGTGTGTTTTGTGATCGTACATAAACGCAACCGATCTTTGCTCAGTTATCAGTTTGCAGTAATGACCGGTCAGCAAATGTCTGTATTTTCGAACTGCTTCTACGATTGCTGCAGCTTCTTTTTCGACACTAGATTGCAGCACTTCGGATTTATTCAAAGATCAAGAAAAAAATGCAACATGCGTATTATTTTGGTTTGATGTTGCGAAAAGGGCTACATAGGTAGCATCCGATTCGACTACAAAAGAATACTTTTGTCAATCACTCCAAGTGGTGATCAGTTAAACGGTAGCTAATTCAAACTTAAGCAATTCAAAAGCATTTAAGGCGTTTTTACACAGCGGAAATATAGAAATTTGGAGAAGTGATTTTTATCTTGTGGCTTTAAGGCGCAATCTACAAAAAGTATCCAGCATGGATATCAAAGATACGTCCCAAAGCGTTTGTGGAAAATCCGAAAAGCAGTGATGTCAGAAACCAGTGGTCTCATTGGTTTAGGTCTTTCCGTTGTTATGAGCGGAAATACGAAAATATGAAGAATACCAAGTCTCTTCAGTGGTGCTTAAAACTTCAAATCCATGAAGTAAATCCATCAACATACAATGCATTCTACCTAGCACCTTTAAAGGTTGCTTCTATATCAAACTCAAGTTTTTGGCCCCAAACAACGATACCCAATGAAAGAAAATATAACCACTAATCCACAACTAAGTTCCCGGTAGCCTAACTAGCCCACATCACTATAAGCCCCTATGGCAACCCACTAATTTGCATTTGCATAGGGGCTTATAGTGATGTGGGCTAGTTAGGCTACCGGGAACTTAGTTGTGGATTAGTGGTTATATTTTCTTTCATTGGGTATCGTTGTTTGGGGCCAAAAACTTGAGTTTGATATAGAAGCAACCTTTAAAGGTGCTAGGTAGAATGCATTGTATGTTGATGGATTTACTTCATGGATTTGAAGTTTTAAGCACCACTGAAGAGACTTTATTTAATAGTCGAAACGTATCCCGTCTGGTGCAAAATAATGAAGAATACCGTATTTTACGGACGATAAGGCGCACCCGATTATGAGGCGCACTGTAAATAAATTGCTTCAATTCGTTTTATTTTTTCATATACTTAGGGCGCACGGGGCTGTAAAACGAAACGGTTTTTAAGGAGTATCGGGTTACCGTATGAAGCTCATTTAGTAGTGGTAAGGGTAGCAGTACTGGTTTGGAGTGTAGGCAATAGAGCATAAAGCACTAGAGTGTAGGCAATAGAGCATAAACCACTAGAGTGTAGGCAATAGAGCATAAAGCACTACCTGATCCATACATTAGGCGCATCGGCTTACAAGGCGCACGATCAATTTTTGAGAAAAAGAAGATTTAAAGAGCGCCTTATGGTTTGCAAAATACCTTACCTGAGTCTGCTCGAAAATCATCTCGATTAAAATGTAATTCTCAAGCCATATTAATCACATCATAGCCCTCAAATAAGGTTTAATTGACAAAACTAAAGCATTTCAAAATAATAGAATCGACTTGCTATGGCTTACAAAAAGGTAGCTATACTAAAGCTGAACTGATCATCGTCTTAACGTGCGCTCAGAATTTGAAGTCGCAACGCCGGCAAGTAAGCAGCGCGCAGTTCTCGGGCAACTTGTGCATTCAAATGCCAACGTGACAAATGCAAACTGGAGATAAATCAACAATTAGCGACTTATTACTACACCTTTCAGAGTAATTGTTGGACTACGGCAAGGCTATTCTTTTTCACCAGAAATGAAATGTTGTGTGGTTTTATGGCGTTTTGTAACTACTAAGGCAGTGGTTCTCAAACTTGTCGGAAGTATCGAACCCAACAGGTGTCATGCAAGCATACATCGAACCCTTAATTATAACCAGGAGCGGATCCAGAAAATTTTAGAGGGGGATGCAGTTTCGAATTAGGTTGAATGTTAAATGAGTGCAAAGACGTTAGACGTCTAAACCGGAAAAAAAGCATAAGCTCTTTGAAAATGTTTCACGTCAGGGGCGTATTCAGAATATTCTTAAGGCGGTGGAGGGTGGCATAAAATTTTTACATTTTTTAAGCGTATTTTTTTCCGGAAAGTTAATTTGAAGCAAATTGAGGAACAAAAATATGGCTCTAGGGGGCTCCGGGGGTATGCTTCCCCGGAAAGTTTTCAAAAATATAGACACTGTAATGGCCATTTTAGAGCTTTTTGAACAATTTTTATGGCAAATTCTGTTTAATTCTTTGGCCTCTAACTCTAAGTCCTTCACCAAATATGATACATTTTGTTCGCACATTTTCGATTTATGCGTGCTTGAGGCGTAAAGATGATTGTTATCAAATAGGTTTGAAATTATGGAAAAACTGTATTCATCAAAAACAGCGTTGAAAGAGTATGGTGGGGGGATGCATCATTCCACGCAGAGATAGTCATTTACTACAACTGTATGCCTTTTTGCAAAAACTTATTCTGATCTTAGCCGAACCCCTGCTACAGCCTCACCGAACCCCTGGGGTTCGGTCGAACTCAGTTTAAGAACCACTGTACTAAGGTCCTTTAGCACCAGGACTAAATTTTGTCAAGAATTCACTGACATATTTCTATTCTCTGTTTATTTCATCCTCCGCGCTACACTTAATTGCTGAGCGTTTAGCAAGTGTAAAGGTAAAGGTACGGGACAGCGGGTGCAAGCACACATTGTTTAGGCCATTTTCAATTGTCGGCCCATTACAATTTTCAATCACGAATGATTGAACGCTGTTAAGGGACATACATGACGAACAACACATACACAAAACCCTTCGCACTTCCGCTTGTGCCGAGCGCCTGGCGCGAAAGCTGCGAATACTATTTTTAAAGTCTTTAGTATGACCCGACTGGGAATAAAACCCCAGTCTACCGGCTACCAAGTGGACGCTCTTAACCGATACACCAAGCGAGTAACAGCAGATACTAGTTTTTTAAAGTCTTTGGTTTGACCCGACTGAGAATAGAACCCAGCCTACCAGCTTCCAAGGCGAACGCGCTCAACCACTAGGCCATGCTATTCTGTTCCTTATTTATATGTATAGAATAGTTAACAGTGAGTTTTGAGGCGGAGTAAAGATTGATGATTACACTGTACAAGGTCTTGTCAGCAGCATGGCCTAGCGGTGCCGCGGGCAGGTGACAGATCCTACGTGACGGGTTCGATTCGCGGCTGGAGCCGATCGCATTTGACATATTTAACGGGTGGTTGCTGACTCGTCTCCCTCAATTACTGTTGAATTTTCATTTCAATATAATTTGAAAATAACCTCAGTTATCATTATTACTATTATTATTATTCCCAGACAATCTTGGGCTACTCTACTGAAAATGGTCCCCAGAAAGCACTTAATGGGTTTTCAGATGCATACTGTGTTGCCAGAATGAAAATAGGACAACGCAAAAAGAAACCATGTGCCTGTCTACACAACCAAAGCAGTGCTCTCTCAAAGTTGGAGGAGGAACACTGAAACAGCCGGATAAATTCAGGTACCTTATGGCCTCATTCACAAGTGATGGCAGACAAAATAGCAAATTGGATAAGTGGGAGCTTTGCATCAAGCCAAGGCTGCCCATCTTCAAATACTATTCTGACTTATGGCCTTGAGCATTGCATCATGAACGAGAAAGTCAGATCGCATATCCAAGCAGCCGAAATGGGATTCTTGAGAAGAATTACAGGTTTCACCTAAGCACGAACATCATCTACCCTTCGCCGCGAAGGACCGAGATACTTGGAGGTTTCAACTTGAGCTGCAGCCCCCGCGACTCCTCCAAGGATAAGTGGGTCTAGAAACGTACATAAGGGTGTTCAAATGCATCCTTTTGCTTTCACGTTTTCGCGGTTGTGCATCTTTGGAGAACGCTCAGCAATTAGGAAATAATATTGCGCAATGATACAATTATGTCATTATTTTTGCTTTCGCAATTTCAAACAATATCTTTTGAAATCTTTTGATGATGGTTTAGCGCTATGACGAAGTTGCGCTTGAAATACCAGCTTAAGTTGAAATACTGTGTGAAAAAGATCTTTGTAACTTAATTCTTTTAATCAATCAACGAGAAGCGGAGTAAGCAAGTGTGAGTAGATACCGAAACAGAAGCCCGACGCTTTCATTCACTTCAGTCATATTATTCTAGAACGGTAAAAGTTGGGTAGTTTTGATTCATTTAAAAAGGATGTTAGCAATGACTTATTAAAATATCAACGAAGCGGAATCTTTTTTTCTTGATAACAAGATCAAAGCTATTACTTCCTGTTCTTCAATTGACAAGCTAAGAACCTTTAAAAACATTTTGGATTTGTCATATCGATACTCAGCATGTAGGATTCTCTATCTTGTTACCAGAAGTTTCAACTCAGCATGAAGTTAGTCTAAAGCTCCGCTGAATCACTTGCTCTTCAGCTGGTCTTTAGAATCCTGAACTACGATGCTCTACTAGGCATTGATCTCATCAACTGCTGACGCGCGCTGCGGAGTTTTGCTCCTCATCAGTTCGCTGCAGACTAGTTGGAATCCCGCAGGATAATTTTATGCAGAGTTGAAACTTCTAGCAACAAGATAAAGGATTCTATATGCTGAGTACATATATGACAAATCCAAAATGTTTTTAAAGGTTCTTAGATTGTCGATTGGAGAGCGGAGGGTAATAGCGTTGATCTCTTTACCAAGAAAAGAATATTGCGCTTCATTGATATCTCAATTACTAAGAGGTTTGGTCATTTGTATTTCCCCAATCCTACTTTAATTAATTATTTTTTGTTTTGATTTCATTTGGAAACTTGTGACGCTGGACTGGATTTGTTACTTGGAGCCACTCCTTATAGTTTCTTTTTTGGCAAAGTACAGTATACTCCATTGTGGGAATTTACGTCACATTTATAAACTCGAATACCAGCGTAGCGGCATTTTTTTTTGTAAATATTTGGCCGAGTGTAAACTAGAATTTAAACCTCGGAGATCTAATTGTATTGCTTGCAAACTTGCCATTGTATCTACTTTCACTGGGCTAAGCTGCTTAATATTTTCCTGTTAAGTACAAATATATTTATGTTAATTCAGTGGCGACTCCAGCTTTTTATGTCTACTCGCGCTCGACATAAACAGTGTAAAAAAATGGTAAAAAAAATCAATAAAATAGCAACCTACACAACCGTTAAATTGTTGCAAAATACTTTCATTCATACATCAAGTTTAATCTTATTAATTTGATGGCAAACTCATACAAAGTTTGTCGTGTAGCTCTTTGTTATCAGCTATCCATTTTGAGGCAAAGAGGAACAGACATTTATGACAAAACAAAAAGCCTGCATTTACTACATGGCAGCATGATGGCAGACGTCCTGCGAAATCTTTTTTCTATTCCTCTCTCCAATTGTAGCTCGGGTTATTCCTTGTGGACCAGAGTTCCCCAATCAAGTTAAGGAAAGAACTGTGTGAAACCATGGTGAAACTACGTAAGAAACGTTTGAATTGTCTGGCTCAGGCAAATGCGATCGAGCCCGAGTAGGATTTGATAGGGAAAAAGACTTTTATCTCGTTTGTCTCTTTCTTTTCTCCGCAATGCGGTTTGGGCTATTTTCCTCTAGCCAGAGCTTCTGAGGAAGACAGATCGTTGAGCCAAAAACGCTACTGCCACCGCACACTTCGGTGTTTTTTTACGATGACTGTTTCTTTCAATGAACTAGATACGAATTACCGTAAGTTAAAAAAAGCTTTAAGCTTATTTTTTAGAATTTAAATATAAGCCTTCCATCATTTCGTAACTTGGGCTCAGCCCGAGTAGCCCGAATGCCGGAGTCGCCTCTGTGTTAATTAATATATTCATGTTTGATACTAATTAAACTCTGCGTTACTTTAGTTACGTTGATTATAAAATGTTATGTAATGTTATAATTATCTAAATAAGATTTTGACGTAACCTTTTTTTCATACTGGTATATTTTGTTCATTTATTGAGTGATACTGTTATTGAGATTACGTCATCAATTTAACTGCATTATAAAACTTTGCTTCAATGTCGTCGATCGTGGGCACCTAGTAGAGCTAAATACTTAGGTAGGTTTAAGTTTTGTACTGTTCCACTTTGTCACGCCCCTCTAATATTTATTAGAAACCTTGAAGATCCTGAAAAACTTTCGTACTGTTGCGAGTAGATAGCAAATTGATCTCCTAATCACAGGAGATCCAAAATCGATTCAGCTTATTGTTATGCGTGTGAAATGATTGCAAAGCTTTCTGTCCATGCACGACAAAAAATTTGGACAAGGTAGGATAGCAGGGCAGCCGGGAAAAAAATCTTAAAGTTTTATTAACATTCGCATCTTTACCTCTGGGCATATGTGACAACTTTTCTGCAAATGAAAAGAGGATTCTGACACAAGCATTCGTCGGATAGATCCGGACAATCGATTGTTCCATCACACAAAGCATTTGTCCTAATGATTGTTCCATCTGCGCATCTCGTACAACTTTCATGCAGAACTGAGTAGCTGAAAAACAAGGTAGTTTTGAGTCGGTGATGTGTGATCTTTACCACTGAGTGGGATAGTCAAGTACCTTCTTTTTTTAAGCAATAAGTTAGTTCACAATTTTCCAACGGGTTTTAAGTGTAAGACTTGTTTTGGTGCTTTAAGACTTTGTAAGGAAGCGTTAGATGGCCGATTGGATAGAATGTCCACTTTTGAAGCGGTCAAATCAATGACTTAAAAATTGGTATTTCCAGCTTTCCTGCTTAACCTCTAGCAAGGAACAGTTTTGAAACAAGTCGGCAAGTTTACTGATAATACCGCTGGAAAAAGCACTCAACCGTAGTCCCTTATCTTAAGTTCGGTCAACACTACGCTTAATTTAAATGTTCAAGCTTACAAGCGAAGATTTTTTGGCGTCGAACTTCGTTTCTCTGTTACCGTTATTGAAGCAACCTGCTTTACTAGCTTACGACCAGAAATAAGAACTAGAAAAAAGATTGAGCTATTTAGCCCTTGAAACGTGCATGGTTTAGACTAGCGGTTTTCATTCCGTAACTCGTGAGCCCTTCCCGAAATTCAAAGATTAATCATGCAATATCTATTGCGCCTTCTACCGTCTGCTCTGCTCATTCGGTAAGTTGCTAGCAGCGATGAAGTCGAGTACTCAATTTTCGAGTACGCGTACCTAGTACTTGCCTTGAGAATCTTCGAGTACGAGTACTGGTGGTTGGCTTCGAGTACGAGTATTACAAGCTCGAGTACGAGTACCGAGTAGCCTACATTTAGATTTTTCGGAGTTAAGCTTTACACTTTAAAATCAGTGGCAGGCTTTTGCTGCATAAATCGGAACCACTTTTCTTGAAGTTATTTATTTAATTTTTTTGTCACTTAATTTTGTTTCAGAGTTTATTGGCTGACGATTGACTCACAATAATATGCACGAAAATTCATTTACATAAAATCCAAAACTGAAACAGCGTGCTCATTGCACTTCAAAAACAGCAAAGTTTCTACCATCTTAGGAGATAGTCTAAAGCGGAGAAAAAATATCAAAGTACTCGTGTATTCGACTGATTTTTAAACCAAGTCCGAGTACTTTCAGGTTCGAGTACGAGTACTTTTTGAGATTAAAAGTTTCGAGTATGAGTACTCAGAAAAGCTGTCCTCGAGTGTACTCGAGTACGAGTACAGTACTCAAGTACTCCATCACTGGTTGCTTGTATGATATTGGTTAAATTTACTGATGTGAAATTCTAAATGCAGTAATAGGCCTATCTAAGTTATTGTTTTGTAAATTATTATTGTTCTGTGTTATAACGTTAAGAGTGCTATATATCTTTTAGGTTTGGTTTATATTACGTCCATACTCCATACTGTATCACAGTCGTTTCAATGCGATAAAAAAAATCTCACAGCCGCTACAATGCGATAAAAAAATCAAAGACATCTATCGTCGTGAATAGATAAAAAGTAGCAGCACTGCGTAATACAAAAAAACAACCTTAAAAAAACTAAAACTTTTAGAACGGTTGTTATGCAGTTGTCCTTGTTAGGTGACATGGCAACGCAACTCAAGAAAGAGCTGTCCACTATGGTGCAAAAACAGACATGGAACCGAGTTATTCTACGAATTATCGACACCACCTGGAACATCGGACACAACTTTCGTCTGAAGGATAGGCAAAAGACCTTGATGAAATATTGGATTTTATGTAGGTGAGCGTGTTCTTGTGGTTCTAGGTAGCTGTATAGGACAGACTAGACGCGATTTTACTAACAAACTTACGGAGCATTCCATTTCGGATAAATCCGAGGTGTGCCGACACTTAACGGACAATCCTGACCATAAAATGGACGTTGCTAAACCGGACATCCTCAGCAGTTCTGGTGATTCTGCACGCTTATTAATTCTTGGATCAATTTTTATTTAAAAATATGAGCCATTGCTTAACATTGACTCCAAATCCGCTCCGCTTTATTTTTTTAATAGTTAATTTAACTCCGCTAGTCTTTTTACTTGCTTTTAGTTAATAACGTTATAATTACGCAACTTATTTAGACCTGTTGCTTGAGTCTCAGTATACTTAAGTACAAAGTAGGCTCACTTCTACAAAAAACATTGTGACGCGTGTCCACAAAAAACTCTCTCTTTAATCTCATGGAGTTCTTGGAATGTACAAAAACTCCAAGTGTACAGACGCTCCAAAAAAGAAGCAAAAACCAACAGCCATTTCAAAAATAAACAGTTTTATTTACTGTTTGCAAGGAGTTAAAAAACTCTATGAGCATAAAAGCTAAAATGAAATACCCCTAAAAACTTCAGATTTAAAAACGTTCAAAGCCTTCACAAAAAATAATTAACGCTCTGTTTTTGCGTTGTGAACAATTGCTGCCTCGAGACTATATTTTGTGCTCAAGTTTCCAACAGCGCAGTTTTTCGAGTGGAATTGTCTTTCTTTCTTTCGTTTGAGAAGCATTCTTCTTCAAGTGATGGAGGAGAGTCAATGTAGCCACTCTTCTGAGGATCGGTCGGGGAACTTCAAATCGTGGATACCGTTGGGGGTGTAGAACTCGGCAGTGGTAGATGATTTGTTCTGCCGTTTATTCTTCGTATCCACATTCGCGTAAAGCAGAATCACGAATGCCCCAACGGAGCATATTCGCACCAAATTTTCCAACACCGGATCTAAAGCAATTCAGGGTCATTCAGAGTTTGCGAGGGAGGGACGCACCTGCAGGAGCACGGATGTCTGGACATACTCCTAGTTGGGGAGGATGGGGAACTGACTCCCATTCCCCACTCCAGCTTTGTAGAATATTAAATCTGGACGCAAGCAAGTTAGCTGCATGGCGGAAAAAAGGTTTCTGGGATTTCAGTCTTGGTCGAGGAAGTTCATACGGTGCAACAGGTATATATTTGGACAACAAATGGTTGTTGGTAGTAATGGCTTGCATGGCAAGTTTGTGCACTGATGCATTTCTTCGTAATTTAGCTGGTGCTATGCCTGCTAGTGTGGGCAATAGTACTGTTGGGGTGGGGCACAACCAGCCTGTAACAATTCGCATGATGTTGCTAAGAGCAATATCCATCTTTTGGTGCGTGTACTACGGCACCATGCCGGTGCAGCATATTCAGCAGCTCTGTATACAATAGCATGTGCAGCAGTTCGGAGCGTGGTGACATTGGCGCCCCAACTGGTACCAGCCAAGCAACTTAGGAGATTGTTCCTTGCTTCAACTTTACTACAAAGAGCATTTACATGAGATCGGAAAGTTACAGTAGCTGTCCATCAATTTGATGCAAGTGTAATTTGATGCAAGTGTAATTGTGCAGTACTGGGATATTACGTGAAGTCAGAACAAACTCGCTTAGGTAGTGACAACTATTTTTGTTCCTCGTATTTTGCATCAAATTGACCCTTATCCAACGACGAAGGAAATAGAGTCTGAAAACTTTTTGTCAAAATTTAGCCCCCTTCCCTTGCTGACCCGATGAGGAATATTCTGGATACGCTTTTGCAAGCCTTTATTTTTTTCATAGTTCTTCTTAATGCTTCCTGTGATTTCGGCAATGACTGTAATCAATACACTCAAATTGCTACTCGGTCCTCACCAAATTTCTCGCTTGCACAACGCCTCTGAAACCAATGACTTTAAAATTGGTGTTTGCAGCTGCCCTGCTTGACGCTCAACGTTAAAGGAACAGTGTGGAGAATAATCCGTCAAGTTTTATTTGTTATGCTATTGAGAAATGCACTTGGCGGGATTCCTCCATCTCAGAGTGGTAGACAAAAGGTCGGCAACTAAGCGAGTTTGTTCTAGTGCAGGGGTTCCCAAACTGGGGTACATGTACCCCCACGGGGTACATTTCGATCTTTCAAGGGGTACATTAGGTTATATTTATAGCGGAAAAAACAGGACTCTTTAGACGTGAAGCCCTTTTTGTTTTTTTTTTGGTCTTCACCGATTTAGGGCGTACACGAGCGAATCCATAAATTGTCCAAGGGTATCGATGAACAGAAAGTTTGGGAAACCCTGTTCTAGCGCTTGATCGCTTTCTCGTGGTAGGAGGATAAATAATTATGCAACTACCCAACTTCAAAGAGAATTGTCAGTACTTTTTTGAAATCTGGAGCATAGGTGATGGAAATTTTAGAAAGTTTAATTACAAATAAAACAGCCAAAACAAATTGAAACATATTCAAATATTGAGACGTTTCGGTTAGAATGCAGTAACCATTGTTAATTGTATTCAAATAGAATTATACAATTAAAAATCCTGGCTCCGCCTTTGTGACTGCATTTGGTATGTAAAGATATTTACGGCCCCCCAAAAAAACGCCGCAGTAATAATATAGCTTGATCTGAAAAGCATCAAATAAATGTAACTACTTTTTGCCAGGGCAAATTTGCCACTTTATGTTAAGTCGATTCATTTGCCACTTTATTTTAAGTCGATTCATAACTGCTATTTATAAAGCTTATTCTTGCGAATGAAAACGTCTCTTTGAAACAAAACAATTATTACATTGGCCTACACAATAATCAAAGTTGGATCAATTTGTAATTGCATATATAATTAATCACACTTTTTGTCAGTAGTTTTGATAGTAATTTGTAATTGAGATTATTATTTTCTGTATCATTGTAATTATAATCGTAATTTTAACAAATTGTGAGCCAAACTCCAATAGCTTCTTACTTTTATCAATGTTCACCTGAATTTCTTTCCACTTTTAACTGCAACGTTTATCTTTGACAATAATGTCAAAGCATTCCATGTGTTGCCTTTATTCTTTTCTTGTGTCCAAGATGCTTCAAACAGTAGTTTTCACTTAAATTTTGAAGCGCAATACATTGTAATTTAGGTACAACTTCAGAGTAACTGTAATTATAAGTGTAATTTGAGTTTTTCAGTTTAAAGTGATTGTAATTACAATGCGGTTAAAATAATTTTAATTGTAATTATAATTGTAATTGATTTGTACTAGCAACTGTGTCATTAGATTACGTGAAGCCACTTGAAGATGACTATAAATTTCACGACCTCTGTGTATGTGGACTGGCAACTAAATCAGATTTAAATAGAATCACTTCAAGATAGGATGCAGTAAAACTCTATTCTGAATGTATATGTATTTCGCTTAAACTTCGTCTTCAGTATGCTGTAAAAAACTAACATTATAAAAAGAAGCAAAACCAATGCAACAGGAATCTAGGCCGGCAAACCAATCGTGCAAGACGTGGAACGGAAAGAGAAGAAAAATGATTATAATTCTCCAAATCCAAAAATTACATAAGAAACAAGTAATTAAACACGGAGAAAAATCATTTTTTTAATATTGATCTTAGCACCAACAATTGACTATGGTTTTGCTTCTAAAAAGTTTAGACGTTCCGATTTAGATTGTACAAAGACAAATAACCAAGAAGCATTCCGACATTTTGGGCTGTTGACGGTAAATTATGTGTGTCTTTCAAAATAATGTCTAAAAAGGGCTAAATTGTCATTGTCTGGTTCGATGTTTCTTTCGTTCTATTGCAATCGGTATTGATTCCATTTCCAGCAGCATGAGAAACTGTTTACTGTCTGTCCAACATATTGTTCTTTGCATTGAATGCATGTCGCCGCGTAGATATCGTAGTTATTGCATTTCAAATGCTACTAAAGTTGTATATCACCCGACGGTGAGGGGACATATTCTTTTTTGGGAAACATGGGCATATGCTTAAGATGGGCACCGCAGAGAGCGCACTTACCGTACGGACTTGATTAGTCATTAATTTCAATTGTGGCTTCCGGCTTGGCCATCGTGTGGTAGTTACATAACAGATTAGCCCACGTAAAAGCGCGTTTGTGCGCAGTTATAGTACTAGGTTGCATTTTTTTCTTTTCTGCCGTGTCGTAGTAAGCTCGGAAAAGATGTAGCCCAAGCTTTCTTGCCTGGCTAATTAAACAAAGAAGTCTTGTTATACGCCAGATTAGTTGAAACCAAATTAAGAATTCCGAATTTAAAGGCCAGAGACTTGTGTACTGAACGCAACAACCTCTCTCTTCGATTACGCAAGGCTTTAAATGAATTGCAGAATGTGACAAAAGTAAAAAAATTGTGGTGTGCGACACCGCTGGAGTCATTGGACTTTCGGGTGATGACCCGGAAGGTAATTTGTTTAAATTCAGTTTTATTTTTTGATACAAACTAATTTTTTTACATTATTAGGTTTGCTTACGCATTCACCATATCAGATGTGTGTGTTTGCTGATTGGCTACCAACGAATCAATCTCAGGGCCACTTGCTGTCGTATTACTAAGTAATGACCAACAGCAAGCTTTCAAAGTCTTTGAGTCGAGACGGTGTCATTGTTTTTGCAAACCAGTTAAACGGACGATACTGCACTGAAAACGATAATGACGTAGCAAGACTGCAAAAAGTGAAACCAAATATTTAACTTGGATGTTTTTGCGACAACCACGTGGATTTATCTCTAATAAATTTCAGTTTTAAATCTATTAAACGTGCAGGCTATAATTTAAGTGGTTTTCAGCGTAAGACGTGCGCCCCACCGGTGAAGTCTGTAGTTTTAAGGCATAAATATCAATTTCCGTAAGAATACAAATTAAAATTGCTTTTGTTCTAGCCATGCAATGACCTACAGTATTTTTTTTTTCGTGGAGAGAGCAACTTGGAGGCTTTTTGGTAACAAAAGAACAAAAAACAAAGCCGGACTTCACGAAGCTTTGGTGAGGCTTTAGATTTTTTAGAAGACAAAAGTGGGGCGTGATTTTAAAAAGCCAAAACATTTCTCATGAATACAAATCAACAAGTTGATGCGGTAATGAAGGCTCACTATTTAATCAAGTAATACATTGAAAACATACATACGGGTTTACTCCGGAGCATGGACACTAAACACTGGACAGTCCAATGAAGTTTTTGTTAGCAGACGCCATGTGAGTTGGTTTTTCAATTATATTTCGCACAACTTAATTCACCCTGAGCCTGCATTTTTGTTGACAAAACTAACCAACTTTGAAGACATTCGGCAAACCACCTTTTTTGGACTAAATTAACCTAAATCTCACTCATCGACCAATATTGCTGAATTAATATATGTTACACTAACAACGCAAAAACAATTTTGGCCAATATAGCTCTCACAGCTTTAATCACAGTCAAATCACGTGATCAACTACGCAGCAATTGCTACTCTCACGAGCTTGACGAACCAAGTGACGTCATATCTACGTAAAAACGTGCTTGACAGGATAGAGCAATAATGCAACGTTTAATCTCAAAGCTATTTTGAGTCTTCACCAGACATCACATTCATATTTATGACAAAAGCTAATGGAGATCTTGCGAATTAAAAAGCACAAATCGGCAACACGACCCGCGGTATTATGAGCTGAAATGTAGTTTTTAAAAGACAAGGTGGTTGGTTCTACTCCTACATTAGCTTCGTTGTTCGAATAAGGTGATTGCGATCATTTCTGTTTGACCATAATTATACTGCAGAAAAGCAAGAATAATCGGAAAACTAGGAAAGGAAAACTCTGAACGAGTGAGATGCATTTGTTTTATGTTGAGTCCCTCGTCGTTTTTCGTGCCAGAAAAATAAAAATCAATTATTGTTAGTGAGTTAGTTAGTTAGTTGCATATTTATCCTCCTATCACGAGAAAGCGATCAATGCGCTATACGAGCTCTCGCTTAGGAGTTGCCAGCCGTCTGTCTACCACACCCACACGGGGGAATCCCGCTAAGTGCCTTTCCAACGGCACAACAAGTAAACTTGCCGGCTTGTTCTCCACACTGTCCCTTTAATGCTGAGCGTCAAGCAGGGAAGCTGTGAATACCAATTTTTAAAGTCATTGGTTTGACCCGACTCGGAATCAAACCCGAGTCTACAGCTCAAGAGACAGACGCTCCATACCACTCGGCCATCTGAGCTGTTAGAAGTGAATTTGCTTAGAGATCTAATAAAATTTCGAATCAATTAAAAACTGCAAATACTACAAAATCTAAACGAGGGTTGAGTTTTGCAACTTGTGTCTTGATTGTGTTGCGTGTTATCAAAGCTAGAAGCAGCGCCTTCTGTCAACAAATGCACTTTGTGCAATCACGTTCTCCGGAAGTGCTACCGGAAACGAAATAAAATACACGATGGCTCATAGCATCAACAGAATATAACTATTCAAGTTTTTTTCAACTTGAAATTTTGTGATTTATTGATGAAAAACTGTCAAAGCTTTAAAATTTGTAATCAAATTTCCAAACTGTAATTTCACCTCACCTTTTCTCACGAAAGCATAAATCTTCTCCATTTTCACAATCCGGTACATTATCATAGAGGAATAGTTGGGGAAGTCCGCAAAATAATCCGTTTTTGAGACATTTAAACCCGGTTCCAAATCCGTCATCATTGCCACTCAGGCAATCCCCGCACGACTGACGATCACACACGCTGTCCCGTGTTGCTTGAAGTGATTTATTGTTGGAACACGGATAAGTGGAGTTAAATTCAATGCAATTTATAAGTCCGTTTTCCCCCGCTAAAATTCGTGGAAACGTACACCACGTGGTTCTTACCCCATCGGGACTCTGAAACCTAAGCAAAAATATAAAGGTGCGACATTTAGTGACAAAACCTTAAGCAATAGGCCAATGCATAGCATTTGACACAGAAGGCCAAATGTTTTAGTTGAAGTTGAAAACAAAACTCTTTCACAAAGTAAATAACAGACAAAATAAACAAAATTATTGTTTTTACTTTTGACAACGGGTTGAATAACATCGTGAAACATCAAGTAATACAAAAAGTTTTTAATCATTCTGGCTGCATGTTTTTTATTAAAGCTGGTAAGAAGTTCCAAGCCTTATGCTCCAAAAACAAAACATTCCCCATAATAAGGCTGTCGCATGACTCCTCTTAAATGTTTTGATTCACGCTACGCAAAATTTACTTGCAGCACTTCAGTTTTTAAGCGTTTTCAAAAAAAATGAATAACTAACTAAAGTGATTTTCAAGGCACTTAATAGATCAGGTGCATTGAGGGAACAAAGGAGGTTTCGAGTCAGCAGCAAACCTAAATCAACTGCGGTATTTCTTGAATAGAAGACGCGGCTACTATTTTTAATTTTGTGCGGTTTCTATGCAAGGGCGGTTTCTAACATTTTGCGCGGTTTCTATGCAAGGGCGTCTTCTCTTCAAGGGCGGCTTCAATTTTTTTATACAAACGTTTTCTTCTGCGAATTGAGCTTAGTGTTTTCGTCTACAAATTGGTGCCAATTGGTCCCTAGAATTGGTGCTTATCAAGTTAAGTGACAGGAAAACGGAAACACTAAATCAGCTGCAATAATATTGTCTCTCTTGCGAAACACTCGTAAGTAGGCCATCACATGCTATCCTACCTTTAATCCAACAATTGCTATTCCTGTCTCATTTGTGCAAAGCACTCAACAAAACCAAACGAGGAAATTGTTAATTCATTCATTCATTGGCAACCGTCGATCTCAAAAGATCATGTTCCGAAAGTACGTGAGATTGTGGCATCTTACGTACCACAAGCACAAAAATAATCAGGATTAGTTGGCTTATGTATCAATCGGAATCTGCAGCAATAAAGGCTCCGGAGCTCCACGAGTATACTCACAACGAACGCCGTTCTTTTGACCATTTGGCTTCATAGTGACGCAACAAAACGCCACAAGATCATTCAGGTTACAGCCAGCGAACATCGTCGACTATGGCTAAAAAGTCCAATCCGGGAGTGGAATGGCAGATTGTGCAGGTGAATGTTGATGAAGACCTGGTTTGCTTCTTTGCTTGACGTTTAGCTTCCGCCTGTTTGGCGCGTGATTCCTCAAAACTGAAAAGACAGCTGCTTACAACTTGTTTCCAGGATGATCGATCTTGGGCTAGTGTCTCCTACTTGTTTGTGTTGATGGTTAAGGTCTTCATGTCCCTCTTGCAAATATCCTTGTATCTAAGTAGTGGTCTGCCTGTGGGTCGTTTGCCGTGTGCTAGCTCACCATATAGAAGGTCCCTGGGAATCCTACCGTCATCCATGCGCACAATGTGACCGAGCCAGCGTAAGCGGCGTTGCATCAACAAGCTGTACATGCTGGGGATTCCTGCCCTCCGCAGCACTATTGAGTTTGGGATTTTGTCTTGCCATTTGATGTTCAGAATGCGGCGGAGGCATGTCATGTGAAATACATTGAGCTTGTGTTCTTGTGAGGCGTGTATGGTCCAAGATTCGCTGCCATACAAAAGGGTGCTCAGGACGCAGGCGCTGTACACTTGGATCTTAGTGCGTTCTGACAGTTTGTTGTTGGTCCATACTCGTTTTACCAGTCTGGCCATGGATGTAGACGCTTTACCTATCCTTTTCTGGAGCTCGGTGTTTAAAGAAATAGAGTCAGATGTGACGGAACCCAAGTATACAAAGTCATGCACAACGTCCAGTTCATGGTTAAGAACTGTAACATGAGGTCGTAAGTCTATTCCTTAAGCCATAACTTGTGCCGTTTTTAAATTGATGGTGAGGCCAAAATCTTTACATGCTCGGCTGAATCGGTCCATGAGTTGCTGAAGGCCTTCAGCTGAGTGGGCAGTAACAGCAGCATCATCTGCAAAGAGCATCATCATCTGCACCTGTAGTGGATCTTTGATTTTGTTTTTAATCTGGAGATGTTGCACAGTTTTCCGTCTGATCTGGTTCGTAGATAGATGCCTTCTGCGGTATTTCCAAATGCATGCTTGAGCGTGATGGCGAAAAATATACCTTCAAGGACAAATAGTGTCGGTGCAATGACGCACCCCTGTTTTACGCCACTGCGAATGCTGAATGAGTCAGATGTTGAACCGTCAAAGACAACCGTGCCTTTTATGTCGGAGTGAAAAGACTTAATGATGCTGAGCAGTTTTAGTGGGCATCCTATCCTTGATAGTATCTTGAAGAGACCGTCTCTACTGACTAAGTCAAAGGCCTTGGTCAGGTCAATGAAAGCGATGAAGAGTGGTTGCTGTTGCTCTCTGCATTTCTCCTGCAGTTGTCGTAAGGAGAATATCATGTCGATGGTAGGTCTGTCTTTGCGAAAACCGCACTGTGATTGAGGATATACTCTCTCACCCAGGGCTTGAAGTCGCTTTAGTACAATCCGAGCAAACAGTTTTCCAACAATGCTCAAGAGGGAGATGCCACGGTAACTGTTGCAGTCGCCTATATCGCCTTTATTTTTGTACAAAGTTACGATGTTAGCGTCCCTCGTATCTTGAAATACCTCACCTTCTTTCTTGCATAGGAATAAGATTTTGTACAGTTCAGCAACGATGGTCTTTCTGCAGCACTTGAGCACTTCGGCGGAAATGCCGTCTCTTCCAGGTGCTTTTCCTGAAGCGAGACAGCCTAAAGCTTCATTTAGCTCTTCTATCCATGGCTCATCGTCAAGGTCTTCGATTTCAGGCAAGCACTCGATGGCATCCAAAGCATCTTTACAGACCAAATTTTCTCTGGAGTACAAATCGGAGAAATGCTCTACCCACAGCACCAGCTGTTTGTTGCGGTCTCGAATTATGTCACCTGAGGTGAATTTTATTCGTGCGATCTTCTTTGGTATGGGACCCAATCCTAGTTTAATGCCATCGTACATCCCCTTGATGTTACCTGTTGCGGATGCGTGCTGTATGTTGGAGCAGAGATGTAGCCAGTAGCCATTAGCACAGCGCCTTGCGGATCGTTGAACTTCATGACGAGTAGTACGGAGGAGTTGCAGATTGCGCTGAGAGTCGGAGTGGCTAGAGAGCAACAAAATAGCTATAACATAATAACTAGGCAGCAGCAGAATAATATTCGCTTGAATGATATTAGCATTTTAGATGAGAGGAAAATTACCATTGGTACGGTAGCTGAAATATAACATACAATGTTTGAGTTTTTTTTGTTGCGCGTCGTTAGATTTATTTGATTTGTTTTCTTGTATCAGTAAAGAAACGGTTTTGTCCGTTGCAACTTCCATTCAAGGGCAACTTCTATTGTTTTTTTTAATCAATTCGCGCGGTTTCTATTCGAGGGCGGCTTCCATTCAAGAAAATCCGGAATACGGTAGGTGTAATTTTAACACATTGAGAGCCAAATTCCAATTATGCTCATCAAGTTTACCTGATGAACTCTTTTTTTATGCTTAACTGCGCCGTTTATCTTTAGCGTTGTATTTCATGTCTTGCCTTTGTTCTTTTCTTGTTTCAGCGATTATTCCAGCGAGGGTTTGCGCGTGTGAATTGTGGTGCAACACAAATATACTTAATATTTGTGCATATGTATTACCTGCGACATGGTCTAGCGGTACCGCGCGCAGATTGCAGATCCTACGTGACGGGTTCGATTCACGGACGGAGCCGATTGCATTTGACATATTTACCGGTTGGCTGCTGACTCGAATAGCGCAAGTTCACTACGCAGTCTCGCTCAATTACTGTTGAATTATCACACCACGTACTAAATAAACGCTGTAAACACCAATTCTGCAACTAGTATTACGGTTTGAACGCTCTTCAGGTGGACTCAGGTTCGAAACCAAGACTTTATGGTTGAAAGTGTTTATCCCTAACCACTCGGACACCGGACTTAAAGCGTTTTGCATACAGTTTCAGCTGCATATACCCAAGCCCCTGCAACCGCAGGCTTTAGCATAATTATCTCTATATGTTTGTTGATACAAGATAAGACCTGAGCCATCCTTTTTCGGGATTACGTCCCTCATCAGTAATAACAATCAGAGAGGACCGTATCGAAAACCACAAAACAAAATTACCAAATCTGGCGTTTGGGCATTCAATGCAATGAAAAAGATAGCAATTGCAAAAAAAAGAACAGACAAATGGAGTTTGCTAGATTAATTCCAAAAAAAAACAAAGACAATAGAAATAGCTATCTACGACCGGTTTCGCTTTTATTATGAGCTCGTTAGGTGAATATAGCTAATAAAAAGTTGAGCAAAAAGATACAGAAACACAGTTAAAAAAGACAAAGGAAATAGATGAATAGTAACGGGTAGGAAATATCAGATGGCTCCCGCCACTCGTCACACGCTTCGGCGTAATACTGCGATTATAATGAAGATTTAATTTTTTACGATAGCAACTGATGACATTGTGGATGCAATCAAAGCAACGTCCAAATGAACTGAATAAGATGAAACAAATCGTTTGTAGAATCAGTGTGCTGCGTGCAAAAAATGAGTGAAATTATCCTCAGATATTCATAGAATCCAACCAATCAACACCATGGAAAGAAATATACATCCAAAAGAGCAAGATGAAGAGATCAAAATGCCTAAGCAGAATATGTATAGACTTACATCGTTACTTATTACTTCGCTGCATCGTTACTTCGTTCACATGCATATAGACTCACATCGGCTTCCCATATTTCAATACAAGTAAAATCAGGCTTGCCATTGCCGACATATGCCAACTAGGCTAACTGCTCAATACTAAAACCTGCAGTTGCAGGGGCTTGGGTATGCACAGTAAGGTGGGTCGAAATTTAAAAAATTTTGAAATCGAAAAAAGAGCCCCTAGATCATTTCCAAAAACGGTAGAACTAACTTTAAAACCAATTTTGACTCGTTGCCAAGTGAAATGTACCAGCAACCGACACCTAGTGGTCAGAAATAAGAAAAAATGATGAAAACTCGGTAACTTTTGAACTACATGTCGTAGAAAGCTAAGGTTGGTGTCAAATGATGCAGAACTAACAAGTTTATATCTGCTTGAGAGCATTTTGTGCCATTTTGCTCAGAAAAAAAGTTAATCTCCCAAAACGTGAATTTGGAGTCATTTTACTGAATAGAGATCGCATAAACTCAAAAGAATTATACAAATTGCTTTTTAGAATCAAATTTTTTCATGAGAGTTGAAGAACACATGTTTTTGTCGGACACTTTTGAACTCATTATTTGTTAGATGATATAAAAGAGGAGGCTCAGCCTCTAAGCGCAGATCAACTAGCTGGTGATACGAAGTTGCATTTTTGTTTATGAATGGAATCTTAAAGTTCCTCATTGCTTTTACAGTATTTCCTCGCAGCTTGTTTCTTCAGAGGTGTCAGTGCGGCCAGCAGTGAGTGTTTCACGTAGAGGCATAATTTCATCAACAGCAATATCTCTGACCGTTTTTTTTTTTTTCATCACCAAGCTTCGCAATAATTACATGCTCAGGATGAGCAAAACAGGCATTACACAACAAAACTTTAAAGGCAATATCTCCACTTGTTTATCAGGAAATTGTGGTACTCTCCTAAGCATAGAAAAAAACTTTTTTGGACCATCCGTAATTGAGTTCTTTGCTTTGAGTTCAAAAAAGTTTGGAAAATATACCTTAATGCAAAATTCAGTGAGAAGAACTGACGTCAAATGTGGCTTATCTTGGAAAACCTGGGTTGGAAAAATCATGAGTTTTTTGAAATGAATCAAAAAAATTGGATTTTTTAAACAAAACAAACTTCTAATATAATATCTACTGATGGGGGGTAGGGAGATGCTCACTTTTCACCTATTATCTGCTGAAATGATTATTTCTGTCGTCATTTTCAATTTTTTTTAATTTTATTGTGATGCAATAACCCAAATCCTACAATCAAAATTTTGATCTTTGCTTTTGCATTAATGTTAAATGCCGCTGAATCTACTCTGGATTTACAGGAAGAAACCACACAGTAGCATTATACGCATGACAGATCAACAAAAATGCATTTGTAGATTAAATTATATCGCAAAAATGCGAAAAATTCCTAAAAAAATTGCAAAAGATTTTTTGATTTTTATTGGTTGATTTTAATCAATGATATAAATCATTTGATTTAAATCAAACCAACCCTGTGGAAAACGTATTATCTCAGAATTCGACAACCTAGAGTCAGCCAACTTGAATGACACAAGGACCAACTTTTGTAATTGCATATCTGGGTCCAAAGCTCCGTGAATGATAGCTAAAAGTTGGTCTTTCGTGTCATTCAAGATGGCTCACTCTAGGTTGTCCAATTCTGAGATGATACGTTTCCCAAGATAAACCAAAATTGACGTCAGTTCTTCTCACTGAATTTTGCATTAAGGTATATTTTCCAAACTTTTCTGAACTCAAAGCAAAGAACTCGATTACGGATGGTCCAAAAAAGTTTTTCTATGCTTAGGAGAGTACCACAATTTCCTGATAAACAAGTGGAGATATTGCCTTTAAAGTTTTGTTGTGTAATGCCTGTTTTGCTCATCCTGAGATGATTGGTGATGAAAAAAAAAAAACGGTCAGAGATATTGCTGTTAATGAAATTATGCCTCAGCGTGAAACACTCACTGCTGGCCGCACTGACACCTCTGAAGAAACAAGCTGCGAGGAAATACTGTAAAAGCAATGAGGAACTTTAAGATTCCATTCATAAACAAAAATGCAACTTCGTATCACCAGCTAGTTGATCTGCGCTTAGAGGCTGAGCCTCCTCTTTTACATCATCTAACAAATAATGAGCTCAAAAGTGTCCGACAAAAACATGTGTTCTTCAAGCAGCTTTGCATAACCAAGTGTTGTGCGTCACGTTAAGTTGGTTACACAAGCATTCGCTACTGTGTCAGGTTTTGAAAGAAGAAATGGCCTTATACATCAGATGATCAATTCACGATCTCTCATGAAAAAATTTGATTCTAAAAAGCAATTTGTATAATTCTTTTGAGTTTATGCGATTTCTATTCAGTAAAATGACTCCAAATTCACGTTTTGGGAGATTAACTTTTTTTCTGAGCAAAATGGCACAAAATGCTCTCAAGCAGATATAAACTTGTTAGTTCTGCATCATTTGACACCAACCTTAGCTTTCTACGACATGTAGTTCAAAAGTTACCGAGTTTTCATCATTTTTTCTTATTTCTGACCACTAGGTGTCGGTTGCTGGTACATTTCACTTGGCAACGAGTCAAAATTGGTTTTAAAGTTAGTTCTACCGTATTTGGAAATAATCTAGGGGGGCTCTTTTTTCGATTTCAAAATTTTTTAAATTTCGACCCACTCTAATATACAGCTAAAATTGAATTAAACACGCTGTAAGCCCGTTGGCCGAGTGGTTAGAGAGATTGACCTTCAGTTACAAGGTCCTGGGTTTATCTGATGATCAGTTAAACCGCAAAACTAGTCGTGAATCTTCTTTTACAGCGTTTCTTTAGTAAGTCTTGATGGCTTACCATAAAATTTCTCTGTGTGTACAAATATGCTTCAGTGGCGGCTAGTACAGAAGCTGCAGCACCCTTAATCATTTCTTTTTATCAATATCGCTTTTGTTTTAGAATAAAAAAAGAACTTTCAGTACCTTTTGAATTTTTTTCAAAGCTTTTTAACTTTTTTCGTTTTTACCGTATGCAAATATTAAGTTTTAAATGGAAGCTCTTTCTGTTAGTGCTATTTTCTCACGCAATGAGCAAGAAATGCAACAAAGAAGGTAGATGGCAGTGGCAAGCAACTAATAATGGCTTCCCGCTAAAACTTTCTGGGGGCCCAAACATCCCTTAGGGTAATGCCATTATGTGACACAATTACATTGAAAATTTGAAAACTCTAGCTTTTTAAGTTTAGTTGTTATGAGCTGTCGTAAACTCTACAGATTGTTTTACCTTTGATTTCAAATCACGTGACCCAAATCACGCCACCTAAACCACATCATGACATGCTTGCTCTGAAAGTTTAAAGTTCCTAGCTGCTTTGGTTTAGGTTTTATAAGCTTTCGTATAAATGCCAAGTTTTTTGATCTTTGACCCCAAATCACGTGACCTAAAGTGTCCAATCGTGAAACACTGCAACACCACATGATGACACACTTGCATTTAAAATTTCAAAACTTTAGCTTGTTTCGTTTAGTTTTTATTAGCTGTTGTAAAATTGACAAATTTTTTGACCCTTGACTTCTGTTGCGTAACCGACCGCAAAATAAGAGCCCGAAGGAATTCCAAGGCCTTACTAGCAAAGCATCTGACGTTTCAACCAAACTTAAAATATCTTGAATTTATTATTGAATCTTTCTGACAAAGCCAAACTTGAATCCAAAACAAAAGCAGTTTCACGAAACAAAGGGTCAATAACATAGGATATATTACTTGCCAACTGCAGGCTTTGCCTGTAATAAAACTGAGATTTCTTCTCTCAATAAAATGGCGAACTTAAAATAGTAAGTTAAAATTGGTCCGAACCACAACTGAACAATAACGAATCTGAGGATTAAAGGTGCTATGTGCTACAAGAAAACAAATCACGTGAACAGTTGCGCAACACATTGTTAGGGCGATTCTTAGAATTGCAATAAAATTACAAACTGTGGAAACAAAATGATTATCTGCTAGCCAAAAGCGGTGACTAGCGGCATAACAGTTTCAAACCAATTAATAGGAGACACACACGTTGGATCGAACCCAGCCCAGGTTCAGATGACGAAAATAGCAAAGCCGGTGCGTGAACAACTTCAACTCACGTGACCAGGTGTGCCCAATAATTGTACAAAATAAGATCGCATTATAACACCCTATAGGCCTACTGAAGGCTTGACGTTGCTATCAATATTTGTTTCGATTTTATGAAGTTTTGTAAACTTTATTAGTTGTTTGACCTTTGACACCAAGTCACGTGAACTGAGTTGCCCATTCACCAAACACAGTAAGACCACATTATGACACACTCATGCAGAAAATTTCAAGTTTCTATTTATCTTCCTTTAGAATTTATGAAGTATCGTAAATTTTATCAGTTTTTTGACCTAGTCATTAACCGGTGTAAGACTATATTATAACACACGTTTATCGAAAGTTTCAAACTTCCAGCTGCATTGGTTTGGTTTGTTTGAGCTTTCATATATTTAACAAATTTTTTGACCTTTGATCCTAAGTCACGTGACCTAGAGTGCCTAGTCATGGACTAGTGCAAGACTATATTATGACACACGGTCAGTGAAAGTGAAAGTTTCAAACTTCTAGCTGAATTGGTTTAGTGTCTATGAGCTTTTGCAACTTTGACAAGTTATTTGACCTTTGACCCCAAATCAGGTGATGTGAAATGCCCAACCATAGTACAATACAAGATTACAATATAACACACTTACACTGAAAGTTTAAAACTTTTAGCTCTCTTGGTTTAAATTTTATGAGACTTTGTATATCGTCACGTTAGTGCAAAAACTGCGTAAGTCATTTTTTTGTGTTTTGAGAAAAACGCAAAAAACATGTGATTGAATGTATCTACTATTGCGTCACAAGCAAAATAACAATAGAACAAAGAATAAATGGTTTCATGGTATACAATGTGTTAGTATGATTAAATAATTGTGCTGATTTACGCAATTTAAAAATTGGGGCATAACTCGCGAATGCGTCGATATATTTTTCCAAAAAGTGTGTCATGCATCAGCGCTGACCCAGAGGAACAACTTGGTGCAAAAAACTCAACTTCGCCAAAAAATGACTTACGCAGTTTTTGCACTAATGTGACGATATGTGATGACCTTTTTGATCTTTGACCCCAAGTCAGGTATCTGAAGTGTCTAATCTTAAAACATTGTGATATCACCTTATGACACACTTACATTGAAAGTTTGAAACTTCTAGCATTGTTGGTTTAGTTTTTATGAACTTTCGTAATTTTGACAAGTTTTTTGACCTTTGACCTTGAGCCACATTTGACTTGGAGTGGCTAGTCTCGAGACAGTGCAAGATTACTTTATAACACATTTACATTGAAAGTTTAAAACTTGTAACTTCATTGGTTTGGTTTCTATGAGACTTTGTATGTTTGATCCCAAGCCACATGACCTAGAGCGTCTAGTCATGGAGCGGTGCAAGACTACATTATGACACACGTTCATTGAAAGTTTCAAACTTCTAACTACATTGGTTTGGTTTTGATGAGCTTTCGTATATTTAACAAGTTTTTCGACCTTTGACCCTATGTCACGTGACCTAGAGCACTAGTTCCCAACCACCGGTGCGCAGACTGATGCCGGTCCACGTTAGTGTTTTTGCCGGTCCCCAAAACATATTCGTCTCACAACTCATGCGAAGCAATAAATTCTATGACCTTTGTGTGCAGTAAAAAAACAGCAGAAAAATTTATCGGATGCCTCGTTTGTCTCTTATTGGCATCTTGAAACAGCAACGAATTTCTCACCAACTTTAATTTTGTTCGACAGTATGTTCATAAACTGACGTTATTGTTTAAACTAATTGAAGTTCGGTTTCAATTTTTGTGTTTAAGTATGTAGTCAATGCCAAAATAATGAGTTATTTTCTTCGATTAATCTAGCTGATGGTTAACAAATGCGGTTGTTAGCTCCTGAAATATGCCACACTAATTGCGAAATTTTGCTACCGGTCTGTGAACATGTTGTTTAGTTTTTAACGGTCCGCTGATTTATAAAGATTGGGAACCACTGACCTCAGACAGCATTCGTTTTTCATGCAGAGTAAGATTATGATAAGTCACACTATCCCTCAAAAGTTTTACTATTTATTTTTACTTTGTCAAGAGTTAGTAAAGCCTAACAAATTTTTTGTTTAATTGACCTTTGACACCAAGTCATGTAACCTAGAGTGCCTATTCGTGAAACATGGTAAGACCAAACTATGATGCACCTTTGCCAAAAATTTAAAGTTTTTATCGCAGTTAGTGTAGCTTTTAAAAGCTTTCGCAGTTTTACCTGCTCTTTTGACCTTTGACCCTAAGTCACGTGATCTAGAGCATTCATTGCCGATACAATGGAAGATCATATTGAGACACATCATCTCTGAAAATTTCAAACTTCTACCATTTGTCATTCAAAAGTTATTTGGCGTTGAAAATAATCACTTTTTTGACCTTTGACCCCAAGTTACGTGACCTTTACCTCCCAAAAGTTGTTAGACACAAGTTTACATTGAGATCTACCATCCCTGAAAATTTCAAGTCTCTAGCTTCAGCGGTTCAAAAGCCTTAGGCCACACAAAAAATTGTTGAAAAAAAAAGTTAACTAGATGGCAGTTGCAAGCAACTAAAATGTTCAATCGTAAAACTACTAATGGCTTCCCGTTAAAGCTTTCTAGAGACCCAAACACCCATTAGGGTAATGCCATAGTGCAGGGGTTATTAACCTTTTTTGTCTCGTTTACCTCTTGCCAAAAGAAAGAAATATAACTTACCCCCAGTGAACTACTACTGCATTTTCATCACCAAAAAATTAAGTTTTCTTTAGTTACCAAAAATTTAAGTTTTTTTCATTACCAAAAATTTAAGATTCAGAAAATTTACCATTTCAGTAGATAAATTTATTACCTCTGGTTAAGAATCCCTGCCATAGTGCAACACAATTACATTAAAAATTGGAAAACTCTAGCTTTCTAGGTTTAATTGTTATAAACTGCTATAAACTAGACAGATCTTATGACATTTGACCCCAAATCACGTGACTCAAATCTAATGACGTAAACCACATTATGACATGCTTGCCCTGACAATTTAAAGCTACTAGCTGCTTTGGTTTAGTTTTTATCAACTTTTGTAAAAATGACAAGTTTTTGATCTTTTACCCCGAATCACCTGACCTAAAGTGTTCAATCGTAAAACACTGCAACACTACATGATGTCACACTGGCATTTACAAGTTCAAACCTTTAGCTTGTTTGGTTTAGTTTTCATAAGCTTTCACAAAATTGGCAAGTGTGCTCAGTCATTACCCAAAATAAGATCACTCTATAACACATCTATACTGAAGGTTTGAAGTTTCTTTCAAAATTTGTTTGGATTTTATGAGGTTTTGTAAACTTTATCAACTTTTGACCTTTGACCCGAAGTTACGCGACCTGAATTGCCTAATCACCAAACGCAATAAGACCACGTTATGAAACACTCACACAGAAGATTTCAAGCTTCTATCTATCTTTATTTAAATTTTATGAGGTTTCATAAACTTTGTCAGTTTTTTGACCTTTGACCCTGAGTCACATTACACAGAGCGTTCATAGTTGGTACAGCGCGAGAACATGCTAAGGCACACCAACCCAAAAAAGTTTCAAGTCTCTAGCTGTTTCTAATCAATAGTTATAACCCAAACAACATATTTGCTTATTTGACCTTTGACCCCAAGTTACGTCATCTGAAGATAATAACTGTGAGTCCTCTTTTTACCCTCATTGAGATGCGTCTCTTCCATAAATTTGAAGGTCTTACCAGTTGCCATTCATAAGTTATTAGCGTTTGGGAAGATTTCGTTTTAATTTCTTTGATTGATGCTTGACCTTTAATCTCTTGATCGCCGCCCCCCAAAAGTTGTTAAACACAAGGTCACACTTAGGTCTATCATCCCTGAACATTTCAAGTCTCTAGCATTAGCCGGTATTAAAAGGTCTTAGGCTGCGCAAAAAACTGTTGAGATTTGTTTGTTTGATCTTTGACCCCAGATTAATAAGCCGTAATGAAGACGTCTTGCCACTGATGAAACAGCACAACTTACTAACAATTAACGATATATTTAAATATGAAATGGCTGTACTTATGTTTAGATTCCATAACCGTACTCTACCATCGGCTTTCGATTCTATTTTCCAATCCAAGTCTACTTCAATTACTACTCGAAGCAATAGTCGCGTAATCCCAATAAGCTGTCGTAGTACTGTCAGTCAGCAATCAATAAGATATATTGGTCCCAAAACAGGGAATAATATCCCGCTACCTATTAGAGAATCTGAGACAATCGCCGCGTTTAAGAAAAAATTAAAACAGCACTTTTTAAATAGCTACTAGCTCTTCCTTGACCCTGCCTGCATAGGTTAAATTGTTTCGAACAGAAAACTGCTTTCTGCTATTTTTTTCAGGTAACCTACGTCGAGCCCTGTGACTTCACCTAACTTCAAACCCACCGTCGCTTTTGAACATTTGTATTTAGCTATTTTAGGCCTAGATATGGTGAGATGGCAGGATCTATTGCATGCCAAATTGTACTCGGTTCTTCTTGCTATGCCTTCGGCTCACTCTCAAACAGCATAACAATTTTCCTTTTTTTTTTTTTAATTTTAATTTTTTATTATTATTTTTTTTTTCGTTGTTTATTAGCTCTTGCCATCTTGAGAGACCACCAGTTTCCTGAAACAGTCTTGCCCCCAGATTCGCAAACAACTTGATCTTGTCAATTTTATTACACAATCTCTGTACACACTCCTGCATGGGATGCATAGTCATAGTGCATTGTTAAAATCCTAATAAAACTATTTCAATTACGAGATATAATCTTTTTTTTATTTTCATTTGTGATAGTTGTCGTAAATCTGCGGTCATGCTGGACAGGATTTCTTTAGGTAGGTTTCTTTGCCTGTCTGGCTTTTTGTGGTTACTCTATGGTCTCAACGGCGCTTGGTATGGGGTTAGGTTGGGACTCTCTTTTCTTTCTATTTGCACTGTGACGACATTGAGTAACCTCGAAATGCCGTACACTGTTATGGTTCCTACCATTGCACTATATCATAGCGGTGTTGGAGCTGTGGTCTCTCCAGTGTCTTTTTTATCTCGCCGTCATATGTTTGCTTTTTGTTCTTTTTTACCCTATTTTAAATTAATCGGGTGTTGCGACCATGCCTACCAATCCCCTCATCTTCAAGTTTCACTCTCGCTAGCATGTTACAACGTTGATCGTTTTGTCGCTTCTTCCCTTTTCTGTGTCCGTTTGTATTTGAAATCCTATATTGCTGTGTTAATTTATTTTGACGGTGCAGAAATAAAAGACACTACTACTACTACTACTAGATTACGTGGCGCGAAGTTAATTATTGCGCATATTTTTGTTCTCCACATTGATATGCATATACTCTGAAAGTTTGAAGGTCCTACTTGTTGCCATTCAAAAGTTATTAGGTTTTGATAAATTTCGTTTTTGACCCTTGGCCTTTAACCTGTTGACCATCACCCCCCAAAAGTTGCTAGACACAAGTTCACATTGAGATCTATCATACCTGAAAATTTCAAGTCTCTAGCTTCAGCGGCTCAAAAGCCTTAGGCTGCACAAAATTGGTGTTAAACAAAAAGAATTTTTCTGCGACGAATATTTTTTTCTAGAAAGTGGGAGGCTGTCAGGGAAAGTTAGGGCAACCAAGGTGCAGAACTAGGTGGGACACACACTTGAACTCTAGGTCACTTGTAAATTGGAACAGCCGTTTAGTAGCTAAAGCTGGTTGAAGTGTCAAAAAGTGCAGAAATGGCCCACTAAAAACAATATGGCTTCCTGCTAAAACTTTCTAGGCACCCAAACATCCACAAAGATAATGCTATAATGTGACACAATTACATTAAAAATTTGAAAACTCTAGCTTTGTAGATTTAGTTGTTATGAGCTATTGCAAACTCAACCAATTTTTTGACCTTTGACCCCAAATCACATGACCCAAATCACGTGACCTAAACCACATCATGACATGTTTGCTCTGAAAGTTTAAAGTTCCTAGCTGCTTTGGTTTAGTTTTATAAGGTTTTGCAAAAATGAGAAGTTTTTGACCTTTGATCCCAAATCACGTGACCTAAAGTGTTCAATTATGAAACACTGCAGCACCACATGATGACAACTTGCATTTAAAATTTCAAAACTCTAGCTTGTTTGGTTTAGTTTTTATAAGCTTTCGTAAAATTGACAAGTTTTTTGACCTTTGACTCCAAGTCACGTGACGTGGTGTGTCCAATCATTGTACAAACTAAGATCGCACTATAACACTCCTATACTGAAGGTTTGAAGTTTCTATCAATGTTCGTTTTAATTTTATGAGGTTTCGTAAATTTTATCAGTTTTTTTACTTTTGACTCCGAGTCACGTGACATGGAGCGTTTATAGTTGGTACAATGCAAGTACCTGGTAAGACACACCAATCCTGTAAATTTCAAGTTCCTTTCTGTTTTTAATCAATAGTTATATCCCAAATAATATATTTGCTAATTTGATCTTTGACCCCAAGTTACGTCACCGGAAGATATTCATTACAAATATTTTTTTAACCCTTATTGAGATGCACAATCGCACATACTTGATAAATTTGAAGGTCGTACCAGTTGCCATTCATAAGTTATCGGCTTTTGGGAAGATTTCTTTTTAATTTCCTTAATTGACTTTTGACCTTTAACCTCTCGACCGCCACCCCTCAAAACTTGTTAAACACAAGTTCACACTGAGGTTTATCATCCCTGATAATTTCAAGTCTTTAGCATCAGCGGTTCAAAAGACTTAGGCTGCACAAAAAACTGTTGAGATTTGTTCATTTGACCTTTGATCCTAAGTGACGTCACAAAAAGTTAATTGTTGTGAATATTTTTGTTTTCCACATTAATATGCATATACTCTGAAAGTTTGAAGGTCCTACCTGTAGTCATTTAAAAGTTATTGGCATTTGATAAATTTCGTTTTTTGACCTTTGACCTGTTGACCGCAGGGCTGGGGAGCCGGAGCTGGAGCCGGAGCTCGGAGCCCCGGAGCCAAGCATTTTTCTCGGAGCCGGAGTCGGAGCCGGAGCCGTAATTTGGATTTGTCGTGGAGCCGGAGCCGGAGCTGGAGCCATAAATGAAACAATTAGCTCCGGCTCCGAATGGTTGAAAATCTTGACCAAACCGAGCCTTCAATTTTTGGCACAAAAAGACCACTTAGTTTGTTGATTCTATAACCAATTGTTTTTTGTCTTGTAGCGTAGTGTTTAGACAAACAAGTTCGCATCATTTGCAAATTTTGGCACGTTTGAGATGGTATAAGCAAATCTTTGCCGACCATAATTTGTGGAGCCGGAGCCGGAGCCGCACTTAAAAAATATTCAGCTCCGGAGCCGGAGCTGGAGCCACAGATGTAACGCTTGAGAGCTCCGGAGCTGGAGCCGGAGCCAGACATTTTCTGCAATGGCTCCCCAGCCCTGGTTGACCGCCACCCCCCAAAAGTTGTTAGGCACATGTTCACATTGAGATCAACCATTCCTAAAAATTTCAAGTCTCTAGCATCAGCGGTACAAAAGCCTTAGACTGCACAAAATTGGTGTTGAAAAAAAAATATATATTTTTTGGGGGTACAAAGTAATTTATTTCTAGAAAGTGGGGGGCTGTCGGGTAAAGTTAGGGTGACCAAGGTGTAGACCTAGGTGGGAAACACATTTGAAGTCTAGGTCACTTTTGAATTGGAACAGTGCTTTAGCAGCTAAAGCTGTTAGAAGTGTCAAAAAGTGCAGAAATGGCCAAGCAAAAACAATATGTCTTCCCTTTTCGGGAAGCCATAAAAATAATTTTTTTGGGACAAATAAATTTTTTTTCTAGAAAGTGGGGGGCTGTCGGGGAATGTTAGTGTGACCAGGGTGTAGACCTAGGTGGGACACACATTTGAACTCTAGATCACTTTTGAATTGGAACAGTAGTTTAGCAGGTACAGCTGTTAGAACTGTCAAAAAGTGCAGAAATGGCCAAGTAAAAACAACATGTCTTCCCATTGCGGGAAGCATTTTTATGTAGTGTGCCCAGCACCAGCAGAACCTTGCTTTTTTCCGATAAAGCGAGAGTTTAAAAACGCCATTTTGTGCTAGACTGTAACAATTGTTCTATGGCGCAGTGGCTTGGTGCGTAGCATAGAGATAGAAGCGCTGCTCTAGTGTTGGGTTCGATTCTCGTTGCGGGTTCGCATGCGACATGTTTTTTACAATCGGGTTCGTCAAGATAATAGAATAAACTAAGAATGTTGGTTCTGCTGGTGTTACGTACATTACATAAATTCTTTGTTATGGATGTTTACGTACATTACATAAATATGCTTACGGGAAGCTATAACAAAGAATTTTTTCGAGACAAACAAATTTTTCTCGAGAAAGTAGGAGGTTGTCGGGAAAAGTTAATGTGACCGAGGGGTAGACCTAGGTGGGACACACATTTGAACTTCAGGTCACTTTTAAATTGAAACAGCCATTTAGTAGCTACAGCTGTTAGAAGAGCAAAAATTGGGAAATATGCCAAGTAAAAACCATATGTTTTCTCTTTCGGTAAGCCATAGTTATGAGATTTTCTTGACAGTAACAAAAGTCTCGTCAGCCTTGCTACGCACAGCCAATCTAGGCTAAACTCATTCCAGACTGTAAAGACTCTTTTTTGCATTGCTTTACCTGGACATCTCGACACTTTTCTAGGTTGTGCCCTATTTTTAGCAAGCGACTGGCCCCAAGCAACGATACCCAATGAAAGAGCCTATAACTACTAACCCACAACTAAGTTACCGGTAGCCTAACTAACCCACATCACTAGAAACCCCCATGGCAAACCACTCATTTTCAGCTGCAGACGCGTTTCGACCTTATTATGGTCCCATCAGTGCAGCATAGCAACCTCCCACCTTCCTGACAAAAAAAAAAATTCTAACCTTCAAAAGAACTACACACCCAAAATCTAAGCCTCTACTCGTTCTGCTCAAGGTAAAACATTGGAAATAAAACCTTAGTTGTGGGTTAGTAGTTATAGGCTCTTTCATTGGGTGTCGTTGTTTGGGGCCAGTCGCCTGCTAAAAATAGGGCACAACCTAGAAAAGAGATGAAGTCGAGATGTCCAGGTAAAGTAATGCAAAAAAGAGTCTTTACAGTCTGGAATGAGTTTAGCCTGGATTGGCTGTGCGTAGCAAGGCTGACGAGACTTTGGTTATAGTCGAAACATCAAATTGTCCCTTGCAAATTTCTTTTCTTGACAGGTTGTTCAACTTATGTCTTGAGGTGCGTTAACCGAGCGACAATTTTTTATCGCATTTTGTTTGTTTTGTTTTATTGTTTAGCGATCACGCGAAAATCTGCTACGTTCACTTACATGATAATTTTTATGGCGTTGTCTCGCGTCGCATGTCGCACCTTTAGCTGCCCCGTTGATAGCTAGTAGGGTTTCTCTTTTTCCCGGATTTTCAACTTCCCAGGAAACGGGAAATATAAAATTCCTGGGAAAAAAGTTCCCGGGATCTCCAAAATCTACGGGATTCCTGGGATTCGGCAAATTCCCGGGAAAGTTTCCCAGAAGTTTTTTTTGAGATTGATTATTTTGCCATTTTATCTGATTTTCAGCATTTCAGATCCAATTTTCAGCATTTTGTTGTGTTGTTTTGACAAATTCAGCTTGATGTTTTTCAATTTTTTTGACAAATTGAGAAAAAAGTTTTGATCTCACAAGCAGTCTTAAAAGTCTTTAAAGCAGTGGTTCTTAAACTGGGTTCGACCGAACCCCAGGGGTTCGGTGAGGCTGTAGCAGGGGTTCGGCTAAGATCAGAATAAGTTTTTGCAAAAAGGCATGCAGTTGTAGTAAATGACTATCTCTGCGTGGAATGAAGCATCCCCCCACCATACTCTTTCAACGCTGTTTTTGATGAATACAGTTTTTCCATAATTTCAAACCTATTTGATAACAATCATCTTTACGCCTCAAGCACGCATAAATCGAAAATGTGCGAACAAAATGTATCATATTTGGTGAAGGACTTAGAGTTAGAGGCCAAAGAATTAAACAGAATTTGCCATAAAAATTGTTCAAAAAGCTCTAAAATGGCCATTACAGTGTCTATATTTTTGAAAACTTTCCGGGGAAGCATACCCCCGGAGCCCCCTAGAGCCATATTTTTGTTCCTCAATTTGCTTCAAATTAACTTTCCGGAAAAAAATACGCTTAAAAATGTAAAAATTTTATGCCACCCTCCACCGCCTTAAGAATATTCTGAATACGCCCCTGACGTGAAACATTTTCAAAGAGCTTATGCTTTTTTTCCGGTTTAGACGTTTAACGTCTTTGCACTCATTTAACATTCAATCTTATTCGAAACTCATCCCCCTCTAAAATTTTCTGGATCCGCTCCTGGTTATAATTAAGGGTTCGATGTATGCTTGCATGACACCTGTTGGGTTCGATACTTCCGACAAGTTTGAGAACCACTGCTTTAAAGTTTTGCAAATTTTGAAAAATAATTTTCAGTACCGGTAATTTTGAAAAATAATTTTCAGTGAGCCGAAAAAAAAGTTAAAGTTTGCACCAACGCATTTTTTATGTCGGAATGATGGATATCAGTATTCAGTACCCCTGAAATCTTTACTAAAGTACAAAAAATCTCCCGGAGTCCCGACATAAATTTCCCGGGAAACGAAAAATTTTTTGTCCCGACTTCCCGGGAGGAAACAGTAATATCTAGTCTAGTTGAATGGGATTAGCTCATGCTTTTGAGACTGCTTTATCTGGTGCATCAAGGTGGTAAAGAGCATTGCAACAACGAAGAAGAGGTAAGAAGGGGATTCGTGGCTCATTTTGCGGTTCAAAGATACACAATTTTTTCATTGAAAGAAATATGTTATGCACCTGAAGATGAGCAAAATGTGGCTTTAAGGCAGTGGTTCTTAAACTTGTCGGAGATATTGAACCCTACAAGTGTCGTGCAGGTTTGCACCGAACCCCTAGTTATAACCAGGAGTGGATTTAAAAAATTTTGGTGGGAGGATGTAGTTTTGTATTAGGTTGAATGTTAACTAAGTACGAAGACGTTAGACCAGCAAAAGAACGTAAGTAAGCCCTTTGACTATGTTTTCATGTCAAAGGCGTATTCAGAATTTTTTACGGAGTGGAATCAAATTTTTAGCCTACATCTTTTTAAGCGCAGTTTTTTTTCGGCTGAGTTAATTGGAAGTAAATTGAGGAACAAAAATATGGCTCTAGGGGGGTCCAGGGTGATGCTTCCCCCAAAATTTTTTCAAAATTTAGATACTATTATGGCCGTTTTAGTGCTTTTTGAACAATTTTCAAGACAATTTTTTTTTTTTTACCCCCAACTCCGAGTCCTTCATAAAATATAATGTATTTTATTACAAACAATACAGCCAAGATACAGCTAAAAATACTTGGGCGGACGTTTCGGCTCACATCTGGTGCCATTGTCAACGCTAAGAGCTTACGCTATGCTGGGTCTATCCTTCTAGGTTCATAGACAGATGCATTAGACAATTCTTGAACAAAAAGTTTTCCCAACATCCAAAAACCCAGACCCAAACTTGTAACCAGTTCACCTTCAAACTATCATACCAGGGCAATATTTCACATAACATCGAGAAGGAATTGCAACAATTCATCATGAAACAACTTCCAGACTCCAAATTACGCTTCATCCACACAACAACCAACCTTAAGCACTATTTTCATACCAAAGATCCCCAAAGCCACCTCAGAAGAAGCAACTTAGTATACCGTCTTAATTGTTCCTGTAGATCCTTTGATATTGGCCAAACCCGAAGAAACCTCATCAAATGTTTACGAGAGCATCAAACCAGTGACACCTCGGAAGTATGTAACCATATCCAATCCAACACCCACCATAAAGTGGACTTCAACAACCCACAAATCTTTACCCACTCCCCAGATAAATACAAACTCCTCATCCTCGAGTCCTTATTCATTCAACAACTCAAACCGAATCTTAACTTAGACTCCACATCCTTTCCACTCCACCTATTTAACACGTGACCTACTAGAACTTCTCCAGGTTCTGTCTCAGTTTCCCTCTTTTTTGTATCATGGCTTAAAACCCAGCATAACGTAAGCTTTTTAGCGTTGACAACTTGACAATGGCACCAGATGTGAGCAGAAACGTCCGCCCAAGTATTCTTAGCTGTATCTTGGCTGTATTGTTTGTAATAAAATTGCTAACCAACTCCCAACTGTACCGTTTGCCATAATGTATTTTGTTCCCACATTTTCCATTTATGGGTGTTCATGGCGTAAGGATCATTGTTATCAAAGAGGTTCAAAATTATGGAAAAATTGTATTCGTCAAAAATAACATTGAAAATGGCTGGTGAGGGGAGATGCATCCCCCTGCATCCGCCCCTGGTTATAACTTATCACTCAAACACTCAGTGTAAGGTCCTAAAATTGCCTGCTGGTAGGGCAAGACCAAAACACGAGATTTGAGTTACCGGGTATAAGCTGGGCTTTTAATTGGAAAACGCACAACTGAGCACTTTGCAACGAGTGTGTATACGGTGTGTGGCGTGTGGGTTTTCTGTAAAATAAGACACACAATGTAAGAAAATATACAAACTAACGCAACAGACTACAATCAACATAGACCTAGATGCATTGACTTACCGAAAATATTCGCACCAGCAAATTAAACCAATCATCAGCAAGTTAACTCTCTAGCAAGCATTTTAACCTTAATGAAAATATACAGCTGTCAATAGCATCCAGAATGCATGCATACAGATCCATTAATCAGCACTCCACTATTATCACTGTAATAGGCAGTGGTGTAAAAAGTATTTTGAAACTGTACTTAAGTAAGAGTATTGTTACTGACGGCAAAACTACTCGAAGTAAAGTAGAAAGCATTGACCAAAAAAAGCACTTAAGTAAAAGTAAAAAAGTAGTCATTTAAAAACTACTCAAGAAAAAGTACTCGCACAGCGTTTTCAAACGTTAAAGTGTCAACTACACACTTGCCGATGCGGCGATGATGGACTTGCTTTGAAGGTGGCAAAATGGTGAACCATAAGAAATTATTACCGCCCAGATGGCCGATTGGCTAGAGCGTCTGCTTCTGGAACGGTAGACTCGGGGTTCGATTCAGATTTGGGTTAAGCCAATGACTTAAGAATTGGTGTTTATAGCTTCCCTGCATGACGTTTAGTATCAAAGGCGACAGCGTAATTCTTATCTCATGGAGTGAAGTTTCCATGGCGATGACGAAACTGAGTGTTATGGAGTTGAATAATGGAGAATTGGAGTGTAAAAACAGATTTTAGGCGCAACGAGGGATTTCAAGGCGAGACTGTAACTCACTCTGATCTTGGGCGAAACTTACTCTGATCTTGGGCGAACCCCTGCTATAGCCTCACCGAACCCCTGGGGTTCGGTCGAACCCAGTTTAAGAACCACTGCTTTAAGGGTTTAGATTAAGTCAGTTAGACTTTTACAAGTTTGAGTACTCTCTAGGTTCACTAAAAATCAGCGATTGTGGAATTACGACCGGTCGGGTTCAATTTAGTTTTGATTACATGTGGTTTTTGCATGCATATTCGAATAATTTTTTTTCTGGGAAATGGTTTCCTTCTAAGAAAACCTGTTTTGCTTAAAAACTTCAAGATGTTTAATTTGAGCGCGTATACAGCATGACTTTCTGTTTAATCTCTGCTAACCAGTATAAAGTTTACATTTGCCTCTCAGGGTTTCTATGCATACAGCTCCCATGCTTAAGTTTAGAAACACGCGAAACAACGCGCAGTGCTTGCCAAGCAAGGCACTCGGATTTTACGCTAAAAACTCACGTGATTAAAGCTTGTAGCTCAAATAGTTTGCATTTGACGTCAAAGAGGACTCGCATGCGGAAATAAACTTTGCGCGATATCACGAGTGTTTTCGGCTGTTACGAAGTGAAAATGAGCGCAGGGATGTTTAGTTTTATACTTTAGATTATTTATTGTTTTGTTGCATATTTTCAAAGCGTGTCCATTGCGCTACTTTAAAGTTGATGACGTATTAAGAGCTGAAAGTTAACGGTAAAAGTGTTCGCTAGTGTGGTGACGTTCGCTCATTTTAATAGCTGCAACAAACCTCTTGTTAAAACGATATCTCAACTTACAAAAACTAAATAATAACAAAGCATGACAATATTGCGTGCCTACGCGAGTTACAGAAACGTCACCATGCAAAGCAAAGTTGTTCAAGCAATGATCGGCGTTGCTGATTGCTTGACTTCACTCGCTTCAAGAACTCGACAAACACCCCTTTAATTTCACAATTCGCCTTTGTATACCGTACACCAGGTAGTTTAAGACTTAAATCGGCACAGAATTTTCAACACGCTTTAAACGGAAAAGAGAACGTTTTAAACACGCAGCGCGTTGAATACTCTAGAGTAATCGCACAATTATGAAACATTGCGCTGGGAACCTTCAAGTCATCAATCAGAGGCATAAAAAAGGTTGCCAAATTAAATTAAAAAAAAACTCGCAATCGCTGAAGCAAAGTAGTATGGTAATTGAATAGTAGTCCAGCATAGACCAGTTCGCATTTGTGCAGTTCTTGAGTACCGTCTGCTACACAGCCACCGCCGGCAGTTCGGATTTTGATAAACAGAACTTAGTTGAAAGCGAGTGAAGCAAAAAGATGAAAACTGCTGTAGCAGGTTGGGTAAAGTTTTAACATTTTCCGTAATTATTTAATTAGTAGCCGCATTTTTTGAACCGAAGATGTATCGTAAAGTTGGGGGCGTGGGGGTGCGAACTTATAAACGTGATTGTTTTGAAATAAGCGCTTTATTGTGTGTGCTTGTATGCGCGCTGCGGTCTCGCATGAGTGTGTGCGCACGTTGCTCGCATGGTATCAGTGATATTTCGCAAGATGTCAGATGTTGCGTGCATGAAAAGTTGAAAACCCAACTTCAGTTCTGTGACTTCTTCAAGTGAAATAAATAGCAGCGTTTTAGGGGAACAACTGCACGCGCAGTTTACTATTAGAGTAAATTTTTAAGTTCAGGTAGAACCAGCTTAAGCTTCTCAGTGCTGAGCAATTCCAGCAGTAATCAAATTTCATCGTTAAACTCGTGACGATTACGTGCTCGTTGGTCGCAGCTGGAGGTCGTGCAATCTATTTCCCAGACGAAATCTCACAGCTTCTCGACATTTTTTATCGATAATGTGATATTTTTATCATTTTCCCAAACTTTTCACACATTTTTCGTTATTTTTTTTATCTCCTCCTCCGTCCCGGAACAGGCAGGTTTTTCGGAAATAAAAGGCGTGATTTCCAATAAACCAACGTGGCCATGCTTATATTTTGCTTTTTTTGCATCCATTTAAATTCGCGTACTTGCTAAAAAATATATTCTTTTTTCCTCTGACCCTTACATCGGCTTTTTTTCCTCTGGCACGTCTTTGATTTGCATTTGCAAAGTCAGCCAACAACAAAGCATATCAGTGTGTTAGGGTTAAAATAGGTACAACAATCGATTAGTTTATACTAAAGAAAAACCCATTTTCGTCTTCTCACGGTCACTTGCTAAGACAGCCATCGTTAAGAAGCCCTGATGGCATGAAGGATCTTCTACTGTAAATTCATTCTTCAATGTACAGTCATTTGCCAAAGTATGGAACCACCTCTGCAAAAAGGCTAGAAAAGACAAAAATTGAAGTTCTTGCTGATTATTGGATCATTCTTTGTTTAGCATTACATCCTTTTATTCTGTTGCAGTTTAATGGTTCTATGAAGTGTTTTAGTTGACTTTTGGTTGAAAATTATTTTGTAATCTAGTGCGATTTTAGTGATTTTCTTTTAATCTGTACCCTTTAAAAATTGTAAAAAGTCGATATCACGCGGATGTTGAACGTGGCCAGATCGTTGCACTTCACAAAAATGGGTTATCTCAACGCCAAATTTTAAAGCAACTTGGTATCAACAGATCATCTGTTCAAAGGGCAATCAAAAAGTCTAACACGGAAGAGATACATGGCAATCGAATAAAAAGTGGTAGACCACGAAAAATTACTCTCCGAGATGATAATACATGAAGGAGGATTGCAGGACGTTCACCGACAAGTTCCTGCAAAAAAGTGCGTGCATACCTTCAAAGGGGACTGATATTAGTGTCAGCACCGTTTCTCGCGGACTAAGGAAAGAATTTGGATTGAAATCGTGTAAACTTGCAAAAAAACAAAGTTAACACCCACAATGAAAAAGCAAAAAATGGAGTTTGCCAAAAAATATCTTCACTGGACTGTTGATGGCTGGGGTAAGGTTTTGCTTAGTGATGAATCCACCTTTCAGCAATTTGTTGCTCGGCACAAACATGTTCGCAGACCAGTTGGAAAAAGATTTGACCAAAAATATATCACTGCAATAATGAAACACCCCCCCAGTCAAATGATATGGGGGGCTATAACCAAAAATGGAACTGCGGGGTCATACTTTTTGGAAACTGGCATTACCATGAATGGACCCAAATATGCGGAATTGTTGGAAAACAAGCTTTTACTGCATATGACTGTGCACAACATCACTGTTTTTACGATGATGGTGCGCCATGTCATCGATCCAAAATAGTCAAGAAATTTCTGAAGGAGAAGAACGTGATCACGCTGGATTAGTCTGGCAATAGTCCAGATTTAAATCCAATTGAAAATTTGTGTGCTAAAATAAAAGATTTAGTATCAGAGAAACATCCATCAAGTAGAGCAGTTTTAATCAACACAATCAAAGAAGTATGGGTCAAGAAAATCTTCTCTCAATATTGCACGTCATTGATAGATAGTATGCTTCGTCGATTACAAGTACAAGCCGTTATAAAAGTACATGCAGGTCACACAAAATAATGAAACTGTTCTTCTATGACTGCTTTGTGTATTCTGTGATGTTCTTTTCGCATTTTTGAAAGTTTTAATGCAGTGTGAAATTATTGAACCGATGTTTAATTTTGATAAAAAGGTATTTCCTAAAAAATTGCAAGTGGCTTGATACTTTTGCAAATCACTGTAATTTTAGAGTGCTGTCTTTTAATGGACGAAAAACAGCACTACCTCACACAGGTGAAAACTCAGAATCGAGCCATTCAATTCGTAACATCAATCGTAAGTTTGATAAAAAAAAACTGGATCGCTGAAAGAGCAGTGAAATTAATTGAAAAGCTGCATGAAAAGTGTACTAATGAAAAATACCTCACACTGAAACTTCTATCGTGCAGCAAGCTATCTTAATACCAAGTTTTTAGTGTTTTGAAAGTGAACTGTGATCGTTTTTAGTTTCTGTTTTGGGGAGGTTTTTGTATCTGAAATTTTAAATGCACAAGCTGTCTGTTTTCTTTCAATCGATTTCGCAGTCGCTATCGTGATGTGTGTTTCTATTAATGCGGGCGAAATGAAAACATTTGAAAAGTCCCACATGTACTGTAGAAAACACACTCATAAAAACTAAAAAATGATGCTGCTGCCATCTAGTGGTAGAAATCACCTCTTATCTGAGTGCATAAACGAACTCCTCATTGCTAAAAATGGGTAATCACCATTAAAAATTATCTAAATCGCTCTGGTACTCTCTGAAATAGTTAATATTCAAATTCTCCGCTTGAGGGCGATGTTTGACATTTGAACACCAAAATTGCTTGTATTTTACGTATTTTACGGACCCGTATATTTCCGGCCCTGATTGTCCGTTTTGAACAAACTTTTTTTTAAAGCTGTCAATTGACAAGGAGCATCGTCCCCGTAAACATACCAGTACATAATTTGCTGCAATAACTTACAGTTGGAAAAAGATGGCCAAAAAATGAACTGCAAAAAAGTCATTTGGTTGGGGACCTTTTTTAAAATTAAAAATCAACCCCGTTTTCGTTTTACATACAAAAAGTTTATCCCATCCCACATCAGGAGTTTTGAAATTCTCAAAAAAATTTTTAGTCATCACCGTACCCAACACACTTTCTCACACCCCCACAGGGCTCACACCTCTCCCCCACACGCCAACGCACTTTCCTACACCTCTCCCCACATCTCCCTTTACCTCCCCCACACCCCAACACCCTTTGCCACTCCTCCCCAACACTTCCCCACACCCACCACACCTCCCTTCACCTCCCCCACACCCTAACACACTTCCCAATATCCTCCACACCTTACACTCACTCCATACACTATCCCACTATTCAAAAAAAATCATGTTAAAGTGCTTTTGCATTCGTTTCAAACCAGAAAAATATTTAGGTACAATTGTACCTACGCCACCTGTTAAGAGTGTAAAAAAAAACAAAATCCAATATACCAGCAACGCGTTAACACATTTGGCTAAAACTTTTCTTGAATGAACCAATGCAAGGATGTAGAGATTTCAAAAAAGCTCAGATACCTACGGCTCACAACAAAAAAGTTATTGCTATTTAAAATCGCAAAAGATACAAATGTACCTATGCCACCGGACAAAGGTTAAAAAGTGCTACGTGAGTTGTACACTGGTAAATAATTTCCTTAGAAACAACTGTCAAAGCCCACACGTAAATTGCATACTACTGCAGGTAGCATGTATTTTGTCATAAACGAGATTTTTATCAGTCAAACCTTTTATTTGGTAACAGTGAAAAGGAGTAAAAATGAGGTCTTAAAAACTAGAGTTTGAGGTTCATGCTTTGTTGTATGAATAATGTTGCTAAGCACAGCGCTACCAAGGCTAATCATGACAGCAGATGATCTGAGGATTAGAAAATTCAAGTCAGCTGCTAATACCTGATACAGTAAATCTGCATGCTGTTGAAAAGTTTACATCAGGAAGAATTATGACGTTTGACACTGTGAACTCAACAAAACACTGTGATGTCACAGACAAAATTTGACGTCATAATAAAAACTGCTTGTTTTGTGACAAAGGTAGATTGTAGTGTGCAATTGCGTTTTAAAAAGTTTACCACGATAAAAACTTAAAATATCTTTTAAATCTGACGACAGGCAAAAACTGACTGCAGGTTTGGATACAGCGGAAAAAATTCTTATAGAAAATTTGGTTGGCATTTTTGTTTACATTTAGCTGTTGACCAGTGTTGTTTAGTCTCAGTCTTAGCTGCACCGTTGCCAGCTACACTAGTTGAATAAGATTATTCAGGCTCGTGGCATAATTGGACTAGTTCTAGCCCTGCTGCATTTGAGTTCGCCCGCGTAAGTGCTCAATAATAGGCGCAGTTGGTAGACTACTGGAAGCAGATTAAGACTGGGTAGGCAGTCAATTTGAGTAGACAAGTTGGTAAACAGCTGGATACCTACATAGCACTGGTCTAGGCTTACCATGGCCAATTCAAGGTTGCGGGTAAATAGGAAAAATGAACCTTAGTTTTTGATGTTAAAGTTGTGGGAGTCTTATACTCTTACGTGAAGGTAACTTTAGACAGTTAGTTCTGAAAGTAAAGTGAATCAATGAATGCATGAATATGAGCAGTAAAATTATGTAGTATAAATATGCAGTAGCAACCGTAGTATAAATATGCAACTAACTACTAAAAAAGAAACTAATTTCAAAACAGATTGAAAATTCTGAATCACGAAAAAGCTTTTCGTGTACAGTAGAATGTCAGAAACTTTATCTGGGAGTTCTTGGTAAAGATGGTGAGTTTGCCGTCAGTGTTGAAGTAATTGACGTCATTGCATTACAATATCAAGGCCCGATACGAAACATTACCCTGAGTTTGTTACGTCATTTAGGATTTCTTCATAACTGACCAGAAACACTTTCATTGGAATACACCTAGCAAGGTGCATCACCTCAAGCTGAAATATCTATGTGCATCCAAAGGCCTAAATATGCCCAATCTTATTTTCTTCGAATAGCCTCTTGGGTCATCACGCCCACCATCAGACACCTCTGTAAGAAACCACAATCTTAATCCAAATATTTACTCAGTAACATTGCCAAGGTTATCACAATCCACGAACCGGTTTTCGTTGTTATTGTAACTCATCAGGTGAATGTAGTGAGAACCTTGTTACAAATTAGCCCAAAACAGGTAAAAGTGAAATTTGGGTCTGGTATGACACAAGCCGTAGTACGGTATTTTTTTTTCAAAGAATCAAAAGGATGGTAACCAGTAGACAATGCAAATACTTTTCATCTCCCACATAGATCATATTTCAAAATCCAATTGCAGAAAGACTTTCTTGCATTAGAGCAGCCAAACCAAACTGATTGCTCTAATGCAGGAAACTTCTTATGATAAGGGGGTCGATTGGGTGACTGCAAACATGTTACGTCATTTAGCATTTCTTCATAAATGACCAGAAACATTTTCATTGGAATACACCCAGCAAGGTGCATCACCTTAAGCTGAAATATCTATGTGTCTGATGGTTGGCGTGATGCCCTAAGTGGCTACTCGAAGAAAATAAGATTGGGCATATTTAGGTCTTTGGATGCACATAGATATTTCAGCTTGAGGTGATGCACCTTGCTGGGTGTATTCCAATGAATATGTTTCTGGTCAATTACCCTGAGTTCTTTGGGATTGGGTTATACCTCTGAATAAATACAATTTTATTTTGGCTGAACTTTGATACTAGACATGTATAGTACACTTGTGCAGCGTGCACTGCATTTACCACCATTTGTATCCTACATTGGCAGATTCGAAGGGGGGACGCTCAAGCCCGCCCCTACGTTGGTACTTCGATACTTGTAGAATCTAGATAGACCTTAGCACTTGAAGATCAGCCCTTTTTTGACTCAAACCTACCCCCCTAAAAATTCTGAATCCGCCCCTGATGTACCGCAGTGAAGAAATTTTTTGGATTATTTTAATGCAGAAGGCAGATTGATAATTCGCTTTTGATTTTGTGATGTCATAACTTCGTTACAGTTTGAATTTTATATGCTACTATTACCTTGTCAGCTTACAAATAACGCAGCACCCGTTTTTTTCCACTCACAAGCCGCCGTTGCATTTGAGAATAAGGCGTAACGAGTGTCTAGTGTTTACATTTAGAAATTAAACCCGGAGCCAGCAATCATAGTTCGGTAACAAATCCAAGCGCCTTCAACTATGTTACTTTGCCCAATGTTCAGCCTTTGCAATTTTTGAATTGCAACAGCCTCACACTATCGAACTAGAAATAAACAAAAAACAAATAAATAAAGTAAAACAGAAAAACATTGCAAGACAAGGTTTGAAGATCTTTTCAACAAATACAAAATCTACAAAAAATTAATTCGCAGCAAAAACTCTTTTAATTGTTAAGCGGTCTACCAGCTGGATTTCGGCTTTCGCAAGTTTTTCTTCAGCAGGATGTTCACTAGCAGTGCTACGGATGCCCAGGAAGTGGTGTAGCAAAATTAACCCATCGCACTTTTTTTAACTTTTAACTTCGCTGGCGTATCAGCGCTTTACCGTCGTCACATTTTCATCATTACTTTTTATAGCTACAAGACTTCCTGACTGTTTTACTACTGTTTAAGATCTTAAAATACGCTGTGTTGACGAAAAGCTCATTCATGTTTTGTAGACCTATTATTGGATAAATTAGTCAAAAATAGCTTGAATTATTTTGTAACCCTCATCAAAAATTAAAATATTCTACAGGACACTGCGACACCCCGTGTATAGCACTTCTGAAGTAGTGCATGATGTCTACTCACCCAGCTGTAATCGTGGTGTCAGAAACATGACGGCATGCTGGAGACTTTTCGTTGCAAAGCAGTAGAAATTGCTCTCTTGTGCAGTTAGCTGGAATACATATGTAAAATTAATTATTGCATTTGTAAGAAACCTTTAGAGTATCTGGTTTTAAATTTTATTCATTACATTATTATTTGCAGCAGAGTTAGATCAATTACTGCAAAATTCATCAATTAGAATTACAATTACTTTGAAACCTGCATTGTAATTACAAATTGGAGTAGCAACTGTGTTGCACCGCAATGTACCTTGGCAAACTATCGCTGGAACCGTAGCGTCTCCAAAACAAAAACAAAGACAGGACCTGCAATGTTTTGATGATGCAGTTAAGAGTGGAAAGAAAAAAAAGTTCAAATGAACATTCATAAAAGTAATTGAAATTTGGTTGTCACTTTTTTTGAATTACAATTATTATTATAATTACATAAAAAATGCAATGAATTGCGTTCAATTACGACTGGAATTATGATTTATATTACGCAAGGCTAAAAGCTGCGTATTGTGTTTTTTTATTGGGATTGACAAGACTTCAAGCAAGCAAGTTGTGTGGAAAGCGTTGAATAGCTTTGCAGGTGCCATCACTTCTAGGTCTGCTTTTTCCTCGTTACAGCAACACCACTACAGATCTCGGCCTGGGCAAATAGTTTTATGTGACTACGAATTCGCGTATATTTTCTTAGATAGTGAGTGGGATAGATCCGGTAAATGGTTACAATTTTCATGCGCTGTCACGTGCCGTAAGCCTTGGGCTTCTTGTTACCCCAGAGCAAAAAACTGTTTCTTAATTGGATTGTTTCAACCTAGACATCAAATGGTTCTCAAAACGTGTGTCCATAGAACATTAAATATTATTTAAAAGGAACCCTTAATCTTTTCAAATCGAAAAATGTCAAATTGAAGTAATGAATCGCAAGATAAGTAGTTCCCCACAAAAATGGTCGCTTTCTTTAAGCATCTGTTTTAAGTGGAGACACAAAATGTCGAATATCAATAGGAATATAGCGGAATCATGTAGCAGCATAGGTCCGTTTGTTTCGCCAAAAGTTTTAAGGCACATATTGGACACATGTTGCTAAAAACTACAGGATATAGTAGCTTTTGGAACCCTTTCGTATACTTTTTGAAATTCTAGGAATCCGTGAAACACGCTTTGAGAATCACTGCTCCCATCTAATCTTATCGCGTCTACAAACAGCACAGCGAGGATATTTTTCTTCTTTAATAAGAACGAATTTGATGGAAGTTAGACATGTTATGCCTTTAACTATAAAGCTCGCCACGTGACATAGCTAGAATGCTCGGATTCCTGTCGCGAGCATGAACGAGGTCTCAATGCCACTGGCACAAAAGCTTTAATGGGAGCAAATGGGATGAACATAACCGCAAGTTCGAAGCGACTCATGGTTCTACCGCGCCCCCATGAAGCAGAAAAGAGAATGACGGGGAAGTTCCTACGCCAAGGACTCAATTTCTCATAAATCAAACGAAGTGTCCGAACTGCTTAAGTATCAATATCAAAGCATAGACAAAGCAGATTTATATCGGCATAGCCCAAGTATATTGATGGTGTTGGCCCTCACCTAAAGCCAATCACTTTCGTTTGTTAACCCATCCACTCCAGGCTATTGCCATATTATTTAAATTCATATCTTTCTGACAGCTCTTTCAGTGCGAAACACTGGCAGCTTTAGATATCTTATTGTTGGCAAATCTGTAAGCACCAGTCAAACTATGACGGATATTACTCGCACTTTTCTCCTTGATTTGAAAGATTTTCGCTAAAACACCTTCTTCAAGAAAAGTTTAAAAACTATTTACGGCTGACACTAAATATTTTATTGTGAAAATCCAAAGAAATGTGTCAAGAAAAGAAACCGTTGTCTACAAATCTTTGGGTGCCCGCGGTGCAGTCGGACTTAAAACCCCAATCAAAATACAAAACCATATTTAGCAAGAGAAAAATTTACTCTAGTATAACTTTTCAGTTTTTCACAAAATAGCTTAATAACTAAGACACGCTATCGCAATTCGTACATTAAAAAATAAATACCGTTACTCACAGTTTAAACTTTCATAAGGAAATGTTTCAAAGTCACAACTTCTTGAGTCAATAAGTTTCACATTTAAGCAAATAATGACAACGATCACAGTTACGACTGTCTTGGCGTAATTCATAGCTAAAAACTATTTCAGCTTTAATCATAGTTTCTAAAACGTTTTCAGATACTTCATAATTCACTCTTATGACTCAAAAAGACGTCATCGCGAAATAGTAAACGGAAATCGTGCGTCGTTTCTCTCTTTTTGTGATAAATAATAATGAGCTAATGTGTTCGCAACCTGACATATTCAGTTCGAAGAACCGCTCTTGGACTGTGACAAAATTTCCTTTACCTTGTGTCAATCTGAAAATTTCTCGAGCTGCTAAACAGGGAGCGATGGAATGAGCTCAGTTTAAAACATGCACTCTTCACCTTCGCGACGTCATTGCGTGTTGCCGAATTTGCTATAATAGCATCATGATGACGTCATCAACACGAAATATTTAACAATGATCGGATTCTCGAGATGAAATGGGACTAATCCGAAATCCGTAGAGGGCGGAGTCAACGTTTAATTCATAAAATTAAGCAGATTGTCCCTGGCAAGAGTGTGAGAATGTTTTACGTGTTAGCTGAAACGTTGCAATCGCAGTTCGAAGAGATGTCGCTTTATATGCGTATCGTTGACCATTGGAAATTATATTTTTTGTGAGTCGCCGTCAATTTTTTGCTCATTTACCAACACACTTGTGGTCTCTTTCTCATTGGAGTGAAGAAGATAGCACAAAATTGTTGAAGTAGCAACCGTAATTTATTATAACATTTTTAAGTGAACAAATAATGTCCAATGATTCGATTTGAAACAAACTTCTGAAATCTTATTCAAATAGAATCTTATTAAGTTAACTTTTATATACGCAAATCATCACACTAATAATAATTACCGCAATCAAAATACAAAAAAATTAACTGAATAACACTTCGAATAACTATGTTTATGATTAGAACAACCGACTCTAAATTGCAATTCACGCATCTCTATCAAAGTACTCTAGTAGTTTCTAATCAAATATACGCTTGCGAATAATAAGTGAATTAAATACCGCTTGGAAAACACTCAGGAAAAAGGCGAAGTGATTGTATCGCGATTGACGCAAGAGGGAGATAAAGATCGCGGTACTTGTTAAAATATCACGAAGGCAACTATATTACCCATTACCAACAGCTGACTCGCTCCTAACTCCCACACACTGCTCTCGCTTTTCCCAAACACTCTCTTACCTAAAAACATGAGCTCCAGTCTGCGGATTTAGCTATTGTCATTCAATAAACCAGACTGAGATCGTTTCACGTGACTTCTGTGGCAGAAACTTCGTTGCCAAAGCAACCTCCTCATATTTTCAACGGTTCAAATGACCGCGTGAATAGAACTCATTCTTTGTAGCTGTATAGTCGGATCCTACCGAAATCCAACCAGTGACTGTAAAACTGGTATTCATAGCTCTTTGCTTGACATTCAGCATTAAAGGGACAGTGTGAAGCACAAGTTTGCTAATTTACTTCTTGTGCCGTTGAGAAAAGCACTTAACGGGATTCTGCCATCTTAGAGTGATAGACAGATGCCCAGCAACTTTTAAACAAGCTTGTTATAGCGCTTTGGTTAGTTTTTCGTGATAGGAGAAATGAAACAAAATAAAAAAAAACAAAGTCTAGTGTCTTTACGAATCGTTTTATCATACCCAATTTGATATGTCAGGGTGGGAAGAGAATGCTGTCCACGGCCGTTGAGAGGGGGGCCAGGGGATGCCTTTGGTACCGGGCCCGGAATTTTTGAGAAGCCCATAATTTTAAGAATGCCGCGCGTAAAAATTTTCGTACAAAGTTTGAAAGGGCAACTCTTGACTGGTTGAAGGCAGACAAAGTCACTCCTCGCAACCAGCTACCGGTAATACCACTCATTCACAGCTATAGGGTACTACTCCTTTCCCCCAGTCAGCGCCACAGCTGAAGTAGCCTACCAACCAAAAAAAGTCTTAAATGTGTTTCGACTCCATAATGTGTTGTGATATACATGAGAATCGCTGCTATTGTATTTAGATGTGTTATTGATGTCTTAACATATCCATTAACCACATTCTTTAACTTTGTTTAATAAAATTATGTATCGACGAAGGCCAGAGGGGGAGCGCGCATAAGAGCCCCTCCTGCGTACGCTACTAGTCATATCGATATCAGAATGGGTCTCAAAAAAGAAAAAGGCTTCGGAGAGAAAATAATTTTTATCATATTAGTATTTTCACAAGGTGTCATTGGCACACAAACGTTCTACTAGGTCTTCTTCCTCTAGTCCTAAGCAATGCCTCTGTTTCGAACAAGCCGTGCGCAAAGGTTTATCAAGTATCAGGGGTCTAAGGTTTGGAATTCGATACCAACTGCTATTCAACGTTTAAAACTTAAAAAGTTTACGCAAACACATCGCGAGCAAATATTGGTTGCATATAAAAATTAAGTCACTAGATCAGTGGTTCTTAAACTGGGTTCGACCGAACCCCAGGGGTTCGGTGAGGCTATAGCAGGGGTTCGCCCAAGATCAGAGTAAGTTTCGCCCAAGATCAGAGTGAGTTACAGTCTCGCCTTGAAATCCCTCGTTGCGCCTAAAATCTGTTTTTACACTCCAATTCTCCATTATTCAACTCCATAACACTCAGTTTCGTCATCGCCATGGAAACTTCACTCCATGAGATAAGAATTACGCTGTCGCCTTTGATACTAAACGTCATGCAGGGAAGCTATAAACACCAATTCTTAAGTCATTGGCTTAACCCAAATCTGAATCGAACCCCGAGTCTACCGTTCCAGAAGCAGACGCTCTAGCCAATCGGCCATCTGGGCGGTAATAATTTCTTATGGTTCACCATTTTGCCACCTTCAAAGCAAGTCCATCATCGCCGCATCGGCAAGTGTGTAGTTGACACTTTAACGTTTGAAAACGCTGTGCGAGTACTTTTTCTTGAGTAGTTTTTAAATGACTACTTTTTTACTTTTACTTAAGTGCTTTTTTTGGTCAATGCTTTCTACTTTACTTCGAGTAGTTTTGCCGTCAGTAACAATACTCTTACTTAAGTACAGTTTCAAAATACTTTTTACACCACTGCCTATTACAGTGATAATAGTGGAGTGCTGATTAATGGATCTGTATGCATGCATTCTGGATGCTATTGACAGCTGTATATTTTCATTAAGGTTAAAATGCTTGCTAGAGAGTTAACTTGCTGATGATTGGTTTAATTTGCTGGTGCGAATATTTTCGGTAAGTCAATGCATCTAGGTCTATGTTGATTGTAGTCTGTTGCGTTAGTTTGTATATTTTCTTACATTGTGTGTCTTATTTTACAGAAAACCCACACGCCACACACCGTATACACACTCGTTGCAAAGTGCTCAGTTGTGCGTTTTCCAATTAAAAGCCCAGCTTATACCCGGTAACTCAAATCTCGTGTTTTGGTCTTGCCCTACCAGCAGGCAATTTTAGGACCTTACACTGAGTGTTTGAGTGATAAGTTATAACCAGGGGCGGATGCAGGGGGATGCATCTCCCCTCACCAGCCATTTTCAATGTTATTTTTGACGAATACAATTTTTCCATAATTTTGAACCTCTTTGATAACAATGATCCTTACGCCATGAACACCCATAAATGGAAAATGTGGGAACAAAATACATTATGGCAAACGGTACAGTTGGGAGTTGGTTAGCAATTTTATTACAAACAATACAGCCAAGATACAGCTAAGAATACTTGGGCGGACGTTTCTGCTCACATCTGGTGCCATTGTCAAGTTGTCAACGCTAAAAAGCTTACGTTATGCTGGGTTTTAAGCCATGATACAAAAAAGAGGGAAACTGAGACAGAACCTGGAGAAGTTCTAGTAGGTCACGTGTTAAATAGGTGGAGTGGAAAGGATGTGGAGTCTAAGTTAAGATTCGGTTTGAGTTGTTGAATGAATAAGGACTCGAGGATGAGGAGTTTGTATTTATCTGGGGAGTGGGTAAAGATTTGTGGGTTGTTGAAGTCCACTTTATGGTGGGTGTTGGATTGGATATGGTTACATACTTCCGAGGTGTCACTGGTTTGATGCTCTCGTAAACATTTGATGAGGTTTCTTCGGGTTTGGCCAATATCAAAGGATCTACAGGAACAATTAAGACGGTATACTAAGTTGCTTCTTCTGAGGTGGCTTTGGGGATCTTTGGTATGAAAATAGTGCTTAAGGTTGGTTGTTGTGTGGATGAAGCGTAATTTGGAGTCTGGAAGTTGTTTCATGATGAATTGTTGCAATTCCTTCTCGATGTTATGTGAAATATTGCCCTGGTATGATAGTTTGAAGGTGAACTGGTTACAAGTTTGGGTCTGGGTTTTTGGATGTTGGGAAAACTTTTTGTTCAAGAATTGTCTAATGCATCTGTCTATGAACCTAGAAGGATAGACCCAGCATAGCGTAAGCTCTTAGCGTTGACAATGGCACCAGATGTGAGCCGAAACGTCCGCCCAAGTATTTTTAGCTGTATCTTGGCTGTATTGTTTGTAATAAAATACATTATATTTTATGAAGGACTCGGAGTTGGGGGTAAAAAAAAAAAAATTGTCTTGAAAATTGTTCAAAAAGCACTAAAACGGCCATAATAGTATCTAAATTTTAAAAAAATTTTGGGGGAAGCATGACCCTGGACCCCCCTAGAGCCATATTTTTGTTCCTCAATTTACTTCCAATTAACTCAGCCGAAAAAAAACTGCGCTTAAAAAGATGTAGGCTAAAAATTTGATTCCACCCCGTAAAAAATTCTGAATACGCCTTTGACATGAAAACATAGTCAAAGGGCTTACTTACGTTCTTTTGCTGGTCTAACGTCTTCGTACTTAGTTAACATTCAACCTAATACAAAACTGCATCCTCCCACCAAAATTTTTTAAATCCACTCCTGGTTATAACTAGGGGTTCGGTGCAAACCTGCACGACACTTGTAGGGTTCAATATCTCCGACAAGTTTAAGAACCACTGCACTAGATTTTACTTGTATTTCTTTCTCTTAATTAGCCACATATTAAAAGATGTGGCTATCTTATTGCCGCTACAACGAGTGAGCATCACTCTGCTCGTGAAAGCAAACACAAGGTAGTCGTTTGACTCGAAGACTTCACGTTCCTTCACGGCTTCCTCATATAGCAAGTAAATGAGCTTCAGTTGCGTGTTTACCTTAAATCTACTGTTTTTTTCCTTTTAAATTTTTTTTGAGTGTTTGTAGTTGTAATATGAAAATAAACTTGTCTGTCTATTATGCAAAACGCTCGTTTACTTTTAATTGGAATAATTAACCTGATATCGGTAGCATATTTCGGGGCTCGACCGAGATGACTTCAAGTAGAAAAATTGGACACATTTTATTCTCAACAAACTTGGTTTCTTATGTGTAATTCGGGATGGGGTAGAGTGGTGGTAATAGAACAAACAAAAAATTATCTGTACAACCATTCCGAAATATGCAGTTTGTTGCTGATTACTCTCAGCATATTCTCGCGCAACTGCTCCAGCCAATCACATCGCCGGAGAGCAAAGTGGAAATTTTTTATGCAACCATTCCGAAATATGCACACCGGTACCACTGTGATTTGATCCGTTATAGTCAGAGGCGCCGTGCCTCTGGGGCCCGGAACCCCCAAATTTTCTGAGATTTGTTTTTTATACTTTAAAAAATTGAAAATTAAAAAAATGAAAAATTTACTCAGTGCCTATTTGTTTTCATCTTAACCGCCCCCCCTTCCCCCGGTTTCCTATACTATAAATTCCATTTTTGGTTAATTAATTTTTGCTTCAATCAATCGCTTCGACTTGGGGGTAAAGTTAGTTTCTTGATTTGTAGTTAGAATTTAGAAAACATTTGCATGCGTTGTTGAAGATTATAGAACACACCTACTCGTCATCCCATCAAATGCGCCAAAACTAAGAATGGTTACAGCCTCGTTTCATTTATTTTAGCCAAGCCTCTGCTTTTGATCATAGAATGCTAAAATATTTTGGTTTTGTCTGACACTATAATAGTGACTGGCGACTGAACTCACTGCAGAGACCGGTATGTCCTTTTTCGTTAAGAAAGTGTGCTAAAACGAGTGTGCTTTTGGTGAAAACCGTAAAAATCCGTTGATGGCTGGGGGATATGTCCTCAGACCCCCTTAGCCTTCGGAAGCTGGGGGATTCGCCCCCAAACCCAAACTATGCCCCCCTTGCTAAATCGTGGGGGCCACACTGATTGCGCATAATAATTAAGGAGCTGGCGGGGGCATCAAAATTTTTTTGATTTCTTATCCACAAATTTGGGATATCACCACATATCTTGGAATTTTTTCCTTGCTTCTCTTTTTTCGTGATGTTACTCAATGCTAAATACGGCTTTTACAAAGGTTGCGATCAGTGTATCTGTTTAAGTTGTTACTGGGGCCCCTCCAAATTTTTTGGTTGCACGACGCTTCTGGTAATAGTTCGATGTTTTTGCAGATCAACGGTGGTCACTAAAGGTATGATATATTGATATGCTGAGAGTTACCAGTGGCTAAATGGTAGGCTTATATTTCAACTAGGATAGCTAAACAATAAGCACCACCTGGTCAAGAGTTTTATTGGTCATTTCTTGGTTGTTTAATCGATTTTGATATAACAAAGTGCCTCATCTGAGAATCGCCTTTTGTTATCATTTTTGGCAGACATTTTTTTGTCATTTTGCGGCGGGCCCCGATTTAATTTTGGTACCGGGCCCGGGCTTGGCTCTCAACGGCCTTGATGCTGTCACAATCAACCAGTGCAGAAATATCAACACGATTCTCGATTTAGGGTAATAAGGGGCAAAACCGGCCGTTGGATAAAATGGGCCAGTTTGATTTAAAATTGCTGTAGTAGCTCCTTATTTTTATTTTTTTTATTTTTTTCATTTCAAGCCACTTAATTGCAGCTTAGGATTTTTGTGGTAGTGAAGTACTTGCATCATGGAGACGACCTAGTTGAGCATCGAACCCGCGAAGCCAGCTTCGGAGCCCAATGCACCAACCACTCGGCCAACTCCATGTGCCTGTAGTAGCTCTTTATCAAAAAAATTTTAGCTCAACATAGTACTAGCGCCAACAGTGGTAACTATGCTTCAATTAAAAACAGTGCATAGATTACGAACAAGATCTGGCACTCTTTTAAGACTTTGTCAGACAAAGTGGAGGTAAAGTTTCTTCAACAATTTTCGCCAAAAATTTTTTTCCAGTTAAAGTTCCAGGAGGTTGAAAGTACTTCAGATTATGTACAAAGTGAAAGTTTTTTTTGTGATTTTGAAAGTTTAATTTATAAGCTTTTGTTTAAAATTGTTGGCAAACAAAAATTCTCGAGGAAAAAATATTTCTGCTTTTAGCAAGTAGAGGGGCTATGCTTTTTTTCAATAGAGACAAAACAAGTCAGTAAAAAAAAGGTTGAGATAGTCCTTCACATGAATTATAAAGAATGTTATTTTAGTTTTAAGTTGAATTTGATGTAGTAAATTTTACAATTTGTGGTACTGACACTTACATTTCTTTCAGTGCTCTTTAATGTTAACTTTTTCCAGACCATCTCCCCCCCCAATATGCTGCATCGCATCATCGCATGGGGGTTAAAAGTTAATTTAACAATTAATTAACCTACCAGTACTTTAAAGTGGTGTAATCACTTGTTTTTTTGAAGGATTGCATAGCCTAGTCTTATTTGTTACCGGTAGCCACTTTTCCATAGTTTTTACACATTTATTAGATGAAATCGTGAATGTGAAGCCCTCTTTACATCTACCCAGAGCCGGCGGCAGAGCAGTCGACTTAGGGGGGGCAAGCGTTTATCAGGGGGGGGGCAAAATTTGAAATTAAGCACAAAAGCTGCTGTCTTCAAAAAAGTAAGCTTGTTGATTGGGGGGGGCAAGCATGTTCACTAGGGAGGCCAAGCCCCCCTGCACCCCCCCTGGCGCCGGCCCTGCATCTACTGGTATGAGGAGGAAGCTGGTAGTAAAATAAAATTTATACTGTTGTTTATGAAGAAAACACATGTTGTTATATCTCTCAAGAGAATTGTTTTCAACCGTTTTGATGTTGCATATAAGGATGACCTGTTTTGCCCCGCCCTTGGGATAAAATAGGTCAGCATACCACCTAATATAAAAAGTTGTTTAAGACCTTAACTACTATGTTTTTTTTGAAAAATGCGTGCTGTTATAAACATGAAGGTCCACTGCAGACGTCCCAATGAAAAAAAGTGATTTCTTATTTGTTTTCGATTAGCTGTGAATGATTGTGTCAAAATGTGACTCATTTTGCCCCCGTATCACCCTACTTATATAGTACTCAAAAATGATCGGATCGACGCTGCAAGAAGCAACATAAGAGTAAATAACTAACCAAGCCAATCCTACGAAACAAGAGACTGCGCTATCATATAAACCTATAGCTACAGCTAAACTAATTAATTGTAACACGCTAATACAAAGTTCCAAGGTACTGCGATCAAAAAATCTGGTGCATTAATTCCGATTTATTTCCAGTCTATACATTATTTACAACATCTAACTCGAGCGTTTTCGTGCACTACTTTGGCCCTCGTCAGGTATATCTACGATAGCCAAGGTTAACTCTAATTGTATGATGAAAAACTGATTGAAAAATGCAATTTACTCCTGCTGATGCATGCTGCTAGTGCTAGGCTAAAATCCTCCATTCAAAGTAGGCCTATTATTACACTGGTTTGAAAACAACAATTGTGATAGAAAAATAAAACAATAATTACGGAATTACGCGAATATACAACAGAATGACCTAACAATAGAATTATCGATAAATATTGCAATAACCCTAATCAATTTTCAAAATTTTTAAAAAACTTGTAAAAAAAGATGTACCACTGGCGTAAAGTTGGCGATTACACTGGGAGAATGTTTCTTTATTAATAACACTGTGTAACAATTTTTTTTTTGTTTGTTTCTTGAAAAGATTTTCTAGATTCTGATTTGCTTGCCGTCTAAGGTCACCAAAATAACATTCATTGCTTTGAAACTTTGGTTTTGCATTATTTAAAAACCAAATTCTAGATTTTGCTGTATATTCAATATTGGCACTATTTTCGTAACCTACTTTGATGATTCTATTGCTACTAACTGTTAATTTTCAGAGTTTAAATTAAGTTTCCATGGTGTAAGATAATATTGATTTAGTTTGCTATGAGTTCCCGTGGATGCAGGTATTCAGCCGATTCATTTTGCTACGTGTGTGGTAAATTTTTAAAGCCAAAAGGCACTGTTTGAGGAAGTGCATTCGGGCAATCGAAGCTTACCATGCATATTTCGGCATGCCTGTCGGCGACCAGGATAAACGCTGGGCACCTCGCGTCATATGTAAGTACTGCCGCCGTACTCTAGAAGATTGGTTAAGAGGGAAAAAAAGAGCCATTGCTATCCCTCGTATCTGGCGTGAACCTTCCAATCACCACTCGGACTGCTATTTCTGCATGGTGGACCCATCAAAATGGAAAAAAGAAAAAAACGTCCTTACTATTGAATGCCCAAACATCGCGTCCTCCATTGCACCGGTGCCGCATAACACCAGCAACCTACCTATGCCAAATCCACCTACAAAAGCTCAGCAAATGGTAGCAGTGGAAAGCTCTGAAGATTCTGAAATAGAAGAAGGCGAACCATCCTCATCATTTGGTGTGCGCCGTCGTCAGGGGTCACGAGATGAACAATGTCCCTGTTACCCCAACCAAGAGGACATCAACGATCTCATTCGAGAGATAGCCTTGACAAAACCGAATGCTCTTGACAAAATCGAATGCTCTGTTACTGTCCTAGCTAAAGCAATGGAACTCGTTTGATAATGGGGTGCGGATTACTTTTCAGAGGAAGAGGCATTGCGGTTTTTCCAGGTTTTTCTCTTTACATGATGAGTAGTCCTCTCCTATGGATTGCCACCTTAACGTGGTGGGGAGGTTTGAGTTTTCAATGATCCTTAGAGCAACGCCGTCGGTAGTGTTTAATCACTTCCATCAGGATCACCCATGGCGGTAAGGTCGAAGGAGAGAAACAGACCAAGTAGCTATCCAATGCTGTAGCTAAATGGAAAGTTGTAATAACAATATTCATGCTGCATCGGACGGCGCGCGAATGGGGGCAGCGCACAGAAAACGTACTCGAGTTGGACCAAACTGCCGGGATCTAGCTATTGGGAACTGGAACGTTTCGTCACTGACAGGAAAAGAGCAGGAGCTTGTTTGCGAAGCCCAACAGTATCGCCTTGATGTTGTGGGAATTTCATCAACAAAGCGCCGGGGTTCTGGAACTGTCGAGTTGAACGATGGGTGGAAAATTTTCTACTCAGGTGTTGATGCAGCAATGTCTGCTCAAGCTGGTGTTGGCTTACTTGTGAGCCCCAACATAGCTGAATGTGTCGTTGACTGGGTACCACTAGGAGGAAGGGTTTGTCTTCTAAAGCTAAGGCTGCAGGAGCGATCTCTGTGTATATTGCAGGTGTACGCACCTAACATAGAATCACAGTACGAAGCCTTTCTAGAGGAAGTTGAGGTTGCATTGGGAAAAGCGACTTCATCAGAATCCCTTGTCCTTTTGGGCGATTTCAATGCACATGTGGGCATCGACAATGCAACCTGGAAAGGTGTTATTGGGCAACATGGTGACCCTGACATTAACAAGAACGGAAGGTGTTTATTGCAGTTCTGTGCCACCAATGGGCTGTGCATAATGAACACATTTTTTCAGCACAAAAGAATTCATAAGTACACCTGGTACAGAGACTCTCTGGGACAACGCTCCCTGATTGATTTTTGTATCGTTTCGGCGGACTTGTTTTCTACCGTGTCTGATGTCCGTGTTAAAAGAGGGGCTGAGTTGTCAACTGATCACCACCTAGTTGTCTGCACTTTGAAAGCTTTGAAACCCTTGAAAAAACGAAAGACTTTTCGACCACGAGAAACTTATCGAATCAAATGGGAATCATTGGCTGACAAAGAGGTACGAACTGCATTTGCAGACAACATTGCATCTAAGTTCAAAGAACTTCCGACCTCTACTGAAGACATTGAAACTGAGTGGTGTTTGTTTCGAACAGCAGTCATTACGTCCGCTACTAACTGTTGTGGACGTAAGCGTGTTGGAGGGACGAAGAGTAGCGAAAAAAGAACTCCTTGGTGGAACCAAGAAGTTAAAGAAGCTATTCGTGCGAAAAAAGTGGCCTATAAGGCCTGGCTTGCAAATAAGTCATCACTTGAACTTCGTTCGCAGTACTCTGAAGCACGTAAGACGGCAGCCACAAAAGTTAAACTGTCTAAGGAAAGGGCCTGGAAGGAATTTGGAGAAAGGTTAGACGATGATTTCAAAACGGCAAACAAAGTGTTCTGGCAGACCATTCGCCGTTTGCGTGGAAAAAGATCTCGAGCCGCTCTCTATATCGAAGATTCAAATGGTGTGACTCTGAAAGATCAAGATGCTATTTTGAATCGGTGGAGAGAGTACTTTAGTGATCTTTTAAACCCAGTTGATGCTACACCGATACAAATTCACGAAGAACAGGTTGGGGAAGATATTCAGATAACCGAAGCAGATGTGAATGCAGTAATCAAATCATTGAAAACTGGAAAAGCACCTGGTGAGGATGATATCAGACCTGAAATGTTAAAAGCAATGAACATACATGGTGTTCGTTGGCTGACTCGTGTTTGTAAGGTGGCGTGTAGTACTGGGCAAGCACCAAAGCAATGGCAAACTAGTGTGATAATACCTATCCACAAGAAAGGAGACAAGAGAAAATGCACCAATTATAGGGGCATATCTCTCATCAGTGTCCCGGGTAAGGTCTATGCCAAATGCCTTGAAAAGAAATGCCGTGAAATAGTCGAGCCTAAGCTAACAGATGCTCAGTGTGGCTTTCGTCCTGGCCGAAGCACAATGGATCAGATCTTTGCCTTGCAGCAAATCTTTGAGAAGTCGTGGGAATATGCAAAAGAGATCAATGCATGTTTTGTTGATCTTGAAAAAGCATATGATCGCATTCCTAGAGACAAGCTTTGGGCGGTGCTGTTGCAGTATGGCATTGATGGCCAGTTACTAACTGCCATTAAGTCGCTGTACATGCATTCTGAGATCTGTATTCGTGTTAACAGTGCAACGACGAAACCTTTCAGAGTAAGTGTGGGACTACGGCAAGGCTGCTCTCTTTCACCTATTCTGTTCCTTATTTATATGGATAGAATAGTTAAGAACAGTGAGTCTTGTGGCGGAGTAAAGATCGGTGAATGCACTGTACAACGTCTGTTATTTGCAGATGATCTCGTGCTACTCGACTCTACCCAAAATGGTCTCCAGCAAGCTCTTGACAGGTTTTCGGATGCATGCTCTGTTGCCGGAATGAAAATCAGTACAACAAAAACAGAAACCATGTGCCTGTCCAGACAACCAAAGCAGTGCTCTCTCCAAATTGATGGAGTACCACTAAAACAGTCAGAGAAATTCAAGTACCTCGGCGTCTCATTCACAAGTGATGGCAGACAAAATAGCGAATTGGATATCCGCATCGGAAAAGCAAGTGCAGTAATGCGCCAGCTCCACCGATCTGTGGTACTGAAACGGGAGCTTTGCACCAAGGCAAAGCTATCCATTTTCAGATCGGTCTATGTTCCTATTTTGACTTATGGCCATGAGTGTTGGATCATGAATGAGAAAGTGAGGTCTCGAGTTCAAGCAGCCGAAATGGGATTCTTGCGAAGAATTAGCGGTTTGATCTTGTTGGACAAGGTTAAAAGTGCAGATATTCGTGAATTTCTAAACATCGAATCGCTGCTTCTCCGACTAGAAAGATCGCAACTGCGTTGGTATGGACATGTGACACGAATGCCCCAGGAAAGAACAGCCAAAAAACTGCTCTGTTCAACACCGATTGGTCGAAGGCCTAGAGGCCGTCCCAGAACTCGATGGCGAGATTACGTAGAAGATCTTAGTTGGTCTCGCCTTGGCATCCCAGCAGAGCATCTATCCTTTGTTGCAGAGGATCGAGATGCTTGGAGGCTCCAACTTGAGCTGCTGCCCCCGCGACCCCCCAAGGATAAGCGGGTCCAGAAAATTGATTGATTGATTGATGATGAGTAGTGCTATTGTCATAATGTCAGAGGGCTTTTCCAAGCTATTGCAATTCCCTGCAACACTAATGATTGGAGTCTCTTTATTGACAACAGAGGAGCAAGGTAAAAGGTTTTATCAAGATGTGAAATCCTTTAACGATACAAAGGCCAATATAATGAAAACATGATGGGCGACTACATTTGAAGTCTTCTGCGTGAAAGCGATCTCACGTACAACCGACAGTCTCGCAAGAAATTTTCTTTTTGCATTGTTTTTACGTACTAAGCTTTCTTGCATGGCCTTAAGATCTTCAAATCAAGCTGCCATCTTCCACTACATACACATAAGAGAGTCCCATTAAGTGCCTTTCCGAAGGGCACAAGTAAACATGCAGGCTTGCTCTTTGCAATAGTTCGTGTGTCAAGCGGGGAAGCTGCCACAAGTCTTTAGTTTGACTCGACTCACAACGGAGCCTGAGTCTACAGCTTGAAATGCTCTATCCACTACTGGGCTATCTGAGCTATTTATTTCCTTAATTTTGATTTACGGTTGTAGCAGTTTATATTACGACTTTGACAGTGCTTTCTCCAGCTTATTGCCGAGTTTGACACCTTCTCTCTGCAATGCTTTAGCTTGGTCCCCGAGTTGCCGGTCCCTGAATTACCACTTTGTGTTTTATTTTGCCAATATGTGAGCAATTGCCAGTTTAACGTTTTCTCTTTGCTAAAGAAAATTGTGAAAAATGCGGCTTAGTGTTTCGTTGCCGCTGCAAATTAAAAGCTGAAAATATGATGTATGCCTAATTGCCTAATAATTACATGTTTTCACCGAACTCTTTTGTATCAATGCATGAAAGCGAAGTCTCTTTCAAAATCTAAAAAAACAACAATGTTCATGCTTTCGTAATATATATTTTTTTATTTTTGCAAAAAGTAATAATAAAATGGTATCAACGCAAAAACAATATTATACTAATAATTAAGGCGTTACAAAATAACGTCGTTAAGCACATACAGGTACAATAATAGCACGATTCAATAGATATTTCATTTTCGAAAATGTTTTTTCAAATCCCCATTACGTTTAGCAATCAAATATTTTGATTTTTTTAGCAAATTAATGGTACTTATGAATGACATAATATTTGGTTTGTTTTTTTCAATTTAACATCTATAAATTAAAAATCTTGCATTGAGTAAACAACAATTAATCAAATCCGTCTTAGTACAATTTTCTAAATCTTGAAATCCAAAACTCTTGTTAAAATTGCAAAAATCTATGTCCCGTTTAAAATGACAGCATATCCAACTAAATATTCATTTCAAAACTGATCTACAACTGGACAAAAACAAAATAAATTCAAAATTGTTTCAATGCGTTGCGCACAAAATGAACAAAAAGGCGAATCCACAATATCAAAACCATGCAATTGCACATTAATTACAATAGCTCTTACATTTAATTTTATTTGAAAGAATCGTAATTTAGTTTCAGTTGTACAGAAATAATTATTGCAATAAATGGTTTTCCAGTTGATGGCCCTACTATCTATGGTCAAATCGTTTGCTTATCGAATTTGATGTTTTGTCGGTCCTTCTTGATTATCAGTTAAGTGTAAATAAACGCTTTTAGTAAAAAACCCAACTATCTAAAGATTTTTGTTTCACAATATTCAAGAAATCAACATTTGTATTATCTGTCAGAGTAGACGATGTTCTATTTTTCCAAGTTTCCAGTACAGCCAAATACAATGTTACGTAATCCTTGTTCGTTTGAGAATCGGAAGTAATTGGAAATTTACGAGCAAGATCCGAAGAGCGCATGTAATTGCCATTTCCATCAAGCAAATACCGGCATTAATAAATTTTGAAATGAATAAGGGATTACGCTTATATTTTACGTTTTTATTCAGCCATAGAAATTTATTTTCTTCAGTATTGTAAGGAATTAGCGTTTTAGCTGCCTGAATACCCATCTTCAAAAAACGAAAAGGAATGAGTTTTTTCAATAAACGATGTTGTAAGGTCAAATTAGAACTTAATACGCATTGTAATATACAATCACTAACACAAGACTTTTCAACATCTTTCCACAAAGGCAAAGCTGAATCATTCAAAAAAGCTTGCATGAACTTCCAATGCAACGCTGTTATAAAAGCTGGTAAGTGTAACATATTTGCACCACCTAATTCAACACTCGAAGTAAGGTTTACTCTGCTAATTCTTTTCCATTTGGATCCCCAAATAAAACTATATACAATTTGGTTCAAAGATTTTAAAAAAGGTGGAAACATATGTGATGGAATTATGGAGAGTTTCAACAGCAATTTCGGAAAAATGAAACTTTTCAAAAATTGTTATTTTACCAAGTAAAGTGAGACCTCTTGATTTCCAAAGATTTAAGATGGTTTGCAACTTCGGACAGTATCCGTAAAAATTCAATCGAAAAAGCTCATATTTATCTCCTTTCGGCTGAGTAGCCAAGATATTGTAAAGTATCATCAGGCCACTGCAAACGAAAGTGAAACAACGGCTTTTCTTGCCAATGTTTGCTAGCTCCTGTATAAAAAGTTTTAGATTTATTCCAGTTAATGGTGCAGCCAGAAAACATACCGAATTTGGTAAAGATAGCAAAAACTATTTCAAATTGATTTACTGTTCCATCTAAATATACGACGGTGTCGTCCGCAAATAAGGAAATTTTAACATTAGAGCTTCCTAGCTGGAGGCCCCATACTGACTATTAGCTCTTAAAGCACTTGCTAAACATTCAATGCAAAGAACGAATAGAGTCGGCGAAAGAGGACCACCTTGTCCAACACCTTTATGTATCGCAAACGAATCGGACAAGAAATTGTTTGTCAGTCTGCAAACTGGCTGGGCATAAAACGTTTTTATCCAGTATAAAATAGACGATCCAAACCCATATTTTTCAAGCACTTGGTAAATAAATTCCCATTTAAGGTAGTCAAACGCTTTAAATACATTAACCGCTAAAAATGCACCCAAAGTACCGTTCAAATCAGCGAAATCCATGACATCAAACAAAACGCGAATGTTATCGCCGATGTGTCTGCCTTTGATGAAGTCATTTTGACCGGGTTTAATCAAAGTATTTAAGTGACTTTTCATTCGACTATGATAGAAGCAATTTTCTTATAATCGATGTTAAGCAAAGTTATAAGTCGATAATAATTTAAAGGTAACAACAAGTCTTTTTGTGGCTTTGAGAGCATTATAATCATGCCTCCCTTTTGCGTGTTTGGCAGTTGCCCCTTCTCGTAAGAAAAGTGAACACATTCTAAAAAAAATGGCTTCAAGTCATCCAATATAAAATCCAGCATTTTTATAATATTCAGCAGTAAAACCATCCGGCCCAGGTGATTTGTTGTTAGACATAGCGTTCAAGGCAGCATGGCATTCCAGTTCTGATATAGGAGCAGAAACATTTTCAGTTTGATCTTTTGACAAAACTGGCAAATCAATACTAGACAAATAATTGTGAAGTTGAATGCTATCAACATTGCTGTCAGTACTTGAATAAAAAGATGTGAAGTACTGTGTTAAGACTTCCAAAATAGCTTGTTGCTCTGTCACCAAAATTCCTTTTGCGTTTTTAATCTTATTTATTGATTTATTCCCCCTTCGAGATTTTTCTAAACTGAAAAAGTATTTTGTATTTTTTTCCCCAGATTCAACCCATTTTGCACGGCCACGAATTGCAGCCCCTTTTTTGCTTTTTCCTCAATCATGCTATCAAGTTCATACTGACAAGACTTGATGTCAGCTAGCAAGCTATTTAGGTCATTCGAGTTGCAGCTGTTCAGTGCATCTTGCAGCTGCTCTAAATGCACGCGCAGCAAATCTTGCCGATGCAAAACCATCTTTTTTCTCTTTGCACTAAATTCAATAATGTATCCTCTAAGCATATACTTTAAAGTGTCCCATAGTAAGTGCGGATTGCATTTATTTGGAGGATGATTAGTTTAGAATTCATCGATAACGTTTTTGGTTACCGAGGCAAAATTTTTGTCCAGCAGTAACGAGTTATTAAACTTCCAATACCCGGTACCTTTATGAATAGCTTTTAGAGATAATTTAATTTGCACCAGTCTATGATCAGAATGCACACTTGGTAAAATGGAAGCGGTTTGACAGTAGGTAAGCAACGAATTAGATATCAAGAAAAAATCTAGTCTAGATGCTGCGAAAGGGTTGTTTTGAACTCTCGTAAAGAGCTTCTTGGTCGGGTGCAAAGAGCGGAAAATGTCAGTAAGGCCTATAGTTTTCATATTCGTATTAACGACATTACTGGCCTTGTAATTACTGTGCTGTGGTGAACGTCCAATTTATCAAGGTCATTAATTATTTAAAACTAAATTAAATCACCACCTAATATAATATCTGAGGTCGAAAATATTTGGAGTTGATTAAATAGATTTGAGTAAAAGGTAGGATTATCAACGTTGGTTCCATATACATTAGCTAGGCAGAAGTTTCTGTCTTCAATGTTGATATCATTTAATAGCAAGCGACCTTGGTCATCAGTTTTTATATTGTTAACATGGTATTGCAATCCGCACTTAAAAGCAATTGCAACACCTCTGGAACGAGTAGTCCCATGATTCCATAAAATATCTCCACGCCATTCCTTCTCCCACAATGTTTCACAAGCAGAATAGGCATGGATTTCTTGCAAAAATACTATGTTATTATTATTATTATTAGTGGGCAGTGGTGCCAAAGAGGAACAACAAGGTTTAAACCTCTCTGGCACATTGTGTAGGCCATCAATTAGGCCCATTACAAATTTTCACCGCTTTTCTTTTATTCAGATTAGTCTACTGGCCATATTCAGCAAGCCTTCCGGCCTGCTGCAAATACTTAGTCAGTAGATTTATATTTAGCTTTTGTACCACAGCTTTTATTGTGTTTTTTTCTTTACCAAACACCTTTCTTCGAAGGGTTTGGTAATAAGTGCATGCTCCAATATGGTGATTTGGAGTGTCTTCTTCCAGGTTACATTTTGGACATGTCGGTGACTCGTCACGTCCAGTGGTCTTCCTGTGTTTCCGTAAGTTGCAGTGACCGGTGAGGACTTGCAACACTTCATTTAATCTAGATCTGTTGGGACTCAAAAGTCGCCGAGTTAATTGGGGCGAGGCCCACTCCACGTTTTCTTTTGTACTCATGCAGCCCTTTCGTTCTATCCAAGATGTTTTCCATCTTTCAACACTCCAATCCTTTATTGCAGCGCGACAGCTCGCATATGGGATTGGAACAAAAGGCTCAGGGCCGAAGCAATTAAATGCTGATCCTGATTTAGCTAGTGTATCCGCCTTCTCATTGCCGTGGATGCCGGTGTGGCCCGGCGTCCATGCAACAGTGACGTGATTGTCTTCACCCAATTTATTTAGGTGTTTAATGCATGATAATACTGTATTAGATTTTACAGTATTATTTTGGATAGCCAATATCGCTGCTTTGCTATCCAATAAAATTATTATTTCTTCATTTAGAGTTTTTTCCATGGTCAGTTTCTTCGCTACTTCAGCTATAGCGAAGACCTCTGCCTGAAAGACTGTACTATATCTTCCCAAATGAAAAAAACTTTGGTCTGTGTGAGATCCTGATGGGTATTCTATATAGAAACTCGCACCGGCTCTTCCATTCAATTTGGACCCGTCAATGTAACATCTGATTATGCTTTCTTCTAAAGCACTTTCAAACTGCACTGCGTCCTTGCGTTCTAAAACAAGGCATTTGTACTGTTTTCCAAATACCTTTGTTTTGTTTATCAGGTCTGCGGGCATGCTCAACAAAGACAAGTTTTCCTTTGCTTCATTGCATACGTCAACATGACTTTTAGTTTTCCCTGTTGAACCGATTGTCACGTCTGGCCAAAGGCCCACACGGGATAACCTGTATGAACCTTATAGCGCCTCTGACGATATGAATTCATTAATTGGCATGATTTTCAACAGCATTTCCAGAGCACCTGTGGGGGTACTGGGGAATGCTGAAGAAATCATAAGACAGGCTAGTCTTTGTACTCTAGCAAGTTTTTTCACTAGATATTTTTTATTTAGTCCACCAACCCAGGATGTACACGCATATGTGATAACAGGTCGTATCATTGCAGTGTATATCCATCGCATGTTGGTGGGATTTAATCCCCACGCTTTGCCCACTATTTGTCTGCATTGTAATAACGCCGCAGTCGCCTTGCGAGCAATACGTGTTATGTGAGGTTTCCAGGTAAGCTTACTATCAAGGGTTATACCTAGTAGTCTTGCTTCTTTGGAAATTACTAGCTGGTGTCCGTTTAAACGCAAGGTTCCGAAAGCCGGCTTCCTTTTGTTGATAAACAGGACTATTTCGGTTTTCTTACTGCTGAATTGAAACTCTTGATTATGTGCTTAATTATTCGCAATATTTAGTGCTTTTTGAGCCCTACCTTTGATCCACAGCATATTGGTTCCAGTGACCAAAATTGCTACGTCATCGGCACAGGCTTGTACATGAAAGCCCCTGTTGCGTAGATCTATCAACAAGGAGTTTAGCACGCAGTTCCATAGAAAAGGGGACAAAATACCACCTTGTGGATTCCCTTTTACCACTTCCCTTTTAAGCTTCTCACCATTTAGCTCTACTTGAACTGTGCGGTGTCCCAATAAATTCTCAATCCAATGGATTAGAAAAGGGGACACCCCCAGTTCTCGAAGAGCATCGGCAATGCCGCTATGAGTTATGTTATCAAAGGCACCAACGATATCCAAAAATATCCCTAGTGCCGTTTTTTTCTTTGCCAAGCTAAGCTCAATGCGTCGTACAAATTCGTGCAGTGCAGTTTCAGTTGAAACCCCTGCTCTAAATCCATACTGAAACGCAGAGAGCCTTGCCTGCAAATTACAATCATCGTTGAGATGATAAAGTATTAATCTTTCCAACCATTTAAGTTGAAAAGAAGTTAAAGTGATCATCCGGAAAGACTTAACTTCATGATAGTTTTCTTTACCGGGTTTAGGGATAAAAATACCACTACCTTCTTTCCATGCTTTCGGCACATAACTGTACTTCAAGCATGTTAAGAAAATGGTTTGGTATATGTTTTTTATACTGTTCCAACCTTTCTGAAGAAGCACTGGGTAAATACCATCTGGTCCGGGCGCCTTGAAAGGCTGAAATTCGTTTATTGCCTTTTCCATCTTTTCAAGGGAGCAAATGGAATTAACAATTTCAACATCTGTTATTGAAACAGTGTTTTTATTTGGTTCGTCTGCTGTTTTACTACAGCTTACCTCTCGACTTCCTGGAGCTAAGATGTCTAAGAGGCAATTTATAGTTTCACCAGCAGATTCTGTAAATTTTCCGTCGGGTCTTAAAACGTTGCTTATTTGCACCGTTTCATTACGACCCATAACTTTAGTCAACCGTGCAATTGCACTTTGGCTTTTCATTGATTCAGTAAAGAGACGCCAAGAATCTCTCTTGGCTTTCCTAACGGCTTTTTTAAAAATTGTCTGGGCTTGCCTGAACGCTTCCCAATCTTTTTCAAGTTTAGATTTGATGGCTTTACGATGAGCTCTACGAGCCTCTCTGCGGAGACCGTTCACCTCCGTTCCACCAAGTATTCTGCGTCTTACGTCGGATCTTACGCTGAGGGCAAGATGCATTGTAAGATTTGATTATCTCTGATTGAACAGTCGATGCCAATCTTTCCATATCCTCTACTGACGTTATGTTGACTGGTTTACTATTCAAATCATGCAATCTCTGATCAAGTTCGCTTGCATACTTGCTCCAGCAAGTACGTCTAACGTTTCTGATCATTTTTGCTTTTTTGGTGCTCATCTGAATTCTGAATCTAATATACATGTGGTCTGAAAAGGAAGGCACATCACTGACATGCCAATCTCTTATACAGTTCACTGCATTTCGATTCATGAGAGTCAGATCTAGCACTTCTTCTCTTTTTCTTGTTCTGAACGTGGGCTTATTGCCCACGTTACAGAAGTACAAGTTCGAACTAGCACAGTACGTGAGCAAATCCATACCTCTTGAATTGACGTTGGAGGAGCCCCATACTGTGTGATGTGCGTTTGTATCTGTTCCTATCACAGTAGGAATGTTATCTCTATCACTGAATGACAGCAGCTCTTTCAGTATTTCTGGCGGAGCTGGTTCTTCCATAGCCATGTAAGCCGATACAAAGATAAAACTATCCCCTTCTCGTCTTACACTTTTGACCCTCACTGCTACCACATCTTCGCTAGAAAATTGTGGTATGAGAGAGCACGTCATATCAGAAGTAACATAAATGCAAGCTCGAGGACGTTTATCTTTTTCATTAACTTGAAAAAGTTTCCATCCCCGTGGTTTACTTCTGATTGCGCCTCCATAGGTCCAAGGTTCCTGCACTAGGATTATTCCAGAACCAAAGTTTTTTGTTACTTCACACAAGTTATAGCTAGCTGCCTTACTCCTGTGAAGGTTAATCTGCCAGCATTCAAAACCCTTCAACTTGGTTTTTTGTGCTGGGATTTTTTTATGATTAATTATATTGTTTGTTGTTATTCTGTTGTTCATACAAGGTATAAACTTGAGGAATACAACAATTTTGCTCTAAGAAGGTAACTGCCAGGCTACTTTATTTGGGGCTGGTTGCCTTTGAACCCTCATTTGGGTTCTTAGGCTCCTCAGCTCCATCAGAAGCATCACTGACGTTTCCTCCTCCTGTGTTTTCAGGCACTTCAGTATCCATCTGCACTTCTTTGAGTGCTTCTGGACCTGTAGTCCTTCTTTTGTTGATCTGTTTTTGGAATTGCACCCTTCTAAAACCAGCGAAGGGGGCCCACTCCAATTCTTCCAATGATTGTAGCGAAGGTTCTTGGACTGCTACAACATGTAGCATTCCGCCAGAACCTTTCGACTTATATTTGTTTCTGATGTCCTTGAGATGGATCTCTGGGTTACATCGATCCACCAGTTCAAGGACATTTTTGATTTCCAGGCCTTCGTTATCTGGAAGCCAGATACCGAAGGTTTCCGACTTTATTGCATCTTTTGGGCCTCTTGCTTCGTATCCCTGATGATCCGCAGAGGTCGGAGCTATGGCCCGCACAATCCCTTGTGCCCATTCCAGGAATTTCTCATCGTAACATATCATGAGAACTCTACCCGAGTGGATAAAAGTTCTCTCGATACGTACCCAAAAAATCCAATTTTGTCTTCAGGATCATCTGGTTGATGGCCCCTTGGATTACCCGTAAATCGGATTCTACCATAGGGGCTTCCCCTTTTGATCCTTTTCTCGTTATTACGAGCTTCTGGTTGCTGGTTTTAACAGCTCTAGCATACGATGCTAGATTGCTAGGCCCAGCTTCCTCTGCCCGCTTTGTTCCCCTCTGCTCTACATGTTCGGACTCAATCCGACCACGCTTTTGCTTGGGGTTTGTTGGGGTCGTTAGAGAGCCAGAAGACTCCCTCGGCCTTTTTGTTGACTCAGAGTTGGAAGCTTGAAAGTCACCTCCAGGGTTGTTAAGGTCTAAACCTTTCAACCCCTTCAACAGCTTCTTCCGCTGCTTCCGCCTCTGGTTTCTTTCATAATTCTTTCCCGGACGCCACTCAGACGTGCTACCATTGTCCGAAGATTTTGGTGGATTCTGAGAAGGTGTACCGGGAGCGGTATTCGACTTTTCAGTCGACGAAGCCGCTTTTACTGTTTCCTCTGCACTAGTAGGTTTGACCACGAGCGGAGAAGACCATGCAGAGGCCGATTCTTTAGTCCTCCCTTCATCCCCTACTCCAACTGGAGTAGAGGCTTTCTCAGGAGTACTCCCACTGCCGCTGAACATTTCAATGACTGTTCGCTGCGACAGTGTTGCGTCACTTGACAGGGGTACAAGCCGTACTTTTCTCTTTTTTTCATTTTCCTTGTTCATTCATAAAGTTTGGTTTTTCATTTCAGCTGGGAAAAACCTAAAGACCAGAGTTACCGGTATGGAAAAAAAAAGGGGGGGGGTATATGGCCACGTCAATTTATCCTAACCGAATTCAGTCGACTATATGCCATGAACTTGTCATTCTGTGCAGTGGCCTCGGGAATGCCCCCCCAATACAACTGCAGGCCCCCACCCAGTCGCCAACTGGAGCTACAATTGCATGGAGATTTCCACAAGTTGACGGAGGCAGCCCCCCCAATTGGCTAGATCAGGGGCGGGCCTCTGAACTATCTTGCGGCCGCGGTACGGAGCGCGTTTTAGACCTGTACCCTCTACATCTATGAGATTCCATGGCACTCGTCTGAATACAGTTTTCAATCTTGACATGTCCATTTAATTTACAGACTTGAAAAGGACCACTTACTTCAGGAACACCGGATCTTGTGGAGTAATGCTTGTCTTAGCTAATGCCAAGCCTGCATCATCCACTCCCTTAACCACCTCCCGATCTCCCATCCGTTAGGATAGATAAATCGGGAAGCTTCGAAGGAGCGAACTTATGAAGCTTGGCCGTCGCTTAGGCTTGCCCTTTCCCACTTTCCTCGGTGTCCTTGGTAGCGGTATCCGATTCAAAGAAATAAAAAAAGAAAAGGAAGAAAAATGCCAGAGCCTCGTTTGCCAACATAACCATGTTGTTTCCGCCGGGCACCACTCGGAGGTGAGGTTGGGCTTCTGCCTCGGCAAAAACACTATGTAAACTGGACTATTTTTAAGGTACAGGCATATTCAACATAACTAATCAAACTTTTTCGTGTTAAAATGTTTAAAAATGTTAAACCCAGTGGTGTTCTTAGCACTAAGTACCTATGGTATCGTAACACAAACAGTATTCAGCGGGAAAAGACGCAAAGCTATTGTATATATTACAGTATCGTTTCACAGGGAATTTAGTTAGCACATTTTCGTTACACCCATATCTATGTCATACTTAAATTCACAGGCGCATTCACATACATATGGAGTCGTACCGGTAAAAAGTTGCACAGATTTTCGAGAGCAATCACAATGCACAGTTTTAAAATGGCATGTGACGTTTTTGCAGCAAAAAGCCAAGCCTTGACCGGGCAATTGATCATAGGATTCGCAGTTGCATTGCGTAAAAAGTTTTTTCATTTTGCGCATTGGATAATATTTTCGTCGTCTATTTTATTAACAGGCACAAACGACTCACAGCAAGAAAGGTACAACATTTCTACAGCGCAGGTTGGGTAAGGAAATTTTGTGGTATTCGGGCAAACACTTAGATACGAATCGGCATTATATTCAGATGCGCAGCATGGTTTGGCAATAAGGCTTTGGTTATGACAGCTCGAACAAATAAAATGCGACTCGGGGTTGACTAGTACATTTTTCAATTTGCAACTTTGACAAATAATGGAGCTTCCACGCTCCCACCAATCTTTGGGGACATGAGTTTTGTCAGAAGGAATGTCCTCCCCCATCTGTTCTTTGGTTAGCTGTTCTGGTTGCGGCAAATCAAGTGGCTTGTTACTGGAATTACGGCATACAGAACCCGCTGCGCAACTCAAGTCCACTGCAGCCTCGGTTCTCAATTGGTTAGCTTTGTGTATTTCGGTATTTTTCTTGCGTTTTTTGCTTGGAAAGACATCGGTTTGCAGTTGGTCAGGGTTGCTGTTTTGAATAATGTTCTCATCCCGCTGAAGTGACGGGAAGTTCTGCGCTCCCCTGTCACAATCTACTTGCTCATACCCAATTTTGCCACAATATTTACAGGTAAATTTTTGACCTTCATAAGTCAGATAGAGCTCGTTGCCGTCTATTTTAAAGTAGGATTTTTTTCTAAAACACCTTTTTCCATAATAAGAATTCTTACGCCCATACTACGCCATCGCGACACTTTCTTTGTAAATCCTTTATTACAGGTACAAATGCATTTTGAAAAGCTGATTTGATACGCTCGTTTGGCATGGGAATGGGTACCCAACCTACTACAACGTTAACGTTATTCTGTTCGTATAATTTCAAAAAAGCAACTGCATCCACTTTTTGCAGTTTGTCATATAGCTCTAATACGTCTTTTCTTGTCTTGCAGGTAACGTCGATCGTACCTGCTTTCATTTCTGCAACTCCTGTCAATTTCAGTATAGAGTACCGTAACTGTTTGAGAAAAGTAATTGCTTCTTGTCTTTTCACTATTTACTTATACCTAAAATTCAAGCAGTTGGGTCCAGAACTGGTGAGAGGGGGGAGCAGGGGAGTACAAAGTACCGGGGCCCGTCATGTTTTGAGGGGCCCGTCAAGGGGCCCCGCTCTCATAAAATTTTTCTTTAGGGACACGTTACGCGAAATGCTAGATAGATTACGTCTCCTTTATGTTAAGATCTATGTCCAGTGTGCGAAGTAGGGGGGTCATGTCTCCCCAGTAAAAATAGTCATCCCTCCACCAAAGAAAAAAAATTGTCCTGGGGTGATGCCAAAACGTCCCCCCCCCCCCCCCCAGTGATAAGTACCGTAAGAAGTTAAATGTTTTTTATACGTGTTGCTTGTGGGTACAGACTGCGGGGATACTTTCCAGCACATCTTGTAGCCATTATGGTTTCCTTCGCAAACTTGTCAAGAACAACCTTTTCAGTGCGCCTATTACAGAACAGTTTATTTTTCATCAACATCACAACACGTCAGCAGTTTTTTATAAGCGTTAGTGAAAGCACTAAGAATATGTTAAAGCAGCGGTTCCCCAACTTTTTTCATATCATATTTGAGATTGAGAGTATGAATTAAGAAAATGCTAGCCAATACCTTTTGGTGCTCCGCCCCGGACCCCGATGGGGTAGCTTACTGATCTCCCCCCAAACCCCTTGCTTCATTTGTGAAACAAAAACCTGCCTAAAATAAAGCTAATGAAGTGCTCGATATTCTACCGTTGATAATTTTTGTTCATCATGCTGGTGGTATGCAAACACGTGGTACGCCATCCACCACTGTTTTAATTTGGTCATTGACCAATGACATTGCCCCAGAAGCGTATTTAGGGGGGAAGACATTGTGGCATGGCCTCTCCCCTTGTGACTTTGCTTTTTAGTAAAAAAGAACAAACGGTGCCAAGTGACTGAAATGGCCAGCATCTTTTGATGGCTTTTGTAGCTTATGGCTAGGGTCAAATCCACGGGGGGTGGGAATGGGATGAGAAAATGCAGTGGTGGTTTGAGGAATGTGCGAACTGTGCGGTCGCACAGGCCCCCCCTAAAAGAGAAGCCCCCCTCAAAAAGAATCATCGCGTTAACTGTGAAAAAAACTTTTTTATATGAACTTGAACCATGTCAATAAAATTATTTTTAGTTAGGAGGTGTCTATTTAACCGGAATTCGGCTCCCCTGCTTAGATTTTCAAATTTCGGAAACCGTTTTCGTGCTACCACATCATGCCTTTTGCACCAGAGATATCGGAAAACAGTCAAGTGCGTGAGTGTGGCTGATGAACTGTTTTTCGGTGATGGTTTTGAGAGAACTGAAGAACGGTTCCGGTGTTGCGCAACTGAAACTATGGCAACCGAAAGTTATGCCCAAATATGGAAAAATTTTTGGTTACCGAACTTTGAAAATCGTGGTTTCGTAACCGTTTTTTGGTGAAAAAGAAGCTTCCTCGTAGTTATCCCCAATTATAAAAAGCTACTTTCACTGTAAATACTTTCACTGTAAAGACGCAGCCCCCCAAAAAAAAGAATCAACACATAAACTTTCAAAAAAAAACACTTTCTTTTGCAAACTTGAACCATATACATCATTAGAATTAGTTTCAGTTCTCTTGAATAGAAGAATCCCTTCACCTCCTTTGGAAATAAGGCTCCCCTCAAAAAAAATCCTTTTTAAAAACAAAGCCTCCCCTCAAAAAGAATCAATGCGGAAACTCCAAAAAACACTTCCTTTTTGGTTAACTTGAACCAAACCATTAAAATTCCAAATTTATGCTCCCCTAAAAAGAACCTTCATTTTACTGAAACTTTTTGCATTGACGCACAGCACCCAGCACCCTCAAAAAGAATCCGCTTTGAAAATAAGTCCCCCTCAAAAAAATCAATGCGGAAACTCCAAAACAGCATTTCTCTTATTCTTAACTTGGAACCAAACCATTAAAATTGATTTTAATTATTCCAAATTTATAAGCTCCCTTAAAAAATCTTCATTTTATTACAACTTTTTGCAGTGAAGCACAGTACCCTCAAAAGAATTCGCTTTGATAACTAGGCCCCCATCAAAAAGAATTAATGCGTAAACTCAAAAAAAAATTCTCTTTATGGTAACTTGAACCAACCCATTAGCATTGATTTTAGTTATCTCAAATTTAAGCTCCCCTAAAAAGAATCTTCATTTTCAAAAAATTTTGCATTGAAACACCGTAAACAATTCGTCTGAACCATTTTTTTTTATCTGTAATCCAAGCTGAACAACCTCAAAGTGAAACTTGGCAATTTGTCACTAGCAGATTCAGCAATATTGTATAAAAGTTGATGTTAAAATCAATCAATGCAAAATTACCAAAACCAATTTACCGTTAATATAGCCAACTACCGTAGTTCGTGGTTTACTCAAGCTACCAATATTGCATATATACAGTAGAATAGGCAAATAAATCTAGGGGCGGTATACTGTTCAACTTCTGTGCACTTAAAGCAATGTGTTAACTTAATGAACAAACAAAGTAACAAAAGTTGAGCAGTATACCGCCCCAGGTCTCTAATTTTTTCTAAGTTCTGGTGATTTTTAATAAACCCTAGCCTTGTTATAGCCTACCAATTACTGGCAATAAATGATGTTCCCACATTACATGCACTGAATGAGCTTGCTTGATAGGTGCTTTTCCAGTAACTTCCTATGAAATGCCTATTATAACGTGCTTTAGTACACACTACAGCAAACTTGGAATTTGGATCGCAAAAGGCCCCTCCTATAATTGTCGCACAGGCCCCCCTTTGTCTAAGACCACCGCTGAGGGAATGTATTCACCTCACCAGCCTTTTTAAACTATGCTTTTGATAAATGCAAATTTTCCATAATTTCGAATTTCTTCGATAACAATAAGCCTACGCCTTAAGCACGCACAATTGAAAATGTGTGAACAAAATGCATCATACTTGGTGAAGTACTCAGGATTAGGGTTAAATATTTTAAACAAAGTCTGCCTGAAAAATGTTCAAAAAGCACTAAAACAGTTATTACAGCATGTAATATTTCAAAAATTTCTCGGGGGAGCATACCTCGGACTCCCCTAAAGTTTTTCTGTTTGTCAATCTGCTTCAATTGGCTCTGTTGAAAAAAACTACGCGTAAAAGAAATGGTGAAATTATGCCTCCCCCCTTTAGAATTTCTTGCTACGCCACTGCATCGCCCCATGAACAATAAATACCATTTTCGCAACACTGTCTTGTTATTTGGGTTCAGAATTCAAGCAAAATCGTAGACAAAAACATCCCCCCCAGTAAAAATTTTCTACTTCGCACACTGCCTGCGTCTGCGCGATGTCTAGACCTTTTCTTTTTTAGAGAAATAAATTTTGGTACCGAGGGGGCCCGCGTCATATGTCTGCCCCGGAGCCCGGATTTTCTCTCGACGGCCCTGGTTGGGTTTTCTCTTTTTAGATTCAAAGCTGTGAGAAACAGAATTATCTTTCACAGCTTGGTCGTAGCTGAGACTTCGCATTTTCTTGCTGCTAACAAGCCAACTCGAAAAAAAGTCTCATGCTTTCGTAATATTGCATGTATATAGTGCAATTGCTTAAAAACTAGCGAAAACAAAAAATTGATCGCCTCAACGCAAAACCGAAGTTTGAACTCCTAAAATGCTCATTTGTTCTTACTTAGGTCACAATAAATTAGAAAATAATAGTTTTAACTCAAGGACAAACTTTGTGTTACACGGTGAAATGCTTCATGAATCTTGGCATCGTAATCGAAACGGTATTTGCGAATAATTTTGAATAAGTCTAATCCAATTTCGTTTTTGAGCAGATGTTGCACAACTGGATGTGGTCCTGGACGGAACTTTTTGCTTACTACTAAAATTCGGGTGATCCTTATCTATAATGCTCAGATGTGGAGAAGACATACCAATGAATGTATGATTTGTATCACACGAATTTGAATTGATAAACAACGTTTGAGCACAGAGCCAGAGGGGTACACGTTTTCAGCTTGAAATAAGAACTAACTGTGAACGATTTGTAAATAGGATTGAACTTTTGACATCCAATTGGTCCTTGATTATTTGGGAAAACTTATTAACAAATCGTAAGTTAGTGAATCTTTATTTATTTTTTATTTTTAGTTGCATATTTATCCTCCTATCACGAGAAAGCGATCAATGCGCTATACAAGCTCGCTTAGGAGTTGCCAGCCATCTGTCTACCACACCAGGATGGGGGAATCCCGCCAAGTGCCTTTCCCAACAACACAACAAGTAAACTTGCCGGCTTGTTCTCCCCACTGTCCCTTTAATGCTGAGCGTCAAGCAGGGAAGCTGTGAATACCAGTTTTACAGTCATTGGTTGACCCGACTCGGAAACAAACCCGAGTCTACAGCTCTAAGAGACGGACGCTCTACACCACTCGGCCATCTGAGCTGTAACTTTATTATTCCTTATCTTTACCCATATAAGGAATAATAATGGGATATTCACAAGCGGATTGGGAAGTTTGGGTGGAGTCAAATGGTATTTTTTTATCAAATTTCAAAAATTGTTGCAGAAATCTATCAAAAAATTTGCTGAGATAATCTATGGCTTTGAAAACAGTTTTCAGTTTTACAATTTCTTCTAGTACTCGGAATAAGGTATTGCTGGAACATGTTTGTTTGGCTCGATTTAACCAGCACAAAATCAAGCTTGATTTCCATTTTGGCGGACAAAACGCGTTGAAATTGAGTAAAAGGTTTGTATTGATGGGTTTTCTCCAAACTCACGAGTCAACTCCTAAACTGGTTAATTTTATTTCGACGTCAAGGAAAGGAATAGTTTCAAAAGCATGCCCTACGTCCAATTCAATATTTTTGGGTTGGGCATTCAACAGATGAAGGAATTTCGTATAGGATCTATCATCAGCGAAAACAGCAAAACTATCATCCACACAACACAGGTATAATTTGGGAAGAAAATTCAAACCGGAACTAAGCGATTTATTTTCTATGTGTGCGAGAAAGAAATTCGCAATAGTTGGCCCCAAGGGGGAGGCCATACCGACTTCATTACGTTGCTGGGAAGATTTAAATTTGTGCATAAAAATACCTTTTGTAGCCAATTGCAGGAGTTTCATAGATGTTTTTTTTTTCGAAGATGGGTTGATTTGAATTAGGTTGCTCGGAATTATAGATGGTATCGGCTATGCTTTCGCTTGTTTCGTCAAGGACCACATCCAGTTATGCAACATCTGCTCAAAAACGAAAATTGAATTAGACTCATTCAAAATGATTCGCAAATGCCGTTCCGATTACGATGCCAAAATTCATGATGCGTTATCATTAAACAAGCATTCTCCCAGTAGTAATCGCTAACCTTACTGAACTATAATTAACATGAGATTTTATTACAGCTTAAATTACTTAAAATCATCACTACTATTCATCTAACAAAAATACACACGTTAAGTTAACGCCAGGCGTCAGAGAGAAGCTCTTGACTGAACGGCTGCAATCTCAAATGTGCCGAGCAGTCATTTACATTACACTCGAAGTCACAGTTACGCAATCGATCGGTAAATTGCACACAAAATCTCCTCGCAGCACAACTCCAAAAGTAAGCGCTGCTAGCACGTTATCAGGTCACATACAAAATAATTACAGGCGTCATCAAGTTTTTGGTTCATTTTTCCTTCCTAAAAAACATTCATTAATCCCGTATCGTGAGGGGGGAACGCCCTTATTGCTGCGGGCTGATCGTCTCACGTTATTAACTTCGGGGTTTACACTTTTATCATGTAACGTTTCACTAAAAGAAGAATCAATAAGGTCACGGTTTGAATTCACAGATACATCAAAATTATCTCCGGTAATAACATCATTACTCACATGCGGGCATTGCGATACATCACGAACAGAAACATCTTGATTACTTTCAACAGTGCTATTATTATTCACGCGTGGGCAAGGTGATAAATCATGAACAGAAGCAGTGGCTTCACGACCATTTGGGTAACGAATACTAGCGTATGTAGGATTCACATGAATAAGTTCAATCTCATCAACATAAGGATCGCTCTTGCTGTTTCTGACAAAGCGTTTAACGAAAGCTTTATCATTACAAGTCAGCCACGTCGGTAAAGACTTCCCAGAACAAGAGCGGCGCTCGAAATTAAAAAATCGCTCATGGGGTGTTGAATTAGTCGACACACACAGCAAAGACCTAATACCATGCAATACGTCATCTAAAACATTTTCATACTGTGATAACGGTAAACCACGAGTCTGCAATGCCAGTTGAATAGCTTTCCACACCGTACCCACAGTTTTCTCACATTGTCCGTTTCCGACAGGATGATAAATACTACATTTACTGGAAGCAATACCCCGACTCAATCAATATTGTTTAAATTCACGAGATGAAAATGAGCTGGCATTATCTGAATGAACAAAACTAGGCGTACCGGTTAAAGCAAAAAGCTTTTTAAGGCACTGAATGACAGTAGACGACGAAGTATTTTTACACGGAAAAACAAAAGGAAAGCGTGAATATTCATCAACAATGACTAATAAATAATTGTTGGAATTAAATGATTGAACTGGCCCCTTAAAATCTAAACTTAAACGTTCCATAGGGTTCGTGGCCTTGATCAACACGTTTTGGTTAGAACGGAAAAATTGAGGTTTTACTTCAGCACATATTTTACACGACGAGACAACACGCTTGACATCTGATGTGGAAAAAGGTAAGTTCTTCGTTCTGACAAAATGCAGCAGTCTTGTTACACCTGGATGACAAAGGTTATTGTGAATATCTTCTAATGAAGAAGATTCAGTCAAGCTTGAACAAAATGCTCTGGAGAGAGTATCGGGTCCTAAGTTCCGTTTTCCAGGTCGGTATTTTATGTCATACGAGTACGATGCTAGCTCCATTCTCCATTGTTGAACTTTATTGTTTTTTATTTTGGAGCGACGTCGGCTGTCAAGCATAAATGCAACCGATCGTTGGTCTGTCACGAGTGTGAATGTTTGTCGCAGCAGCAGATGCGACCATTTCCTTATAGCTTCGATAATTGCAGTGGCCTCTTTTTCAATAGCAGTATAGTGCAATTCTCCACCCTGCAAGGTTCGTGACATGAAGGCTACTGGCCTACCACCTTGATTGAGGGTGGCACATACTGCAACTTCCGAAGCATTGCATTCAACTACAAATGCTTTGCTTTCGTCAATCGAGTGCAAGGCAGCGCTCTCTAACTCTTGCTTTAGCAGTTGAAAAGCTTGAAAAGCTTTGATATTTTTGCTAATAGGAAAAACTTTGGCATTGGCGAGTGGGCGCACTTTATCAGCGAAGCGATCAATCCATTTAGCATAGTACGCGAACATTCTCAAAACACTTTTGAGCTGTTTGGAATTGGCAGGAAAGGGAAAATCTTTTAGAGATCGTAAGCGCTCAGGGTTTCGTTTAATTAGCCCATTTTCGACAACATATCCCAATATTTGAACACTATTGACAGAGCTAATCGTCTTCGTTTCATTAAGGGTAAAATTATTACGGTGTATGGCGTCAAGAAATAATTTTACATTCGCATCGTGATCTTCTTGCGTTCTACCGGCAACTGTGACATTGTCCAAATATGAAAATACATCTTTTAAATTTTCACGTTCAATAAATTCAGAGATCACTCGTTGAAAAGCAGCGACTCCATTTTTAACTCCAAACGGTATTCTTGTGAATTCATATAATCTACCATTTGCTTCAAAAGCAGTGAATTCGCAGTGCGATTCAACGATCTTAATTTGATGATAAGCGCTTCTTAGATCAAAGGTTGAGAATACAGTATACTTCGCCAGTTCATTTACCATATCATCTATTCTGGGTAAAGGATACGCGTCTAGTTCAGTGTAGATATTAATAGTCTGAGAATAGTCCACACACATACATTTTTATGCCGATTAAATTCATCTTTAACTATCACTACCTGAGCTTTCCACGGTGAATTGCTGGGTCGAATGATGCCTTCTTCAAGCAAATTGTCAATGTTTTCTTGAAAGAATGCTTTGTCATGTAGATCGTAGCGGCGTGATCTTGTTACTATTGGTCTTACACCATCAGAAAGATTGGAGAACAACGAAACTTCTGGCGAAACAGCAGCTGTGAGTAGACAATGCGAGTCGGGCGCCACAACTAAGTCAGGAGACTTTCCATTGAACTCGATGATCAGACTCTGGTGCTGGGATTGAAAATCAAGACCAAGAATAATATCACTGCACAGGTTTTCAAGAATGTTTAATCGAGTGGATGGATATGCAGTCTCTCCAATCTTTAGGTCTGCCAAGCAAAATCCCGTCGACTTAATTTTCATGGCAGTGGAAGGCATTTGTACTTGACGAGCAGCGGTTGGATAAACGTCGAGTTTCAGTTTAGCACAGACATTGGAGTTCATATAACTCTCAGAGCTTCCAGAGTCCACGAGCGCAGTTGAAAAACTTCCGTTTATGGATACTTGCAATGACGCTGGAGATAAGCTTGCTGGACATGAAGCGGCGACGCAACACAGGTTCGTTGTCGATTTTCCCACACAAATCGATGCAGTTTGCCTTTGTCGAGACTTCGTTTCCCGGGGTACCTGAGATTTTGAGCGACAAACCTTAGAGTAATGCCCTTTTTTTCCGCAGGAATAGCAAGTGATTTCTTTAGCCGAGCAATGGTTTCGCTGATGAAAAGATCGACCACAAAAATAACAAGACCTTGAATGTGAAGCCGAACTCAAAACGACGTCATCCCTCGATTTATCCTCGACTGAAGCAAAGGTATCTTGTTGAAACAAGATGGATGCAACTTCAGTTTGATTTAGATACGCTGCAGAGTGCTCTTGCGCCGTTCTCAAAGAGCGAGCGTTATCAAAAGCCTGTGTTACTGTCAGCTCGGAGTTCTCCAGTAATCGCTGACGAATGGAATGTGACGCAGTTCCATTTATAAATGCGTCACGAACTAATTCCTTCCGATATTCCTCGGCTATAACATCTCTTAGACCGCAATGCTTACTCATCACATGAAGCGATTGATAGAAGTCTTCTAAAGTTTCTCCTGGTAGCTGTTTCCTAGTTGCTAATTGATGGCGTGCAAAAACGACGTTTGGAGCTCTAATGAAGGTGTTTCTGAGTTTTTGTATGGCATCGTCGTAGGTCTCACAGTCTTCCACATGCTCATAAACATCTGCGCTTACGTAAGTGAATAGAATTTGCAAACGATTTGGAGCCAGCTGTCGCTTCACACCTTTCCAGAAAGCCCGTAAATACTCTAAGCCAGTGCTTGAACTGCTTCGCTCCATTTGGTGAACTTGGATCAGCATCCAATCTCGAAGGTTTATGCAAGTCATTTAGAGAAGCTGCCATATTAAGTTAATTTAAATGAACTATAATTAACATGACATTTTATTACAGCTTAAATTACTTAAAATCATCACTACAATTCATCTAACAAAAATACACACGTTAAGTTAACGCCAGGCGTCAGAGAGAAGCTCTTGACTAAACGGCTGCAATCTCAAATGTGCCGAGCAGTCATTTACATTACACTCGAAGTCACAGTTACGCAATCAATCGGTAAATTGCACACAAAATCTCCTCGCAGCACAACTCCAAAAGTAAGCGCTGCTAGCACGTTATCAGGTCACATACAAAATAATTACAGGAGTCATCAAGTTTTTAGTTCACGCCAGTGGTACATCTTTTTTGTTACAAGGTTCTTAAAAATTTTGAAAATTGAATAGGATTATTGCAATATTTATTTATAATTCTATCGTATTAGGTCATACTGGATTTCATTACATAACTTTTGAATACGTACTGTAGCTGTAGCATTATTTGTTGATCAGATTTTAACAATTTTTAGCGGGTTATGTATTTTATATTCAGATACTCTATACCACCTGAAAAGCCGACAAAAGCAAACAGGCTGTAGTGGTTTTTACGTATTATAGTAATTTTATTCAAATAATCAGCTCTTGCTAGCCATAGTTATTGAGCACTCTGCCAGAGTAGTTCAGGCTCTTAGGGAAATCTTTAGGCTATTCGTGTCACACGTTGTTTTTTCCATATTATTGCAGCTAATAGTACTAATTTTAACTTCAGTCGGTGCCGCAACTTTTTGGGCCACAGGAACCCCTTCAAATCGGCGATTTTCTCCTAAATCAGATTTTACATTTATAATTCATGTTTTGGTGCTTATGCATGCATTGTTTTGCAAATTGCGATTGTTATTTAATGTGCCTAGGTGGACTCAACAAATCAAAAAAATTTGCAAAAATACATTGAAAGGAACACCTTCAAAATCTACTTATACATATTTCTCTAGCGCCATCAGTGGCGAAAACGTATTTTTGACTCTATTGCTGTACTGTTGCTTGTTATCCTTGCCCTACCAGATAAACTGACTAATGCACCAATCATCATGTGTCAGCAAAGCTGAGAGTCAGCGATGACGTCAAAATGACGTCACAAGTACAATTTTTAAAATTATTTTTTCCTACTTGATTTCATGCAACCGAGCTCTTCCGCTGAACACTTTTTGTCAGTCACACGATTGCAAATTCATTAGTAATTTATTGGCGGAAAGAAAAAAACACACAGAAGTAAAATGCAAACACAAACATAACTGATATAATTTGTCTTGACCGCAGGGAGACAGCGAATTGACCTTACGGTCATCTAGAGTCAGCTGCCACCCTAGTAGTCACAAAGACTAAAGAAGGTTGTTGATCGTTACACTTCAAAACTTTTGACAACCTATAAATTTTCAAGCTTGTTTTGGATAGATTAGAACACGATTTAAATTTGTAGTTGAAGTAGATGCTTTTTAAATTTAGATTTAAATGATTTGGAAGATGCGCTTTGTATTTCCGGAGGAATTTGGTTCCAAATTGTAACTCCTTGATACTTAATACATTTTTGCAAACGAGAAGTAGGATAACGTGGGATATATAAACGGGTTTTAGTTTGTTGAGTAGATCTGGTACTGCGAAGAGAGATGTCTCTGGTAAGAGTGAAGAATTTTGATATTTTTTGCGGAATTTTATTTTGAAAATGTGCATGAACAAATTTACCAATTTCCAGTTTATAAAGGTAGGGAAGCTTTAGAATTTTGGTGTCTGAATAACATAGGGAAGCTTTATCACGATAAGAACCACCACCAATAATTTTGACTGCTTTGTTTTGCAGAGTTATTAATTTTTTTAGATGGGTTGTATATGCAGAACCCCAAACTGGTAAGCCATAAAGTAAATGCGTATGAACGAGGGAATAGTAGACAGTTAATAAAGCTTTTTGGGGTAGGTAATGTTTCAACTTAGACATGACTCCTACTGCTTTTGAAATCTTGTGCGTTATAGAATTAATTTGAACATCAAAATTTAGTTTAGTGTCTATAATTACACCTAAATACTTGACGCTATTACTTTGATTAATAGGAACATTATTTAAAGATACGTTCATAAGCGGGGCTGTTTCTTTTAGTTTGGGAGGGACAATTAAAACATTAGATTTAGAGGGATTAACTGTTAGTTTATTAGATTTGAACCATATAGAGATATTTTGTAGATCAATATTAATATCTTTGTTTAAAATACAAGGGTTTGGACTGGAATAGACTAAACAGGTGTCGTCAGCGAAAAATCTTGGTTCGCAAGTTACTGAAGAAGGCAAGTCGTTGATGTATAAAAGAAATAATAGAGGCCCAAGAGTCGAACCCTGAGGAACCCCGTATTTGTTTGGAAGGAGGCTGGAATTTGTTCCGTTGATGGAAACGTATTGTTTACGTTTTAGAAATGCGTGTAACAATTCATTAGCTTTACCTCTAATACCGTAATGGTCGAGTTTACACAGGAGAATATCATGACTAACGGTATCATATGTTCATCAGGCACACTTGTTTATTTCCTTACTGAATATCTCTGTAGTTGTCGATTAAAATGTCGTAATTCTCAAGCTCACACTAATCACAACATAGCCTTTAATTAAGGTTTAATCGACAAAAACTAAAGTACGTCTGAATAATAGAAAACAAAATTAGTTAACTAAAGATTGCAGCTTCAGATAGAGAAGCTACACTAACACTTAACTAATCACGGTCTTAACGTGTACTAACTGATCATGGTCTGAACGTGCGATAACAATTTACAGTCGCAACGCAGAGAAGTAATCAGCTCACAATTCTCGGACAATTTGCGCAATCAATTAGAAACGAAGCAAACACGAAGTCGAGACATGCTAACAACTAAATACTTTATACTGCAGGATGCAACAGCTTTTTTTAAAGCTATCAAGAGTATTGATGATAGAGGTTTTTCTAACAGCGGTTTTTCTAAATGCGAAAACAGCTTTTTTCAAAGCTAATCTGATGTTCTGTACCGATAACCCATTGTTCCAATACTAATATTTCATTTGCACTGGCAGTGATGGGCACGATAAAATTTTCTGTACTTAAGCAATAACGATAACCGATAATTTTAAAAAATTCCTGGGCGATACCGATCACAATCGATAAATCTCAATTTCTTAAAGCGATATAGGTGATCGATAAGTTTTTCCGATATATGTTGCGGTAAATTTTCGATGTGTTTTACGAAGTTTTTTTGGAAGTTAAATTGCAAAAATATTTTTCTAGATTTTTTAAGGAAAAAGAGCGGTTCACGGACTCTGCCGTGGCAACAAAACAGAGACATTTTTTAAAATTGCAACAAGATATTATGGACACCGCGTATTTTTCCATAGCGCCAACTAAAACTTTGAACACTGTGTGCATGAAGAATTGTTTACGTCGATAATTTATCGGCGATAACAAAATGTATTACAAAAACGATATCGGTAGTCAACAAATCAAAACTATATCACCCATAAATGCCTATCTCTGCGCACTGGTGGCTAAGCGAGTCAACCATTCAGATTTTATCAGTTGCTTCATTTGAATAGACATTCGTTCGTTTTCCGATTGCAGCAACAATTTTTAGGAGACATTTGCAATTACTTTAAATCACTTAATTATGCAGCGGTCGGAAGGTTACGCCTTTGTTGACCAATGGTCCCCGTGGGGGCGTTTGAGTGCCATTTTTAACTGCAAATAAATTTACCATGAGCATTTCGAATTTTTTCGTTTTGGTACAGAAGAGTCTTATCACAAAATAGTCCAAAAAAATCAAGCCTTCATTATACTCGCGGTATTCCTTCAAAGCGTGTAACGAGTAGCGGGGCCCATTTCCGCCGCTGATCGAGCGGCAAGGCCACAGAGCTTCGAAGTTCAAAGAAAACAGCAGCGGTGGCGAGTCGCTGGCGATACTGTGTCCAATTTGACCGGCCCAGGGCGCGAACTCCAGACCTCCCGCACCGATAGCGATGTCGTTGCAACTGAAATAAAGTCTAACAAACTAAAAAGCATTTGAAAAAACGAATAAACTAACAAATTACAAAATGAAAAAACGGTGCGTTGTTTTAAACGCAGAGAAAATATGAAGTGCGTGCTTTTTTTTTCTACTCACTTGCTCGCATCAATAGAACAGAAGCAAAGCGAGAATTGTATGAAAGAGATACAGACATACGGCACTCGTTTTTGTGCATGGTACCATGAGTTTTGCTTTTGTAGCCATGTACTGCCGGGAGAAAAAGGATTAGATTGTTTTACGCGCAAAGCATCAAAGGGAAGGTTTTTATTATTATTTGTATGGGCTTACTTTTTATTTGCAGCTAGCATGCGGCCCACAAAGACTTTGTAAAACCGAATAGCCCGAGGCCCAGGAAAAATTGCCAAAAAGCCCACAGTTGGGCCGCGGCCCACAGGTTGCCGACCACTGCTGCAGATAGATAGGTTTGAAAGGTTTCGAAAGATTTGACGCTTATAAAAGGATCCGCAGAAACAATTAAGACGGTATACAAAGTGTTATTGAGAGATCTTTGATATACAAATTTTGCTTCAGTTAGTTTGTTGTGTGGATGAAATTTTTGGAGGCGGGAAGATGCTTGTTGATGAATTGCTGCATTTCTTTTTCGATTAGTGTGAAACATTGCTGAGATACGGTATAGTTTGAAGGTGATGTAGTCACAAAATTGCGTTTGAGTTAATGGACGTTGGAAAAATTTTTAGTTCAAGAATTGTGTAATGCACCTGTTTATAAAACTGGAAAGATATTCATTACTCACAAGGGTTGTTTTAATTGATTGCAATTCAGTATGGATTCGCATGTATGAAATCCAGATGACAAAAGAGAGTTGAAGGAGGTTGTTGACTATAAATTGTGTTTTTAGCGAATGGGAGAGAAACTAAAATATTTTGGTAGTTTGGTGTAGCCTAGGTAGGTTCACGGTAATTGGTAAGTATCCTCGTGAATTTAATCGTGGAGTGAGATTTTTCAACAAAAACGTCAAGAAAGGCTAGAGAGTTGTTTAATTCTATTTATTTCGTGGATTGGATCTGTTTGTGTATGCTATTCAGGTTATTGAGGAAGACATCGACAGAGGTCGGTTCTGTGAAGGTCGCAAAATAGTCATCTACACATTCGTAAAAGAAACCACGTCGGTGGTCTAATTCTAGGGCAGGAGTGGGCAGCCTTTTTGTGTCCATGGGCAAAAAACAACCAACGCTGGTCATGGCGGGCTGCACTTCTATTTCTGCATTTACTTCTGCTTCTGCATCGTACTTCTGCATTTACAATAAACCTATGGAAGATTTATTTTTTAAAAAACAAACTTCAAAAGCGTGCATTTACGGTTTACAAGCCAGTTCTTGGGTGAGATACGTCAACGTCTGGCAAGTTGGGAAGAATTCGGCCGGCAACCAGCTCCGCGATGCCTTAAAATCTGCAACACACTTCATACGTTTGTGCAATCAGAGACAGCGGGCCGGATAAAATTTGCTGGCGAGTCATGAGTTGCCGACCCCGGTTCAAGAGGGTGATTTCGATGGCTTTATCAATGGCGTAGTTCATGATAAAGTGAGCCATCAAATATCCAATTGGCAAGCCCATTATTGTCATGCCATTGAGTTGTTTAATAGAAGTTGTTGTCCAATTGGAAAGCAGTAATTTGGATAGACCAGGATAAAAATTTTTTAGTCGGTTTTCGTTGAGACCATTCCGTTCATTTCAACAGTTTTTGAAGATGCCGACTAATATAAGTTGCATGGTAAATGTGGATTAGATATTATTGTTAAAAAGACTTTTGACATCAAATGATGTGGTCGGCTAATACAGTTAGAAAGTTGAAGAAGTCAGTGGGGTTAGTAGAGTACTGGCCAAGGTTACTAAGAAACTGGAATAGTTAACGGGCACATTCGTATTATAGGATCCGCAGCAGGAGAGCATTGGTGTTATACATACCCCAGGTTTGTGGAGTTTGGGTACTCCGTATAAACAGAGGCTATTGTTGAAGTTGGGTGGATTTGGTAGTGTATATCATTATCAAGTATAAAATCCCTGATGACGTATACTCCAGAGTTTATTCGTGCTGTTCAAGAAAGGCTAAAAGCCAATGCTACCTCAACGGAAAACGTCACTGAAAAATCATTACCGGTAGCTGCAGAAAACTGCTGTTGGAATTGAAAGATAGGCTACTTCGCAATGCATGTTAAAACTCGCAGCAAAGTGGACTTTGTATTTTCTAATGATAAATATTGCATGGTATAAATGTCAAAGCAAAGAAATACGCACTAGGTAAAACTCACGTGAAATCCGTAAAGGCTACTGCTTTATTGCCAAGAAATTATAATGCAAAATAAAAGCCAGGAAGGACGTTGCTTTATAACTTTTTATCTTCACCTTGGCCACACAGAGATTTAACTGGAGTGTGACGTGGCTGTCCACTTCCAACAACGTTAAAATTTTCTAAAGGATATTTATCCGGAAGGATCACCACTCCTTTTGAAAGTCAGTCATTCAAAAGAATAAATACATCTTTTCCTGAGGACGGTTGATGAGTGGATAACAGCCCAAAACAGCGCTATGCCGCTCTATGGAATGTGCTGGGGGTGTTTTTAACTGTTGGTAATGGAGGCTGTTATAGCCTCCTACCCGGCAGCGAGAAGTCGCCATGGTTTCCCTTTTAAGTACCAGTAGGCCAGAAAGGACGTTGCTGTAGAGATTACGCAATATAACAGAGCAACGACAAATTATCAATTTTTCGTTTTTTACTTATAATTCTTTTTTTAAGCAAAATAGAAGAATAGTTCCGTTTAGAGCAAATATAAACATGTTGCTTCTGAACATTTTGATGTAAAATTTAGCAAGGTAGCAACAGTGGTTTCCTAGTTATTTCGACATAATAAATTTTTGACTTCGGTTGCTATGGAAACGCGCTGTCCGACCGTAAAACGTTATAAGTTTTGAAAAAAATTCTTATTTCGGTTTCGCTTGACCACCCACAACTTTGTGGAAAGTTCAAAAGTTCAACCAAAACAAAATTTTTAGCCCTATATTTGGCCCAGTTTAGTAATCAGCATCGTTTTTTTTGTACCGGTTAGTAACTCATTTGTCGAACAAGTGTTTTCTCTTGTAACTGCTCAATGGACCGATGAAAGAAACAAGACTTTCGGAAAAAACGGTCAAATCTCTGCTACAAATTGAAGAAAGTTTAGATTACAATTGTTATCACATGTACTCAATGATGTCAAAATATAAGCAATGGATGAAACAAATTGTTCCGAGGGCAAAGTATCCAGCAGCATTTGCCTGATATGCGCAGTGCTCTATTTGTTCATGGTGGCTGTGTTCGTGATCATCGAAGGAATGGCGTACGGTGGAAACCAATTTAAGATCAAATTGCTTTAAAACGTCAAGGCCAAAGTTTTTTTACAATATCATCAAAACGTCATGTAACTACTAAAACTCTTTGTTTTTTTACTGTATAATGGCTACTTACTGCGTAGTTTTTAGTTGTTGCATATTTATCCTCCTATCACGAGAAAGCGATCAATACGCTATACGAGCTCGCTTAGGAGTTGCCGGCCATTTGTCTACCACACCAAGATGAGGGAATCCCGCTAAGTGCCTTTCCCAGCGGCACAACAAGTAAACTTGCCGGCTTGCTCTCCACACTGTCCCTTTAGTGCTGAGCGTCAAGAAGGGAAGCTGTGAATACCAGTTTTAAAGTCATTGGTTTGACCCGACTCGGAATCAAACCCGAGTCTACAGCTCAAGAGACAGACGCTCTATACCACTCGGCCATCGTAGTCATTCGTTATAAATAGGGCGATTTTTTATTGACCTAAAAATCTCAAAAAATTGACTTTATTTTATCAAAATATTGACTTTATTGACCTAACGAAACAATGAAATGAAAGAACCAATCCAAAAGAAAAAATCCACCATAGTCACTTCAGTTAGTTAGCCTAAGCGTAGATGAGAGATATAATGTACGCACATATAATGCCGCACGTTTTCTGGCAGAAAGTTTACCTGCTCTGCGTAATTGCGCAGAATCCAGAGTCGCATTCAAGTGTTTCGCTATTCGCTGTATTGCAATCTCTGTAACATCAAAGTATGTTCGAATAACTAATGCATTGTCTTTTCAATTCTAATGTTTTTGACTACCGATACATAGCGACAAAAATGTGCAACAAATGAAAATACGACGAAAAGCTTATTTTATCATACACGAATTTTGCCAAAATTGCAGTCTTGCAAAGCTGTCTGAATTGATGTTCACAATCGAATCAATGAAATTACATCAAATATTATATTAATAAATTAAGCATGTGTAAAACTGTAATATCGATAACGGTCTGGCGACAGCATACACCTCTCTGGTACCACCAAGAGTTACGAACTTCCATCTCTCAATTATCTGAGTTATCTCTTTTTGAATATAAAGTAGAATCGCGCGAAAAAAGCAAGAAAGCAAAAATTGACCTAATAAAAAAAGTTGATCTAAAAAACAAAAAATTGACTTTATAACTTCATCAATACTGATCCTACAACCGTGAAATTTTGTTTCCATATTGTTAGAGTTATTTTCTATTTCCAAAAAAAAATTGACTTTATTGACCGTGAATCGCCCTACTAATTAGTGATCTAAAGTAGGTAATACTCGAATAGATGGACACAAACATAATTAGACACAAGAAAATGATTGACCACCATCAAAGGTTTAGCAAATTTTACGTGTCTCATTCAGCGAAAAGTAAGAAGTAATTTTCTATTACAATCGTATATTTCACTTCGACCTTTATCAGTATAAAACCGTTCAGATTTAATTTCAACAGATTATTTATATTAGCCTAAGCGTAGATGAGAGATAAAAAAAAAAAAACTAAGCTACCGGTACTTTATTATTTTCTTACCTTTCATTCCATTGATCGATAAAGTGACGAACCGTTCATGTAGCTTCATCTGTGTTGCCATCAAAGCAGTTTCTTCCATAACCTCTTCCACCATTCCCGATTTCGCAGCGTAAACATTTCTAATTAGCAAATTACTAGCACGTCATGAGAAGCAAAACTTCAAGCATAAGAAATTAATTATATTATTACACAGTCATTGTCATAGGCTTCTCGTTCTCAGCTTCCAATTTATGCGGTATCGTATAATCAGTTTGTTACTCTTTGTAAAACATTCACTTCATTGCATCACCCCGGTCACATTTTCAGTCGCAAGTTGCGACCTAGAACTAAATTTATTCATTCACTGGTATGCATGCTATGTACAAATCTTATATTACAAAATCCACTTCAGACAGAAAAGTGATGATTAGTGTTGGGTGCATCAATTAGCAAAAAAGTTGTAGCCTAAACCCTAAGTCATTTGTGAGAACAAATATAAGACGATCAAAATCAATTCCGCTTCAGCTTGTTTGCTTTCTCATTTAATATCCATTGTTTCTTTCTCTAGACGACTAACAAGAGAAGACGACTAACAAGAGAAGACAATTCTTTCATTCCTTCTTTCTTTTATTTCTGGTCGGACAATGCAAAGTTACGTTGAAGATAATGTACAGAAAAAGGAAACAACGACAAAAGGTCGTTGCACCTCGTGACAAACATCATTATGACGATTTAAAAACTAAAATAAAAAACTGAAGAAATTAAAGAGTATATGTACAAAACTTGAGCAAAAGAGTGTAAATGTTGCTTGAATAAAACTGCTGATGAAAGATTTATGTAGGCCTACTAAATTGTCAAAGGTACATACAATTACTGATTATTAATTATTTTCATTATTACACTTGTGCATCCAGGATAGAGAAACTTAAGATTATCGCTCAATGTCAGTTCAAGTTTAAAAAATGCACCAATAATTTTGATTTGAAAGAGCTTAAAGTTTTACATTTTCTAATAGATGGAGGTACTTCGTTCCAGATTTTGGGACCTACATATCGTATGGACTGTTGGCTTAACGATATTCTGCACGTCATAGGTATTATACTGCTATTGTTTGTGGAGATATATATAAGTGAATACGCAAAATGAAACAATTCAAACCGGTAATCATTCAAGGTTCGTGAGCTGGGCAGTCGTAAGACACCACTTGATCGTAATTCTTCGTACGCTGCTTTGCTTTTGCACGCAAGACTTAAGCAAAACCTGTTACAAAAGTAAAGAAATGTACTGTGCACTGCATTTTTAATGGAGATCAAATTAAAAAATAAAATAAAATTCTGATAATACCGAAAAGCACTAAATTTAGCTTATATACAGCAAAGTCAGCCAAGCAACAGTTCTAATCAAAATCCCAATTTCGGTGTAAATGGATAGGACTCGTGCGAAATTCTATTGTGAAGTGTGTTACAATTTCATTGTTGCTCCTACATAGTCATATTACAAAACCAAGCAGCAAATTGATTAAACAATCAAAAAAGGTTTTAGATCATGCTTTGGTAAAATAATTTTTCGGCATTTCATATGCTGCAGCAAATAAATATGCAAACATGCTGAGCAGTTAGGTCGACCTTTTGATGCAAATGTACACCACTTGCCACCTACTTACCGGATAGTCTTTGGGTGGTAACGCCCGCCTCCTTTAGCAGTCTGTTTCAGCTTAACTTGTTCTCGCCACAAGGTCGCATGAAATTCATCTACCTCGCCACTCTCCAAGCCTTTAAATAGATTTAAGTTTAGACGGCCTATATGATTTACATTTAGCTCATACGTTTTACACCATCGTTTAGAATTGTAGACCCGCTTTAGAATTCAAAACTAAAGATGAGCTCACACTAAATACTTTCCATCTTCTATTAATTTTGCACATCCAGCTGACATTCCCTCATCAACTGTAATTAGGTCTCTGTCTTACTGTAACATGGATTCAACCTTTTCTTCAAGAGCACTAATCCTGCAATTTAGTTTAAAACAGTTCAAAAGGTTACTGAATGGCTTACCTCGTACTCTACAATAGTGGTAATAAATTTAAAAAATTATAAGTCAGAATAAACAGTTTAAGAAAATGGTAATAAACTGATGCACGATTGTAAACGAAGCTTACCAAACTGTAGAGCGAGACAGCGCTGTTTCTGGCTATTAACCTTCATCAGCCGCCCTCAGGTAAGAAACATTCATCTTCCAGGACGAATGATCTTGCCAGGATCACTAATCCCTTCGGATAAATATTTCCTAAAGAATTTAACCTTTGTGGTACGCATATCCACTCGTGTGGCTACGTCACCATTCCAGTCAAACTCTTTACGCGGCCAGGGTGAAGAGCAAACAAGTGAAAAGCAGTGTCCTTCCTGGCCTATCGGACGGGAAGTCATGACGACTTCCTCTTGTTGGGTCAGAGATTATAACAGCACTCCATCACCAACAGTGCAAAGCACTCCAGTAAATCGTACCGTAGAGCGAGACAGCGCTGTTTCTGGCTATTAGCCTTTATCAGCCGCCCTCAGGTAAGAAACATTCATCTTCCAGGACGAATGATCTTGCCAGGATCACTAATCCCTTCGCATAAATATTTCCTAAAGAATTTAACCTTTGTGGTACGCATATCCACTCGTGTGGCTACGTCACCATTCCAGTCAAACTCTTTACGTGGCCAGGGTGAAGAGCAAACAACTAAAAAGCAGAGTCCTTCCTGGTAGGCCAGGAAGGACACTGCTTTTTAGTTGCTTACCAAACTTTAAGAATATTATACTCTCGAAAACATGTCAAACGATTAATTTTATCTGATCAGCAAAAAAACTTGTTGCATGTTGATACAGAAACAAAAGTAATTCATGACCGACAAAAACTACACAGAATATCAGCTAGGTTGTAACTCGATTTCAAGCAGAGATTATACACAGTATGCTGTACCGGTACCCAATAAAGTAAAAATGATGTTAATTGAGTATACTTTTTTCGACTGCTCTGTAAAGTGGATAAAATCCGTCCATCCAATGCATTTAACGAGATTCTGGAGAGTGGTTCTATTTGTACGGTTGATTTGTATATCTCACGTTGCTTGATTTTTTTGAAACATAGCTTCTGTTCATGAAGACAGTTTTCACAAACACCTTCTTTTGCACTTAAAACAATGCAGGAGACTGCTCTGAAAAACATTACAAAAATTTTAATGCCGAAGTAATAAGCCTACACAAAAACATCAAACTTTGTAATCAATAATATAATTAATCATTCATCTTTTTTCAGGGCAGTCACTGAAGTATAACTAGTCCGCAAGTGTAGTGGCTGATGTCACCTTGCAGGAGGTCTAGGGTTCGATTCTCAGGGTGATAAAATCATACGTTCGTGCAGTGTTGCCAATGGCTCAGCACTGTTGAGACATTTTCTTCTCTTGATGCTGGGTTTCCCATTTGCAAAGTTTGGAAGATGTCCCGCTAACACGTTATATAATGTTTCAGGATAATACAATAAGTATAACGCATATTTGAATTACAAAATCATGCAAGTATCAGTGAAAAACATCATGAATGAAAAAAATGCAATGTTAGGCAAAAAAATTTATTCATATAAGAACAGGCGATAGTAACACTATGTTCAACGGCATACTTAAGATTGCAATAAGTTGAACTTAAAATAGCTTTAACTTATGCAAGGAATACTTCTGCTAAAGCACTTACCGACATGCAAGGATTGTTACAACTGGAAAAGGGTTGGGTTGTGAATTGCCTGGTGAAGTTATAATGTGATTTTTAACCTTCAGCACATCATTTTCAGTATCCGAAACTCCAGGACATGTATTCAAATTTTCAATATCCGAAAGAACCTGGTTTACACCATTAAATCTGAAATCAAATTGACCAGAAACACTTTGAGAAACTAACCATCCATAATAGTGAATTGAGCAATTTAAATTTTCTGAAATTGTTACTCTGAACAAAGGCTGATGAAAGCAATCCTCTTCTTTGGTAAGAACAACTGGGGATTGAAATATCAAACACTTTTTCCAACCCAATTTTAAGTAATTTGATATTTGTCGACTGACATCATTGATATTGCTTGCATAGCATTTTGGCAAAACAACTCTTGGCTTGGGAATTTTACGAACACTCTGTCCAATGACATAAACTAGTGGGGCACGGCTACCGAGTTTCCAGTGCCAGGCATAACGCGTTTGTTTATAAACAAAAATCTTACCTCGTACCGCAAAAAACTGCTCTGGCAGACCAAGCAAAAAACGAAAGAAAACAATTACAAATACATCTGGACGAAAAATGGAAGAATCTTTATTCGAAAAGACGATGATTCCAACCCAATCGAAATTCGCTGTGAACGAGATACTTGGTCACTGTAACTGTCTATATGTGCAGTTTACGGTTAAAATTCTGCAATGTTCGATTCTAAATTTAACACAGAAACAACGATTTACAAGAACTTCGACTATAAATCTGATGACGCAAGCAATGACAAAAATCAGTGTGCAACCGAGGTAAATGACTACGACGAGCTTTTTCTAAATAGTGAGTACTATGATACTGATTCCATTAACAAGAAGTTTAACACTTCTAATCCCCAGAAAAAACTTTTATTTATGCATTTTAACATGAGAAGTTTGTCAAAAAACGTTGACAAGCTTCATGAGTTTCTCACTGATTTAAAAACCCGTTCTGCGGTTATTGCTATTTCAGAAACTAAGCTGAAAGAAAGCAAAATTGCTAACAATATAAATCTGCAAGGGTACAATTTCATACATTACGATAGTAAAACATCTGCTGGTGGTGTGGGACTGTATATTAATAAGTTATTGGTTTACAGTAGCAGAAACTATCTGCGTCTGAACCTTGATCGAGTCGAAGACTTATGGATTGAAATTACTGTAAATAATAAGTCCTACGTTGTGGGAGTAATATATCGCCATCCGGCATGCTCGATGGCCGAACTTGACACCTTTAGCAAATCAGTTTATGACACCCTTCATAACCTAAATCTTAAAAAAACTAATTTCTGCATTTTAGGTGATTTTAACATTGATCTATCAAGAATTCGTGAATATAACAATACTAGAAAATACGCAGATAATTTACTTAGTTGCTCAGTGAAATGTGTTATTGATCAACCGACTCGTGTCACTGCTCACTCAAAAACGTATTGGATCATATCTATGTTAACAGTCGTCAACAAAATGTGAGCGGGGGAATAGCTGTTTCTGATATTTCCGATCATTTTCCTACCTTTGCGGTAATTGAAATTAAAGCAGGTCAAAAAAAACAAACTGATCAAATTTCCACACGCGATCTGAAAAACTTCAATGTAGAAGCGTTTCTCCAAGAGTTGAACTCTAATTTTACAGATCTATGAATAACCGATACTGCTTCTATGCATCAACAATTTGATAAATTTGTCAACGACTTTACCGAGATTGTTAACACGCACGCGCCGTTAAAACAAGCAACCAGACGAGAGAAAAGGCTGATATCGAAACCATGGCTGACCAAAGGTTTGTTAAAGTCTATCAAATCAAAAAACAAAATTTTTAGTCGCTTGTATAAAACGTACGACCGACATCTGGAAGCTGAATTCAAAACATACCGCAATACTTTGAATCGCGCCATTAAATGCGCCAAGCAAAATTATTACAAAAATTATATAGAACTGAATAGAAATTCTTTTGATAAAATCTGGAAAATAATTGACGAAATGGTAAACGTTAAGAATAAATGTAAGAAAACCCCTACTAAGCTAGTAATAACTGAAGAAATTATCCTAACTGAACCTAAAGCTATCTCAAATGCAATGAACGATTTTTTTGTAAGTATTGGTAAGAAAATGACTGACGCTATTTCTGATGTACACTCTTCTGTTCTCACACCACCACCAGTTATCAGCATGAAAAACTCGATATTTCTGCAGCCAACCACTTCTGATGAAGTAGAAACAGTTATCAATGCACTTAAGAATAATAAGGCTATTAGAATCATGGATGTAGAGACCAAATTTATAAAGTTAAGTAAAAATATTTTGTCGCCTGTATTAAGTGATTTATTTAACGTGTGCATTGCACAAGGCGTATTTCCTGACTGCTTGAAAATAGCAGAAGTGATACCAATCTTTAAAAAAGGGGATCACAATTTAGCCACAAACTACCGTCCAATTTCTATTTTATCTCAATTTGATAAAATCTTTGAAAAGTTGATCTACATCAGAATCTCCTCTTACCTTGAAAAGTACGATTTATTGAGTAAAAATCAATTTGGATTTCGTGAAAATTCTTCTACGAACTTTGCGATTGCCCACATCCATGATAACATTCTAAGAAATGTTGATTTAGGACTGCATACCTGTTGCATATTCTTAGATTTTTCAAAAGCGTTCGATACTGTTAATCACCAAATTCTTGCTAGCTAAATTGCAAAAATACTTCGGGATTCGTGGTAAGCCACTTGATCTATTTAAAAGCTACTTAAGTAACCGATATCAATATACTAAAATTCTACAGACCCAGTCTGAGCTAATGCCTGTTTCTTGCAGTGTCCCCCAAGGTTCTTGCTTAGGCCCACTCTTATTTCTGATGTATATTAACAACCTACCTTTAGCTACAAAATTTGAAACGACCTTATATGCTGACGACACATATCTAGCTATGTCTGACAAAGATTTAGATTCTTTAGAAATTCGCGCCAATAAAGAAATTTCAAAAATTGATCTATGGCTACGGAAAAACAAACTGTCTTTGAATTACTCTAAATCAAACTACATGATAGTCAATGGCAATCCAAAGAAAACTATTGATGATAACTTTAAGCTGATCATAAATAATTCTGCGCTGATCAGAGCTTCGTCGGTTAAGTACCTCGGCTTGCACATTGATGAACATTTAAACTGGTCTGTTCATTTGAAACATCTCTCAAATCAATTGGCAAGATACTCCGGAATTTTTTACAGGCTTCGTGATTTTGTTAACGTGGAAACTCTGTGCATGCTATACTACAGCTCTATCTACAGCAGATTACAATATGGCATAATTGTGTGGGGCACGGCTACCAAAAATTATCTAAGTGAAATCAGTGTCAGATTGAATTATATAATTCGGACTATTACCCGTAGCAACCGTTATACGTCAATGACTTCGCTGCATAAAAAACTTAATTTTTTAAAACTTCATGACGTATACAATTTTGAACTTGGCAAATTCATGTTTCAATTGTGTAAAGGAAATGTGCCGAAAATATTTCATGATTCGTTCATGAAGATTAATCAAATTCATCATCACAATACAAGATCCACTGAAAAAGCAATTTACTTTTTGCCGCGTATGAACAAAAGTTTTTCTCAAAAAACTCTTTCGTTCAGAGGAACCAAACTCTGGAAAGAGATTGACAATGATGTAAAAAGCACACACTGGGTTTCCTTTAAAAAGGTTTACAAACAATTTTTATTGCAATCGTATTGATGTTTATTGAATACGCTTTTCTTTGTATAATCTTCTTTAAATGTTTTGAATTTAGTTAATTGATTACTCACTGAAAATTTGATCATTGGCACCTAAAAATTTTGGTAATCGTTTTTTTTACTCTGTGATTTTCTTTTTCTGTGTGTGATGTACTTTCTGCGACTGTCAGGGAGCATTTCGATTCGAAAACCTTGCGGTTAGTCGATGCTTCCTGGCCATTTGTTTACTAGAATTTTTTCCTTTTTTTATGTTTTGTTATATTGTGTAGTGAATGAATGGCGAAATAAATCTCTCTCTCTCTCTCTCTCTCTCTCTATCTTCTGCGCTAGACTAGTCTACTATACGAAGACAGTGCAGCTGATTGCAATACTGGCTTGGCTTTGGCCTAAAACCAGTGGTGGGATTCAGCCGGTTTGTACCAGTTCTATGGAACCGTCTCATCGAATTTTTTTAGATCAGCGAACCGGCCAGCATGGCTCTTGATCAGGCATGGGCAACATATGGCCCGCGGGCCGGATCCGGCCCCCGAGACCATTTTATGCGGCCCGCCGGCAGTTACAGAAATATAAACTTTTATCGCAAATCAAGCCGAAGACCTTTTATTTTTTTAGAGGACATCTTAGGACAAGTAGACCCTTTTTGCTCTTCACCGCAGAATCGTATTTAGGGGGGGGGGGGCTAATTGTGCCATGCCAAGTATGTGAGACTCTTTTGTTGGTTTGTGTAGCTTATCGCCAGGGGCGAATCCAGGGGGGTAGGATGAAGGGTATGCATCCTCCCATCAGTCATTTTCAAAAATGTTTTTGATGTATACAATTTTTCCATAATTTCGAATCTCTTTGGTCGCGATTACGCCTTAAGCAGGCATAATCGAACACGTGCGAACAAAATGCATCATACAGTATTTGGCGAAGCACTCATAATTACGGTCAAAAAATTAAACAAAATTTGCGTGAAAATTATTTGAAAAGCACTAAAATAGCCATTACAGCATGCAAATTTTCAAAATTTTTCCGGAGCAGCTTTCCTCCGGACCACCCTAGAACCTTTCTTGTTTCTCAATCAGCTTTAAAGTAGTTCTGCCGAATAAAAAAACGATCAAAAAGTGTGGAAATTATGGCCCCCCTTTTGAAATTTCTCGCTACGCCACTGCTTCGCCGATATTTTCGGTAGAAAACAGGACATCTGAGGACGTGTAGACCTTTTTTTGCCCTTCCAGTCAGAGCGACCCTGACAATTAAAGTTGTTGAAGATATTGAACTCGATCCATATAATAACCCGGCCCGAGAAGGACTTCGTCTTCCCACATATGGCCCGCCGACTAAAGAAGTTGCCCACCCCTGCTCTTGATACTATGATTTAGTTGAAAGAAAACCGGCTAACATACAGCTTAGGCTAAAACTTGTAACAGAACCGGCTGGCAAAAATTTTGAATTCCGCCACTACCTAAAACCCTAAATTTATACTTAATAATTCGAAAGACGTCATTATTTTTGTAATTAAATTTTTCTCGTCAATAACGCGAAATTATGGCAGAGCAGAAAAGTGCAGTTTATTTTGTTTTGCCCGAGTTGGTCCAGCGGTTGAAGACATCGCTATCGGCAGTGATGGGCGCGATAAACCTTTCTGCACTAAAGCGATAACGATAGTCGATAATTTCAAAAAAGCCTAGGGTGATAGCCTAGCGATAATCGATAAATTTCATTTTCTTAAAGCGATATCGGTTATCGATAAATTATCGCCGATAAATTTTTTTGGATATATGTTGCGGTTAATTTTCAATGTGTTTGACGAAGTTTTTTTTTGCAAATCAAACTGCAAAAATGTTTTTTCTAGATTTTTCTAGGAAAGAGAGCAGTTCACGGACTCCGCCGTGGCATTTAACAAAACAAAAAGAGATTTTTTTACATTGCAACGAGATTTAATGGACACTGTGTATTTTTTCAGGAGCGCCAACTTACTAACTTTGAACACTGTCTGCGTAAAGAATCGTTTATTGCGATAGTTTATCGGCGATAACAAAACATATTACAAAAGCGAGATCGGTAATCGATAAATCGAAACTATTTTAGGCGATAACCATAGTCGCTTAAAAAATGATCGCCGATAAATTATCTTGATAAATGCCTATCCCTGGCTATCGGTGCGGAAGATCTGGTTTTGATTTTCGGGTCGGTAAAATTGGACAAAATGACGTTAACGAGCCACTGCTGCAACAATAAAAGGGAGAGAGGATTTTTTCGTTTTCCATGGTAAAACTCCTCTCTCCCCTTTCTTGACGTTTTGGTATCTCGTAAAGTTGGCAATGAGAGTAACACTATTGACATACCACTCACCACTTCCATTTACAAAAAGCCTACTCACACTGACAGATATTTGCACTATACATCACATCATCCCAAACACCACAAGCTCACTGTGGTCAAAACACTATTCAATCGCGTTAACACACACATCTCCGACAACAAACTTAAGCACCGTGAGCAACTACACATACGCTCTACATTACAACTGAACGGGTTTCCTACCAGGACCACTTTTCTCTCGCCTAGGAAGGCATGCTCTCAGGATTTCCCTTACGAACATTTCACTTCTATTCCTTACGTTCAAGGCACATCAGAAAAAATTAAAAGAGTTCTAAACGAGGGGGGGTTAACGTTGCCATGAGACCTTTGCATACCATTCGCCATCTTTTGCCATTACCCAAAGATCCATATATCTCCGAAGATATTGGCTGTATTATCTACGCAATCCCCTGTTTGGATTGCAACTTTGTTTATATTGGACAGACGAAACGAGGCCTTAAGTCACGTTTGGCAGAACACAAACGGGCCACCCTCAACCAAAAGCCAGAACAATTTGCCCTCTGCGTTCACGCAATGGAATTTGAACACAATATTGATTGGATAAATGCAAAGATTTTGAAGGTGGAAAACAATTACTCCAAACGTCTTGCTTCTGAAGCTAGGTTCATTAACTCCCGACCCAATGTTATGAACAGGTCTGATGGTGATAAGCTTCCACAAGTTTATCAAATGTTGTTTTGGTTATACTTATGCCAATTTGTTTTTTACCGTTTTCGTCAAATGTTTTTTACCGTTTTTGTACCTCTACGCTTGAATTGCTGAGCGCAACGTCAATAAAAAAAATTGGAGTTCTTGCATTAGCCTCCGTCTTTGATTATTACTGGAAGAACAAGTTTCTGAAATAGTTAGTCTATAATGAAGATTTGATTTTTTTAAAGTGGATAATTATTCTCTGTGACCAAATCTTGCCGTCGTCCTGCAGTACTACAACTGACAAAATTCCAGCGAAAATCTATCATAGCATTCCGTCAGAATCGCATGCTTTGTTGGAAAATTTAGGAACAACTAACGCCGTTTTCAAATGAAACAGCAACGTGTTTTTATAGCATTAAACAAAATTTTCACCAACAATCTCTTCACAAAATTTAATAAAGTTGCTACAGACAAAAGTCTAAGCTTGTTTCCAAATTCAAGCTGTGCAGAATCACTCCCTCTGGCTCAGAAAATGTTCGACAAAGCTAAACCAAGTTGGCGACCGACAATAGCTGTGCACGGCACAGAAAACTCTCATTTTTGCGTAGCTGTTTATATTAAATTGAGCGTCAACAAGCGTCAACGTAAGTGAGTTGTCTTGCAAAAATATATACTTTTGTGAAATGGTTACATATAACGCTGGTTGTGCTTTAACAACCTCACGCCAGTGGGACGAATCGCATTAATGCAATTTCTTGTAGTTTTTAAGAAGGGAGGAGGATCTACTATTAAAAATAACGGGATTTCTGGATCGTAAATAATAATGCATTTGTGAGAGCAATTGTTCAAATTATGTATTCATTCAAACATTTTTCTATTAGTTCTCTAGCAATCTTTTTTGAGACATTACCACCACTCAGCAAAGACTGTCCAGCAGCAATAGCTTTTCAAACAGTCCCAGCTGCACTGTGCATCAATATATTTTTTAGTACATGAGCATCGGCGTGTGGTCGCTCATCATCAATTTGACAGAAAATCGGAGACAAATAGCTGCAAGGTCTGGATCTTTCTTCCAGCCGTATAGCTCTTTTCTAATATTCACAAATCCAACAAGTTGGTCCTGAGATTGGTCGTGCACCAGGTTTCTTTCATCTGCAAAAATATTCATGTATTGCCTCAGTTTAATTCACATAATTGATATTAATGCGTAGGCCAATACAGTATAATTATTACACATCTGGAGCTTTACTTCATACACATTGCCTTTTAAAATACAAGCATGCTCTTTTTGAAACACGTATCAATAGTTAAGGTTTGTAGTTCGATGCCCGTACATTAATTCGCCGTTGTGTCAATGGAAACGATACTTCATTCTAATTTTCAAACAGGTATTCTTAAGTGGAGAACAAATTTTAAGATGCTTGCATAAGGAGGAGGCTTGACCCGAATACCTCAAATTCCTTCACTATCTCCAGGCTGCGGCAAAATAAACACCGAAACTGACAAACGAACCAAGCTGAACCTCAAACCAAACTGAATATCAACAAACTAGAACAAGAGTGAGTCGCATATTTGGCCATGCAAATTTTGAACAAGCTGCAAACCATTATTTTTTTTTTTCATGTTACCAGTCTCATCAAAACAGAGTATTGCTATAAGTACAAATCAAAAAATGAACAACTCCGAGATAAACTGTTATTATGCTTTTCATTGCGTCGATAAGCAAAGACAGAAAACGTTCATCACTGCAAATAAAATTGGATAAAGCTCTAGGTAAAACTTCACTCAACCCAATTCATACTGTATTTGGGTAAAACACGTTTTACCCAAAATATTTTGGGCATAAATCGATATGCCCAAAACATAGCTTAAATAATTTTTTTGGGTAAAATAGTTTTTGGGTGAACATGAAATTTTGTGGGCAAATACAATTTTTACCCAATTTTTTGGGGGGTAAACACACCTTCTACCCAATTGTGACTTTTTCGCTTTTGGGTAATTTTTTATACTTAACGAAAAAATTTTGGGTATTTTTGAAAATTACCCAAATGTAAAAAATTTCGTCGTATTATTAAAAAATTTTACCCAATTTTAAATTGAACAAAACAAAATTTACTCAAACATTCAAGTTCAAAATTCTGAAGAATATTTAGTGAATACGTAACTTTCACTAGTTTTTCCATTGCTGTATTCAGCTGAAACCTATACCCTATAGCGTTATGCAGATGATGAAGGCAGCAGCAGCGTGATGCAACTTTTCCTCAGGGTCATTAAGAGTCAAGCAGCCACCCTTATACCGAGGATAAATTAAAATCTAAACAGTGGACTTTTATTGTTATTCAGATTTCCGAAAATAAGCAGCATTCATATGAATTCTCGATATACCCTGCTGCTGCTGCTTGGACTCCTGTGAGGTCAAAGTTAATACATTTTGGAATAAAATGCTGTAAAGTTTTTTCTAAAAACTACGCATATAGAAGGACTTTCTGTCTTTAAAATATCGTTTCAGATCTTGGCATCTTGATAAATAATTGAGCGTTGCAGTTTCGAGGTGCTATAAAGGGGGAATCTTATAACTTTCTTTGCCCTGAAAGATTGGCTTGGACCGAACAGGCGTGTTTAAAAAATCTGCTATCACTTGGCCACCTGCCATATTTGAGTGGCGAAGCCAAGAGTGGGAGGTACCGGGGCCATGCCCCCTATTTTACGAAAACAGAAAAAAAAACGATGTGAAAACTAGCACTCACTTTGCTTTCATTAAGCTATACAGCATAGTCATGAACCCCTTTAAATATTTTTTGGCGACGCCATTACGACCTGTATATTTCCTGAAGGTGCGCGAATCCTGTTAGGTGCCTTTCCCAACTGAACAAGTAAACTAACTGACTTGTTTTTTGCATGGTTGTTTCAATGCTCGACGTCAAACAAAGAAGTTGAATTACAGATCTCGAGTCTTACTAAGCTATTTTGGCTGTTAAAAACTATCATCTGATATACTGTACGTGCATCTATTGGCCAATCAATTTAAAATGATAGGCTCACTTATGCTGTGCAAGCAAAAAGTTTTAGTGGGTTGTGTGCACTAATTTTTTCTCTGGACAAGAGCCCCAGATTGAAAAAGGGAAGTAATCTAACCTTATATAGGCTCAGTATAAACGGTCAGTGTGGAGAACAAACCGACAAGCTCACTTTTACTGTCGTCAGGAAAAGGCACTTGGTGCTTGGTGGAACTACTTTTTCTTTTTGTTGCATAGATTGACCTAAATATTATTAGATACGCTGTTTTCAGATAGGTCGGTAGCTGAGCAAATACGCGTACACTAAAGATTATAGGCTAAAACATTGACTGCTAGAAATTTAAGCAACGCAGTAAAAAATTTGCAAGAGAGATGGTTAAAACTGAAGAACTTGAACGTCATGGAAGAAACTCTTAACAGCCATAATGTAATACAGTTCACAACAGTTCCAAAGATTTCATCTTTGTTTATAGAATTTCTTGGCTGTTGCACAAACAAAAGTGAAATAGGCATTAACGTTTAGGCCCCAGCAAACGTTTTAGTAAAACGAAGTATGGAAATGGGTAACCAGATTATCGAAAAGCTCACTTGCGCAATATCCCCTTTGACATTCGCAACACTGCCAGTAGCGTATTTAGGGAGGCATTGAGCCATGCCCCCCCCCCCCCCTTTTGACTCTGCCTTTTAGTAAACAAGAACAAAATTAATTGTGCCAAGTAACTGAAGTATGCCATACTCTTTTGATGGTTTCTGTAGCTTATGGCTAAAAGCGGATCTAGAGGAGTAGGATGAGGGGTGTGCATCCTCTACCAGCCATTTTCAAAGTTGTTTTGAATGTATACAATTTTTCCATAATTTCAAACCTCTTCGATAGCGATAAGCCTTACACCTTAAGCACGCATAATCGAAAATGTGCGAACAAAATGCATCATATTTTGCGAAGCACTCACATTAAGGTCAAATAATTTGAACAAAATTTGCCTGAAATTTCTTCAAAACGCACTAAAATAACCATTAGAGCATGTAAATTTTTAAAAATTTTCCGAGGGAGCATGCTACCGGACCCCCTTGCGACTTTCTTGCTTCTCAATCAGCTTCAAATTTCTTTCGCCGAAAAATATACTCTTGCAAAAAGTGTGGAAATTATGGCTCCCCCCTTTTAAAATTTCTCGCTACGCCACTGAACACTACCATTGGCCTTTAAGTTTAAACCAATCTAAAAAGTCTCACGGCGCTAAAGAGAATAGAATACATTCAAAATACCTAACTATATGCAGGTAATAGAAAAGCAATCGCAAACAAGCACCCGCTTATGGCTTACCGATCAAGCTTTCTAGGGACCCAAACGTCTAAGGTAACAGTAAAGTGACTTCGCTTTTACAACTGAAAAAAATAATAAAATCGTGCAAATTATAGGTGGGCATTATCACACATGAACTAAGTTTGATTTCCTGCAGCCTGTGCTCCATAAACTTAATAATATTGTAACGAATTCTTACATTTCTGTAATACAGTAATGGAAATCTCAATAAAACCATTAACCTTAAAACTCGTCACGTGTACAGTGATAATGCTGCACAAAAAATCAAATCTTCATTATACTCGCCGTAATAGCAACTGAGCTAGTGGGAACCCTTACGTTAGTAGAATATCAAAGATGCTTTTTATGAGATCCTCCGTATCACATGCAATGGTGAGTGTAGACGTAAACTTGACCCTGTAGAGTATAAACATACTAACTCATCCAATACACTGCAATTGAGCGATGATGGCAGCGAGAACAAATTTTGGGCTTTTGTTGCTTAAAAACATTTGGGTAGCGAAAACCCAATAAAATTAATTGGGCTCTTGACTTGGGTTAAAATAGCCCAACGCTTAATGGTTAATAGTCAAACAACTAAAGAGCAGCGTCCTTCCTGGCCTACCGGACGGGAAGTCATGACGACTAGAAGATCACTGTTTCTTACCTGAGGGCGGCTGATGAAGGCTAATAGCCAGAAACAGCGCTGTCTCGCTCTACGGTTAATAGTCAGTCAGTTTACTTCATTTGGGTAATCTGCATCCAACTTAAGAAACTGGGTTTCTCAACGTTAATACCCAAAATGTTTACCCAAAAAATACCCAATTTTATTTGCAGTGATGTTCCAGCATCTGAGATGCTTTTTTAGAAATTTCTCGCAAAACTTTCAACTTCAAGCCAGCGCTAGTAGAAAACAAATTTTTGAAGGAAAAAAATATATAGTTATATTACGAAAACATTTCATGCGGTATAAGCGAACACGAAAATGACATTTAAAAACATTTAATCTAAGTTTTTCGAATTTAGTTTAAATTGAGCGAAATGTGACAAGAAATATTGGAAAAAATTATTCTAGCCAAAGTTGACATTACAAATATGGGTATAATTAGGTTCGCTAATAAACAAACGTATCGCTGGACTATTGCATAACGATTGGAATTAAAACCTAATGTAAATTTATACAGATGTTCTGTTGAAACACATAGCAATAATCACTGGCATACATAGGCACTGCATGCAGCCGGTCAGCAAAGCTGGATTAATTAACGCGTGAGCTAATTAAATATTACTTAAGTGAGTGCATTATGTCTTGTGCGTTCTTCTCATTATTTATATTATGCTTTACATTCAGCGAGTAACTGAGTATTGTTATCATTATATCAGCGAAACAATACCAGTATAAGTTTGTGTTTTTACTAACCTATAATCTCTCAAGAGCCTTTAAACTAAAGATTATAGGTTGGTAATAGGTTAGTAAGATTATAGGTTAGTAAAGTAAAGCCTTTAATGGTAGACGCAGGACTCGTCTTGAGCGAAACTTCGCAAGCATCTGCACTTTTGCAACCAATGTTTCAGCAAAATCTAAAACACATCAACGGTGTTACATAGAATCTCTCAAAATCAAATCAAATCTTCATTATACTCGCGGTATTACGCCGAAGCGTGTAACGAGTTGCGGGACCCATCTCCGCGGCTTAGCGCGTGGGCAACACATCTCCGAAGAAACGTCGCAACGGTGGCGAGTCGTTGGCGACACTGTGTTGATTTGACGTAGATTCATTTTGTGCTATATTATGAGAACAACAGGCTCTCTCAAAAGCTAAAGCAAATCCTTTGAATCTCTCAAAAGCTAAAGCAAAACTGGTGCTGATATTTATAAGCAATTTTTGGTGAAGTTTAATCTCTCTAATATTCATACGTTTTAATTATGGGGTGAAATTGTCAATTTTAATCCTAAAATCTGCTGCTACAACCATTCTTCCTGTGCAGCGCAACTATCAAAGAATGACTATTTACCGACTAAAAAAATATATCATTTTAAGAGTAGTTTATATTATAGATTTTAATGCACTAGGTATTATATTTATACAATTATTGTGCGCAATTGTATATATGTTTGGATGCCGTTGTTTGATAAATAAACAAACTGAACTGAGCAACGAGAGACAAACGAGAGAATTGATGACATGGGGAATCACAACTCAACACACTTGGTAGAAGTTATTTTGATTGATATCGTCAATAACACTAAATGAAAACGCAAGCCTAACCACTTCTGAATAACATTCTACCTACTTTTTGTATCCAACTTAGCCTGTAGTTCTCATAATATAGCATAAAATGAATCTACGTCACTATTTTTCTTGCGTGTAACAAATAAATACTTCATATTTTGAGGTTTTGAAGATGAAATTTTAAGAATAAAGTAATCAAACTTTGTGCTATGTTTCATTAGTTTTTACTGCAGCATTAAGTGAACACTTTTGAAAGGACCAAGCTATTTGAACCTGATTGAAAACAATAACTTCATTAAAAACAAATCACACACCAGCTATATGAACTTGTTTCAAAATAAACCATCTGGTTAGCTCAGTTGCTAAGCGCTTGCTATCGGTGCAGGTTCAATTCCCGGGCCAGTCAAATCGGCACAGTGTCGTCCACAGCTCCCCACCGTTGCGACGTTTCTTTGGAGCTGTGCTGTGCCCAGGCGCTAAACCGCGGGGATGGGCCTCGCCACTTGTTACAAATGAAGATTTAATTGAATTTGTTTCAAAATAATGTAACCCTGGCAATGTTACTGCAAGTTCTAATGAAGAAATGTGTTACAGATTTTTGTAGTGGTAACAATTGATTTGTCAACAATTTGATGCTTTTACCAAGTTTTCTTTACAATCGAAAAATCACATGCCTGCTTCAATCATTGCTATGAAGTGACAAAAAATTTTATTATCAATCTCAACATGACATTTCCGGTTCTCATCATCCATCAGGACCTTTATATTCTTTTCCAGTTCATTAATCCTGCAACAAGCTTAAGTTTCACTAAACTTCACTTTCACATAGCATTGTAATGATAAGCAGCAAAATATAAAAAAAACTTGGCATTAAATAATATAAACTAGTTTGATCACATTATTATGTTTCAAAGATTTGGTTGATATTAATTATGGCTATTAATTTACTTTTAGCAGTTAGATATGCGCATTAAAGCGCTTACAGATAAAGCGTAAGAGATAGTAAAAAAAGTGCTTAGTAAAATATCACTTTCATTGAAATAAATTTCACAAATCTTGGCTTAGTTTATTAAAAATAAAGTGCTGATATGTATATAAGCATGACCTTTGTACAAAATTACAATTTTTCCTAATTATGTGCCCAAAACTAATTTTTCTGCTTCACATACTATGAATTTTCTATGTAAAACTTTAAGTAAGTGATGCTGAGGTTGACTGCTGCTGCTCTGTGCTGCAGGGGCGTATTCTCCATGCATGCAAGGCATGCACTGCATGCCTTGCCGATTGCCATTCAACCAAAGAAAATTAATAATAATATTTTTGACAAAATGTTATTATTATTATTATTGGCATATTTATCCTCCTATCACGAGAAAGCGACGAAGCGCTGTACGAGCTCGCTTAGGAGTTGCCGGCCATCTGTCTACCACACTAAGATGGGGGAATCCCGTTAAGTGCCTTTCCCAATGGCATAACAAGTAAACTTACCGGCTTGTTCTTCACACTGTCCCTTAAATGCTGAGCGTCAAGCAGGGAAGCTGTGAATACCAATTTTAAAGTCATTGGTTTGACTCGACTCGGAATCGAACCCCAAGTCTACTGATCCAAAAGCAGACGCTCCATACCACTCGGCCATCTGATCGGTTTTTCCAAATTTGATCACATTATTATGTTTCAAAGATTTGGTTGATATTAATTATGGCTATCAATTTACTTCTAGCAGTTAGATATGCGCATTAAAGCGCTTACAGATAAAGCGTAAGAGATAGTAAAAAAATTGCTTAGTAAAATATCACTTTCATTGAAATAAATTTTACAAATCTTGGCTTAGTTTATTAAAAATAAAGTGCTGATATGTATATAAGCATGACCTTTGTACAAAATTACAATTTTTCCTAATTATGCGCCCAAAACTAATTTTTCTGCTTCACATACTATCAATTTTTTATGTAAAACTTTGAGTAAGTGATGCTGAGGTTGACTGCTGCTGCTCTGTGCTGCAGGGGCGTATTCTCCATGCATGCAAGACATTATATCTAAAAAATTTTCTCGATTTTAATTTGAGAACTTTCTCCATGTCAGAAAGGCATTAAATATGGAGACCATTTGAATATTAAAAATGGCAACACTCAAAAGTAGCCGCGTATCACCGCGGACGACCGCATAGACATGCAATTTTCGAAGTTGCTTTTTTGTCCCGCATCTAGTTGTATTGGCAGATTGGCGCTAAATCCGCGAATAACTTCGTAAGAAGGCATGCAATCGTCAAATTGCATACCTATGCGGTCTACGCGGTAAGACGACGCAGTAACTGGTGAGAGCTGAGTAATCATACGGTAGTCTATTCACTACGGTACCATGGTGCAACAGATCTACTGTGTATGACACTGGAAAATAAGCTAGTTTAAAATTGATAGGCTGGGAGACTGAGATCAAGCAGCAAAGTATAAGCAAGCAGGAATTTAGTTGTAATAGGTCTAGTTTAGGGGTACCGGTATTGTATACTTTACGGGTTCACTGGGGTTAGGTCTAGTATCAGCCCCCAGGCTCAGTTTTGTTAGGATTAAATTTGGTTAGGATTGGCTTCGGTTAGGGCTAGATTTGGTTAGGGTCAGGTTATAGCTTAAGTTAAGGTCATAGGTTAGGTTAAGGTTGGCAGACAGAAAAAGTGTAGGGGCTGTTGCTGGACATGACTCGTTTGAAGTAGCGGTAGGTAGACTAACCAAAGCATGGGGTCTGAGATATCGGTACCGGTATATAAATATCGGTAATGCAGATAAAAGAACATCATCTTAATGAAATTAAGATTCATTGTACAGATACTAGATAGAATATTAGTACTGGTAGGTGCAGTGTTACAGTTTATAGTACCGGTACTGTAGTAAAATTAATTTTCATCAAGCTTTAAACCGAGACAATGAGCCAAGCCCAAGTCACAGCTTCAAGTTTGTCGACCAATAATATTGTTAAAAAGGTGAAACAAAAAAGTTTTACAGCTCTAACATTTTAAGATTGATTCTGGCAAAGCTACCCACAGTTGAACATTAGTCGGTCTTGTCTAGAGTAAGCCGTCCGCATCCAGATTAACTTGTCGGCATGAGGCAATGAAAGACATCGACGGCTTACTCTAGATAAGACCCAACATGAGTATCAGTAGCCTAAACAAACCAAAACTAGCTTAAGAAATTTTAATTCAGAAATTTAAAGTAACGTTTACAAATATTGGATCTTCAGAAGCTCAACATCAAACAAATTGTACTGCTGGCCTTGCTTATTATTTTTTAAAGACAACACTATAGGCCTATGGCTTGCTGTATTTTTATTCCTATCTAACATAATTGCTTTGTACAGTGTATGATGTTGTAAATTAGGCTTTGACCCCTAAGTTTAACCATGCCCTAACCTCTAAGTTTACCATTTAACCATAAGTTTGCCCTGTGTGTTTTCATTTGCTGGTCATGCTGTGCTTGTGACTGGTTAAAATTCTGATTTCTTCAGTTAATTTGTTGCTGCTGCTTTATGGAGCAGTATGGAAATACTGTGACATTATTTTATGTAGGTGGCTTGTTTCCATGCTTATTTCATTAAGTTGGTTAAAAGATTTGATGTAATTAAAGTTGCAATGCAGATATTAAAATTTTTATCTCACTTTTGTATGATTGACAGCTTGATTATGCTTCAGCAACTGTTAGCCTTGGAATGAAAACACAGATTCAGCATCTTGGTTTATCGTCAAGACTGCAGAAATTAGATTGCTCATGTTAATAGTGCTTCCTTGTGGTTTTACACCAGTTAATAGAAAATTATCTGCTTTTGATTTAAACTTTAACCACTAATTCCCCATGATCATTTGTCAATTGGTGTGGGTCAGTGGTAATTGTCAGCAGTGAATTGAATGATTGACTTGTTAAAATTTAACCCTGGATGAAGTAGGACGTCGTATTGTTTATCTATAGCTTTTTATACATAGAGTGACTATACGGTGTACGAGTTTTTTGGAACTTCCTATGTAAGTTCAGTTACAGATGTTGTTGTAGTACGGTACGTTTTGTTACCACTGCATAAAAGCTTCAGAATATCATTCATCAAGTATTTTAAAATTATATTGTGGCCTATCGCCACATGTATACTTCTACTTCACAGAGTCTTATAGATTTCTGGTGTTATATTTTTCCAATATTTTGTGAATATGTTTTCAGGTACCAAGGGTAAGATTTTTTATTAAAGCCTAGTTGATGGAGTAGTGTAATAGATACTACTGCTGTGAAAAACTTCCAAGTTGTGCAAATGACTCTACAATACCAGACTTATATATCTGAAGAAAGAAAAACTATTTGTGTAACAAAACAGCATTTAGTTTAAAAAAATATGGATTGTCTCTAGAAAAGCATTAGGTTTGATTCACTACTGCTGGTAAACATTCGATGAATGAGATGAAGGTTGATTATTTGCAATTACATTGTGGCGAGAAATTCTCAACAACATTCTCAGATGGATCGGAATAACGTGGGCAGAATTCCTTTCTGACTCAATAGGGTGGCTTCTGACTCAAAGACTTTGCGGTCCCTTCGGAGCCCTGTCATTAATCCTTATGTTATCTATGTAATGCCTGTATTTTTGTCTTATCCGTTGTGGTTGGTGACGAATAAACAAACTTGAACTTTCTGAAACCAGCCATTAACCTGAAAATTCAGGCGATCACGGGCATGAGAAATGCAAGCGCCATATGATTAACAAAGATTGTCTTGATACTACGCTGTGGGACATTTGACGCATGTACTCATGGATATTAAAGAATTAGGGTATAAACAGTATCAGACACTAAAAAGTTATCTATTTTGCTTTGTGTAAACGTTATTATTTTTATTGTATCATTTATGATCTTCGATTTGTGTGCCTTAAAGCGCAGTCGTTTGGTTTCAACAATTGTATGACGTCATGGAGCCTCTTTAAGACGAGGCGATAAAGAAATGTAATAGAGTGGATTACCAAGGAATTGAAATCATATTTTTTGACATACAGTGTACGTTATTACCTTGCGAAATGAAAACTGATGTTCTGCGCGTTAATTTTTCGCCTACCTAATAAGCTTGAACGAATTCTAATGAGTATATTTTTGAAATTGAATTGATTTAGAGAACCGATGACGTCATCATAATGACGTCATCGTAATTGCATGTCTCATCTGGCAGGTCACGCTACGCCACTGCTGTGCTGCAACATGGCATGCAGCAAATAACTGGCATTTTTTTTTCTATGTTTTACACAAAACAAGACAGTGTCATGCAACTCAATAACTTACCCGTAGAATTTAACTTGAAAAAACGCAATTATAATATAGCTTAGTCATTCACATGCGTTCTGATGCAGATCTGATACCTGTATAATGCGAGACTTTATAACTTTGAAACACCATTCTGCAATAAAAAACTTTTAATTGCTTGCCTCTTACTGTAAACTGCCAACAGTCCCACAAAAAACGTCTGCTAGTAAGCAAACAGCAGTGCAAAGTGTTGAAAAAAGTATCACAAGCTAGCCTATCCAGTAGTATCTGCAACTTAAACAGTAAGAGAGCTTCCTAACCTATAACTGTTTTAGCAATTGCTTGAACCAGCACAAGTGATTTTCCCCATCTGCCAATAGTCTATGGCAATATTCAAATCTGTTCAGTATCATCTTTTTAAAAACAATTCACGATTGTACAGTGTAACAGTATGTGCTTACAAACTGATGTACCGTACTTTACCCGCATTTTACACGCTTCTCACAATAAAACTAAAGGGTTTTCTCTTACTGAAGACGCTAACTAAGATATTGATTGCATTTGCAGCTCCCTAATACGCAGTTATAACTTTAATAGATCCAAATTCGCATTTCTAAACATCTTTTCGTGAGCATAACATCACTGACCTAACCCTCTGCTCAGTCGCAATGAGTCATTTGATGTGGCTGCAGCGAAGCGTGACCGAGCACAAACAAAACTGTATCCCGTGACAAAGTTTCCGTTCATCTAGTTGATGTCATTGCTCTGTCGAACTTCAATGGACTTTCGGGGCATATGATATTGAGGCATAGCACCTTCCACCAAACATTTTCTTGATCTTTCTAAAATAAAATAATTGGCAACATGAATGAAGCAAACTGCATCATGAAAATTTTATAACACTAGCCTGCATTAATAATGACTAATATTGACTTATTGGTTGTAATTATGTTAGTTTATCATAGTGTACCGGTATATAGCCATTTTGTGACTACGGTGTAGTGACGATGCTGTGTTACAGGCACCAGTGCTTAACAATTAGAGCATACGCCTAGCTAATGGTCGATAGTAAAGTTAACCAGACCCACGGACATGGTTAGTTCTTATTAAATGCAAATACCATTGCCAGTTCATAGAAAATATCTTACCTAGCAACTAACAAACTCACTTGTTAATATATCACTTTCTTCAAAGTGAACTTCACAAATTTTAACTCTATCTTTTCGAAAAAGCACATCAAGTTGAGCATCTCCCCGATAGTATTTAATGACTCTCTCCAATTTTTCAGCCCAAGTGTATTTTGCTGTGCCTTTTCCACAAAATCTTTTAGAAGGCACCGAAAATAAATTATGTTCAGGATGTCTATTACTGCATCCAGGTAAGCAGCATATATAAGGCATTTAACCACAATACTACTATCTAAGTTTATACATCTTTACAATCTATTTATGGAAATGTTATCTGTTCAAATATATATACATTGTAAAAAACAAGTAACATTAAGCCATTAAGCTACACCGGCCTACATGTTTCGAAGGCTAATCTGTAATCTGAAGTTGACTGGTTAATACGATAGTGACCAGTAAATTCTAAATAAATTGTTTGTTTTTCTTTTTTTTTTTTTTTGCTGAACTGAAGTTAGCTGTTAGATGTAACAAATTATATATCAATCAAAATCAATTAAAAACCAGTAGGCCTAGGCAATCTAGAACAGCGACAGCTGGATAGAAAGCTGCAGAGACAAAATGAGCTTTCAACTTTGCGGTCAAGCAGCACACAGGCACAGTTATTACCGGTACAGGAAATAAAAATCAAGTAAGCAACAATCTGTCTTAATATTATCTCATCTTCTTTTTATTATTGTGACGTGACAGTGCAAAAATGAGGGGCATCACCAGGCCTACTAAGGGGGGTCCTACTAAACACCGCAAGGAACTACAATGTACTTTTAAACCAACTACAAGGTAGTTGAAAACACTGCAAGGAACTACAAGGTACTTTTAAACCTACAAAATGGTTTAAAACACTACAAGGAACTACAAGGTATTTTTAGGGCTACTAAAAGGTAGTTGAAAACACTATAAGGAACTACAATGTACTTTTAAACCAACTACAAGGTAGTTGAAAACAGCACAAGGAGCTACAAGGTACTTTTGAACCAAGTACAAAGTAGCTGAAAACACTACAAAAAAATACAAGGTACTTTTAAACCAACTACAAGCTAGTTGAAAACACTGCAAGGAACTACAAGGTACTTTTAAACCTACAAAATGGTTTAAAACACTACAAGGAATTACAAGGTACTTTTAGGGCTACTACAAGGTAGTTGAAAACACTACAAGGAACTACAATGTATCAATCAATCAATCAATTCGTTTTTATTTCCGCACTCCATAACGTTAGAAACACACGTTCATAATAAGTATTGGCCAAGCGCGGAAAAGGGCACACGCAGCAAAACGGGTAATCGTTGAAGCATGCCCGTCAAAAAGACTAGGCATGGCTGCGCGACCCTAACAAAAAAAAAAAAAAAACAAAAAAAAAACAAATGGATTTAACCACAAAAACACTCGCACAAAACGAACCAACACAGAAACAAAATTAATTAATTAGTTAATTAAAGAGCCAGTAAAGGCATTTTGCACATTTTGCGAGTTTATTGATCCTGTACCCTGTAGTTGTTATAAAAAACATATACCATCTTGTTTTCGCTCAACCGGCTTTCCATTTTAACGTAATTAATGTTTTTCATTGAGCCTCTGGAATATCCCTCGCCAAACTAACAGTACAAATCCGTGATGTCAAGGGAGGCAGCGAGAATCATAATGATGCCATTGTTACGTAAACTCATTCATAGTTATCAATGGAAAATGTAAATGTCATCACGTCTGGCGCATTATCGCATGACTGCGTTTTACGTTTTCGCGCGTAAAATGTTCCGCAATACTACATTGCGTGTTTCGATAGCCTTATTGTTTTGTTGAAAAGGTAGGCTTGTAAGCTTTTTTTGATGCAAATTACTCAGCTTAGAATAAACTGCGTATTCGGTCGCTTAATGGAAGGCGCAATGTAGGTACTAGGTAGTTAGACTATGGTAGTAGGGCTTGCAAGTCCAAGGTAAAAAAAGATGAATGCTTATCGTTTCGTTGCCTAAGAAATATAATTTCGGCTTTATTGTTTCTTGACCCTGAAAAAATTATCGGTATTTTAGGTTACCGGCGATAAATTGTCGCTTAGATTTTTACGATTTATTGTATCGCTATCACTTTAGTACCGGTAAGAGTTTCTCGTTGCGGGTATCGATTAATAACGCCTACTGGTACAATAGAATTATCGTGGTGTGCGATGACCGACCGTGATTCTAGTCATCCAACCTCTAGTGCTTCGAGTTCTGTTTCTGTCGAAGCCGAAGAGCAAAAAAAATCATCACGTCCGCAGATTATCCTTTTTACGCATATCACCTTTACACCACGAAATATGCGCCCCCCCTCCTGGATACGACCAGAACACCTGGAAAAAGACCCTGGGCATTTGCAATGTGAATTGGCATTGCACAGATGCATTTATTCTGCAGTCTTCCTGCTACTCTACCACTGATATAATTGCTGGTAAATTAAACCATAAAAATGTACAGTTTTTTCTTTTTCTAAATTAATGTAATGCCTTCGACTGAAAAGCAGAAGGCCAAAGGGGAATAATTTAGTTTAGTAACCGTCGTTCAACTATTGGCAATTGCTACCAGGCTACATACCGCGATACCGGTACCAGTATTTTTGCTTTTGTCGACAGTAAACTCTACAATTACCCCAATCAACTGTAATAATCTTTAATCATAACACCATTTTATTAATATATCATAACATCATAAGCTGAAGCTTCGAGTTCTGTTTCCGCCTGCTTTGTAAACAGGATAAAGCAACAGGTGTGGAAAACTCAAAATATTGGTCATCTGAGGAAAAATATTGAAATGAAAATCTGTTTGCCTTCACGCCATACGCCGCAAACAACGTTCCCTCTAAGCTGCGCGGCTGCGCAGCTGACCGAGAACCCGCGCGCAGTACATTCGTTCTGCCGCGCACTGCAAATTGACAGCAAGACGAGCTAGATACTTGCTTTCAATCGGAAGCAAGCCCCACCTTTGAGATTTGAGAGTAATTCAAGGTGCAATCAGTTGATTGTATTATTTTGCACCGTAACACGACTGTATTATTTTGTGTGAATCATACGATGTCAGAGTATTTTGTGTTTGTATAATAAACTTACATAATAATTACATAAGACATTGTTACAGCATACTACACAGTTATTAAACGCACTAAAATGTACTTTTTTAGGTAAAAAATACAAAAATTTTCAGCGGCTGGGGGTTTCGCCCCCAGACCCCCTACACAGCCCTCCCCATTCAAAACCCTGGTTACTCGTCTGCATGAACTTATCAAGTAGCAGCAGACATCAGCAGGCTATATTTGTTAGGCTTGTGATCAACAGGCATTCATTTTACAAACTAAGCATCGTTTTTTTTCTACACTTGTGCTTCTCCATTGCTGTAATTTGAGTGTATAAATAATTTCTGCATTCGTTTGAATTGTTGTTTTTTTATTTTTTCAAATTTTCCGCGCAGACCTTTTTTTTTGGAGCCCACACGGCCTTCCATTCCGCGCACGCTAAGCAAGCTCTTAGAGGGAACGTTGGCCGCAAAACGGAAATTCTCACGCAGATGCCATTATTATCTCATGAAATGAAGAAAGCAGTAAGCAGCGCTATCTAAAAGTTTTCCACCTCTGCAGCAAAGTGACGCATAAATACATATATTATGATTTCAATAAAATATTGAATAGCATACAATGTGTGTGTACTAAAAAGCCATAGATATTAGATATTCATCATTTCGCTCGCTCAGTGGCGTACGCAGGAATTTTGAAAGGGGGGGATCTGGGGGCTTTGCCCCTAGCGAAAATTTGTTACTAAGGGGGTCTGGGGTCGTTACTACGTTTGGGCAGTTGCAAATTAAAACGCTAATAACTCGGTAAATAAACAAAATTTTGAAAAAATAACCAATGCACGATGATCAGCTGTGTCCAATCTTTCCGAAACGGTCTCCCCTACGACACAAGAATCACAAATCGATAGTTTGATAACGAGTATGACGGAACTCAGCATCCAGCGATGGTCGTGAAAAGTTCGAACAGAGACTTTCCGGTACTTCCATCGCCTCCCACACTTCTTGATAATCCGATAAACTACTACCATCCACGGTCGTCACCACTTCGAGCAATTTTTCAACATAATCTGCATGAATGAAATTACAGCAAAATAGTAAGCAACATAGACAAGATGGTCCCAACGGCCGTCGATGTACTGACTGTTACTTACTGATTTACTGACTGTTATTTACTGACTTACTGACTGTTACTTACGGAATGTCGGGTCAGGCTTCGATGACCTCAAGGAAAACCCTTCTTCTTTATGTTTTCGTTTTGGAAAACATACTCGGACGGAACGTCGCGGTCTCTCGCTATTCTCATTATAGTGAATGGCTGCAAGTAGTTGCCTAAGAGATAAGTTGCTATTAACATTTTTTGATAACACTCGATCGAATTGACGCGCGTAAGATGCAGTTAACGAGTAGAAACAGCTAACAGACATATGCAACAATTTGTGGCATATCATTTCTACTTTCTTCAAAAAAAAAAAAAATTTTAAACCAGTTAAGGGTTTACGTAAAAATTTCACTTCCGAAGCTCATAGTATCATTTCTGCTTTTTGTTCATGTTTTTCTACCACTCACAGATGGGGGAATCCCGCTAAGCTGTGAATACTAATTTTTAGCCATTGGTTAGACCCTACTCGCGAACCGCCCAGTCTACCATTCCAGAAGCAGACGCTCTATCCACTAGGCCATCATGGGCGGTTAAATAGGTCATGAACAGTCTGCTTGTACCAAAGATTTCAAGCAACATGGTTTACCTTGCAAGCATTCCCTTATACGAATAAACAAGCGATTTTGGTGTAAACTGCAAAAGCAAGCTATGGAAAGCTTCCAAATTCGCAGTTTGGTAATTCGAGCTGAGCATTGCTACGTCTCGGAGATGTCGCTCATTTAGAGCCAACTTTTCAAATTCTTGGTGCACTTCCGAACCTGATTTTAAACTTTTAGAGCCAAAATATTTTAAACTTGAAGTCCTGGAATAGCAGACTTGAAGTATGAAAACGTAGTTATATACTGTAGTAACGACATTATGCACTCTTCATTATATCCCATATCTGTACTGACGTAATGCTCTAAATATATACCGGTACTCTAAACTACATGTCAAGCGTATACAAAACATACCACTTCTCATCCATTTGACTGGACGTGCTTCTTCGAGTCCCAGATCCCCATGCACGCAATTGGGGTAATACTCGTTATCATGGCAGTGAATGTTGGCGATATGGCGAGTAATGGATTTCCACTTCTCCACTTTCACTTCAGGTGGCAATCCATGCGATGAAGCGGCGCACCAGTACAAATGATTGATGATACTTTTCATCCATTCGTTAATGGAGGAACAAGATTTCTTTTTGCCAAGAGCCAACAAGCGTTTACGAAAACCTAAAAATACAATGTACTTCACACCTAGAATAAACTAAACCCTTCAGTATTTTGAAAAACATGTTGCGAATCTTGCCACGGTAATAATAAACTTTGCACAATTTACCACATTGTGAAATTTATGAACAACTTTTCAACATTTGAACAGTCAGTAGTCCAGAGCAATTGCAATAGTTCAAATTAGAAAATATACATCTAAACAATTCTGGGCATTTTCTGAGACACTGTAAACGATTTCAAGTGTAAACAAGCGTTATTTATGCAGACTGTTCATATGCAGTATTGCATATGCCAAAAATATCCGTCCTGAAGAAAAAAAAAAAAAACAAAAAAAACGATCATCATGGTGATGTAATAACGCGAAGCATTATTATTATAGCGATATTTAAAATTACATACAGAGTCGAAAATGGTCAACTTTTACGTTATTAACATGTTTTATACTTTAAGGTGGCTGATGCAAGTTCTTCACAGTAAAAAATAGCGCTTTGCTAATAAGCCATAAATGAACGCATAACCGCAAGAACAAACTTTTAGATACATATATCAATATACCCTAGTGACATAGGACGTACCTTTAGCTACATGCCAAACATCAAATGCATGCACAGTGTTAGGCATATCCTCTCGAATGTATTTAATAATTTGCGGATGTCTATCTGTAATCAGAGTGGCCACTCTCAACCCTTCAAACGATTCAACTGTTTTAATACACCTTATCAGACCCTCCTTCTCCATCTTATTGCTCCCATTCGTTTCATTGCTCTGCAATTATTGTAGGTATTACTATTACATTGAGCTAGGCAGTACATTAGAAATGTACATATCAGTAATAGAGGAACGCCTATCAAAGACTCTTTATATTAATTGGATATAGCAAAATTTAAATGAAGTCACCTGTACAAGTTGCACATCCAAAATTTTATTTCGTCTCACATCCATTATTGTGTATGTTCCGTACTTCGCGCTGTGACCGGGGCTATCAGCACGTCCATCCCCACTCAGCTCTAATTCACCACCATCAGCTTGAGCTTGTTGAAAATTGTTCATTTGCTCCTGCTGCCACATGCGGTATATTACAGGTTGCACCCTGTGCCGTAATATCGAGTAGTATGTTGATGACGAGATCGTTGCAATGTTCAGATGGTCCATCAATCTTAATGTCTTCACACAAGGAAGGCCTGTTCCCAATATAGCTGCAGCCAGTAATAGATTTCCAGCTGGTAAACGTGTACCTTGAATGTTTGGCTGACTTCTCCAGGTGCGTGTGTAGCGGCAAACATTGCAATGCTGTTCCACCACAATACATGTGCCACATCGACTAATGACCCGAGATTTTGAGTCCCTGAAGTGGCAAGAAGGACACATTTCAAACAGTTGGAGAAGTTGTGATAAAAACACAATGAATTTTTCTTCCTTCACTGAAGATGGTGGCGCAGTGGTCTTTGCACAGAATCTGTATTAAATAATAGATAAACCATTTTAAATTTCTAAATTTATGATGCAAATGTTGTTTTAGTTTAACCTCATACTTATTCATGTCTTCATAGAATGAATTATCATCATTCATGCTTTTGCTTGCAAGGTTGTAGTCTGGGTCGCCATCAACATCATCTTGATACGAAAAGCTGCTTATTTCCAAAAATTGTTTTTTCGGCGTCGAATGTGATGCTGATGCTTGCTGCATGTGACAATGAATACTAACATCTTGCATGACAACACTGGCTTGTGAGCCTGCAATAAAACAATTGTAGCAAAAACGTAACAATGATTAAGTCGCTTCAACAACTGTTCAAAGCTGGTACTATCAAATTCACCTTTCGATTTAACTTCTTTGGAAAATGACGCCTGACACTTCTTCGATTTACAGGCAATCCCATCGATATCTCTGATATCCCATTGAGTTGACCCATCTTTCATTAAAGGAGTTGACACATTCTTCATCTGGAGTTAAAAAGATAATGATAAACAGGAGGCAGTTGCTCCTAAGATGAGTTTATTATAGCACCTTGTTGCTTTCTCGCAAATGAGGATAAAAATATAGCAAAACAGCTATTCTCTATATTCTCAGCTGCAAGCCAATTCCCTATAGATGTATCGTAATTAAACCCTGATAAACTGTCTCATATAATAATCTACTTTTGGCTATAAGATCCCGCAGATTACTCAAAACGTAGATTACCATATATTCTTCATTAACACTTGAAGTTGAAGATGTGATTTTTGGATGAACAGTAGGGTAAGCATTTTTCTGCAATAAAAGATGCTTAGCAAAGCCCATGGTAAACCTCTGAAAACTGATGAAATCTGTTTCTTTAAAATGTTTGCTGCAAATTGTGCTGTTCTCTGTACACCCAGTCCATTTTTTGGTCTTCTTAACGAAAATGTTCCATTTTTCTCGAATTTTAGGATCTTTTGGAAATTTCAGCAGTGAAATCTTGGTGGCAACTGCAGTCGCTGAGCAGCCATAAACCACACAACGTTTGGGCATTCTAATCAGCTACGGTAATATGACACTTACATTTACATAAATATACCTACACTTAAACTACATGTATATATACTAGGCCATAGGCAGTGGCTACCTACGAAAGCGTAATATGTAAAAATATAGCCAAGAGTACCGTACTAACAATAGGCCTACTGGGCTATACCAGTACATGACTGCAACAGTAGAACCCTGTTAAAACAGCTCAGTACCGGTATCTATTCCTCACTATTTTTACATAATGGCATGTCATGTAAAATAAAGAATTCAATATAAATATACAAATATAGCCAACTGGTCACCGTACCCGTAACTGTTTGAGTTCTAAACCTAATTATTTCTGGATCACTTTATGACCGCGGAACTTAATTTTAACCTACTTGCAGTATGTATAGGGAGTAAATCAGAGCTTATAGAGCAATACAGACTTCTTTGTACTTTGGCACAAATAGAGGGCTATTTTAAATTAAGCCGCTCTGTTCCAACAAGTTTAAGTTTAGGTTTACTTACTTTATTTGCCGATATTCCTCGGCCAGGAGACAGCGAAGTGACCTTGCGATCTTTGAGTCAAGCTGCCACCTGCCATCTGTCTACCACATAAGATGGGGGAATCCTGCTAAGTGCCCTTCCCAACGGCACAACAAGCGAACTTGCCAGCTTGTTCTCCACACTGTCCCTTTAATGCTGAACGTCAAGCAGGGAAGCTGTGAATACCAATTTTTAAGTCATTGGTTTGACCCGACTCGGAATCGAACCTGAGTCTACAGCTCCAGAAGCAGACGCTCTATCTACTCGGCCATCTGAGCTGTTAAAACTGCCACTCGGCCGTCTCGGCTGCCACTCATACAGCATACCACTCAGCCCTGTCAGCTGCCACTCGGCCATCCAACTAGGATTAGGTTTAGAGTTAGGGTTATTCAGTTACCATATTATCCCTAACTAAGCAAGGGTTTATAACCCCAACTAAGGGTTATTATTAATCCTATCTAAGACTTCGTAACCTTGACTAAGGGTTATTAACTGTTATTAACCCTAACTCTATCCCTACCACCTACAGCCTAGTCGGAACAACAGGTCTATAGGCTAGGCCTACTGTATAGTGCACTGGCGCAGTTGACCAGTACCTATAGTCTATATTCCTAAAAAGATTTATATACCTACGTTCTTGGCGTGTTCTACACTTATTTCCACACCTAACCTCCACTCAACATCGCTAGCTTGTCATCATTTTCTGTGCCCCCCATGACGTCAAATCGGTGTGTCCGTGTGTGTCCGCATTTTTTGAATCAGTTTGCGAATCGCGAACTTCAAAAAATCGCACAGCGTTTACAAAGAAATGATTTACTCTTACTTCAGTGCTAAATTGTCAAAAATACCTTGTACTATTGAAATAACTACCAAAAATGCGAACTCAAATAAACTTCACTGGCTCTTTAAGCAACATGCCATAGCAAACAAGATCAATTTTGCAAATATACTGTATTAGCACTAAGATTTCAGCCTGTGACCCCAGCTATTGGGGGGCTAACAGGTTCTAAACCTTGCCCAAGGGTTACCTGGAGGGAGTTGTGAATGGGTACCCTCATTCATCCGCACTTGTTTAAAAGACAAGTTCACAACCGGGTACAGTTTTTACTCATGTCCAGCAGGAATGTACTTTTAAACCAACTACAAGGTAGTTGAAAACGGCACAAGAAACTACAAGGTACTTGTAAATCAACTCCAAGACTTTTAAGGTAATTTCAAACCAACTACAATCCCCCAACCCCAACCCCTTCGACCTCAACCCCCCCGACTCCAATTCAAACCCCCCAACTCCAACCCCCCGACCCTCGACCCCGACTCCAACACCCCGACCCCAACCCCTTGACCTCATGCAAATCCCCGACCCCAACCCCCCGACTCGAACACCTCCGATCCCGACCCCAACCCCCGACCCCAACCCCCCGACCCCAATCCCCCGACTCCAACCCCCAACTCCAACCCCCCAAATCCAACCCCTTAACTTCAACCCCCCAACTCCAACCCCCCGACCCCAACCCCCTCGACCCCAACCCTCCGTCCCCAAACCCCGACCCCAAACCTCCGTCCCCAAACCCCGACCCCAACCCTCCGTCCCCAAACCCCGACCCCAACTCCAATCCCCCAACTCCAACCCCCTCAACCCCCACCCCCCGACTTCAACCCCTCCGACCCCAACCCCCCCGACTCCAATCCTCCTACCCCCCCGACTTTAACCCCCGACCCCAACTACCCCGACCCCAACCACCCCGATTCCAACCCCCCGACTCGAACCCCCCCTACCCCAACCCCCCTTGTCTTCGTAACCTTATAGTTTCTTGCGATGTTCCTAACGCCCTTGTCGATAGTCTAAAAGTTCCTTGTAGTTCCATGCGGTGCTTTTAACTATGGGGTGCCATTCGTAAACCCTTACTTTCCTATGTACTATAGCCTTATTAACGATCCCATGTGCTATGTCACATAAATATAAACTAACTGTCCATTCCTATGTGCTATATCACATTAGATGCAAACTAAGTTTCGTTTTTATGTGCTATATCACATAGGTATGAACTAACTTTCTATTCCTACGTGCTATATCACATTGGTATGAAATAAGTCTCGTTCCTATGTGCTATATCACATAGGTATGAACTAACTTTTTATTCTTATGTGCTATGTCACATAGGTGTGATTAAAGTCTCGTTCCTATGTGCTATATCACGTAGGTATGAACTAACCTTTCATTCCTATGTACTATATCACATAGGTGTGATTAAAGTCTCGTTCCTATGTGCTACATCACATTGGTATGAACTAAGCCTCGTTCCAATGTGCTGTATCACCATGGTAACATATAGGTATGAACTAAGTCTCGTTTCTTTTTACTACAGCGATCATGCGTGACGAATGTGCGATTGGCGGGAATTACTCAGCATTTTTACCTCAAAGTTGTACCTTACCATGCATAGACGTCTTAAAGTGAAGGACTGGCGACTAGCACATTCGGTGATTCAAACTAGGGTCCCAAAAAGTTATTTTAAAGTTTCTCCACGATTTTTGAGGCTTTTGCTTTTATACTTCCTGACGACGTCTATAATTTATTCGCACAATTTTTGAAAATTCGAGGTTGATTGGACTGGGGTAAGTGACCCGAATCCTGAATTATTTACAAACACCGCCAAAATTTGTCATTATTAGGTACCAGAAATAAAAATAAATTTTGGAATGTATTTATACCATTTTAATGACGTCATAATGGCTCTTCTCTGCATGTTATCTCCATTGCGACGAAGCGACTTTGTGCAGCTCCATCTATCATTGCATTGCGAAATTAAATAAATTTTAACAGCTCAGATGGCCGAGTGGTATGGAGCGTCTGTCTCTTGAGCTGTAGACTCAGGTTTTATTCCGAGTCGGGTCAAACCAATGACTTTAAAATTGGTATTCACAGCTTCCCTGTTTGACGCTCAGCATCTAAGGGACAGTGTGGAGAGCAAGCCGGCAAGTTTACTTGTTGTGCCGTTGGGAAAAGCACTTAGCGGGATTCCCCCATCTTGGTGTGGTAGACAGATGGCTGGCAACTCCTAAGCGAGCTCGTATAGCGCATTGATCGCTTTCTCGTGATAGGAGGATAAATATGCAACTAACTAACTAATTTTATTGACCTAACTTATGCTGGTAAATGCAGGAAACTCAGCTTAACAACGTTGTGCATGTAGCGTCAATGCCTTAAGTATAAACGGTATTATTTATCGCTTGGTTTGTCACAAATCGCGAAAAATTTAATGAATATTAGGAACATTTCCACTCAGTAAACACAGCTTGGCGTTGGTTTAGTATGTGATCTACCGATATTTGGGTTGTACAAAAGTGATAGAAAAAAACAGTCGGGGTGTTTGAGAAGGAGAGAGAAACTTGGCAATTAAATTTGCACTAGGTTAGATTATGTGGCACATGTTCGACGCTCTTCATTCAGAATTTATATATGTGTCACGCATAGGCCCACATATTGGGCAGGGCCAATAGATTGACTTTAGTTTTGCCAAGCCTCCTTCTACACGGTAATTAGTACTTCTTCGTGTTTTTAAAGTTCCCGCATGTATAACAGGCAATATCTCAATAATATGCTTTATTCTGAGCAGAAAAAGGAAAAAGGAGTTTGTTATATAAAGTATTGCATAATGAGTAGGCTCAAGTTTGAGCAGGACCCCCCTATTATCCAAGTACCGGGGTAGCAGGTGTTACCATTGTACAAAACAATAATTAATTTGTAAAATGTGTCTAGCGCCACCACGAAATTATTGTTGCGTGACCATTTACCAAAGTTCTCGAATTTGAAATTAGACTGGTCGTTGAGCTTTTAGTTTGAAATATACAGTAGTTTTTTGATTTGTTCTTCTGAGTTATTTGCGTAAAGGTGGGAGGTTTAATTCCTTTTTTATAAATAAGACTTTGACGGTAATTAAGACCTATAAGACTATTGAAGATTTTAAGATTGAATACCGTTGTCTAATGACAATTTCTGATTAGGTCACAAGATTTACGGTAAGTTGTTAAGACGATAAAATAAGGGTTTGTGGTTCATCAGTTTATTGTTTTTTTTTTCCTTTTTAGAGTTCTTGCCTCTACGGAGTAGTTGTGTTTTTTATATCCTTGGTTTGAGCTTACTGCCGTGGTGATAGTACTACTGAACCTTTTTAGTTTGGTTGTTTATAGTCTATGTGTGTTTGTCCCGTTTGCCTTGGCCAAGTGTTTGTTTATGTTAATATGTTTGCTTGCCAGTCTAGAACCTCGCCAGTGTTGATCTGGACTAGCTGTAGTCAGCGGTTTGGTTCGGTGGCTGCTGTAGTGCGTTGTATAGCCCTACCATAAGTTTCCCATCGCTCTCTACCTTATTGTGGTTACTCTGTGGCTGCTGTCTTTGGGTCTGCCCTGCAGAGACACTGGTGGCTGGTTGCCTTGTGCATTCCTGGACCTTTAGTCTCTAGTCTTATTAGTAAAGTTTTGACTCCTCTTCGCCGTTAGGTTACGCCGTAGGTACGTTAACCATAGGTGTTGCGTACAACCATTAAATTTTAATGCTTTCCACTGCTCCGTTCAATAAAAGATTTTTGGCTATCGACAATGTTTCTAGCGCCCAAGGCACATAAAAAAATAAAAAACAAACGCACAAATAGCTTGAGAAAAGTACCCTAAAATTGCATTTAAAGTGACGTCATCACCCCATCGATACTCGTTTTAGAACATTTATGGAATGGTTAAGGTACAAGGCAACTTTCACGCCTCTATCTGTTCTTAAACATACTTTTTTAGAAAACCTCGTTAAAAATTAGGGACCCAAGTTTGAAAAACTGAGCTTGGCAGTCCCCAGTCCTTCTATTTAAGTCGTCTATGATACCAGGGACTGCTGGTACTGTTCAGTTTCCGTAAGCGAAAAGTTGGGAAATGCTTGAATTGTAGGCCTAGTCTAGGAGTATTTTCGTTGGCAAAGCAAAGATAGGTGAAGGTTAACTTAAAGTACCTTTTAGTTTTAAGTCCAATACTAGGTTGGAAAGGTATACAGAATCAGCTATTTATTATTACACTGGTCACAGGGAGATTAGCTCTAGGTTGGGTTAGAAGAATTTTCATGGCGTGGAGTTGTTGTTTTACTGCGGAGTAATTTTATTTTTTAAGTTTGACCATTGGCCGTCAGATCGACCTGATTTTCCGAAATATATCTTTAGCAATGCTGAGTAATTCCCGCCAATCGCACATTCGTCATGCATGATCGCTATAGTAAAAAGAAACGAGACTTAGTTCATACGTATATGTTACCATGGTGATACAGCACATTGGAACGAGACTTAGTTCATACCAATGTGACGTAGCACTTGGAACGAGACTTTAATCACACCTATGTGATATAGTACATAGGAATGAAAAGTTAGTTCATACCTACGTGATATAGCACATAGGAACGAGACTTTAATCACACTTATGTGACATAGCACATAAGAATAAAAAGTTAGTTCATACCTATGAGACATAGCGCATAGGAACGAGACTTATTTCATACCTATGTGATATAGCACATAGGAATAGAAAGTTAGTTCATACCTATGTGATATAGCACATAGGAACGAAACTTATTTGATACCAATGTGATATAGCACATAGGAATGGAAAGTTAGTTCATATTTATGTGACATAGCACATGGGATCGTTAATAAGGCTATAGTACATAGGAAAGTAAGGGTTTACGAATGGCACCCCATATTTAACTGCCTTGTAGTTTGTTTAAAAGTACCTTGTGTTTTCAAGTACTTTGTAGTTGGTTTAAAAGCACCTTGCAGCTCTTAGCGGTGTTTTCAATTACCTTGTGGTTGGTTTAAGAACGCCTTGTAGTGTTTTCAAGCGTTTTGTTGATTTAAAAGTACCTTGCAGTTCCTTGTAGTGTTTTCAAGCGTTTTGTAGATTTTGAAAGTACCTTGTACAGGGTGGGGCAGAAAGGACGGACGTTTTTGAAAAGTTCACAAAATAATGAATTGTACGTACAAGCAAATTTTATTGATATCAATGTGTTCGTATAGAAATAGCATTTGACACAATCACGTGTGGAAAACAACATCCCTCATATGGTGTCCGTTTTCGTCGATGCATTTCTGAAGGCGTTGATGGAAGTTGGCTTCGACTCTCTCCAACATTTCTCTGTCGATTTGAGCGACTTCCACGCGTATAGCGTTCTTCAACTCGTCCAGTGTACGGGGACGATGCACATATACACAAGCCTTGAGGTGCCCCCACAAAAAATAATCACACATGGACAAGTCAGGGGACCTAGGGGGCCAAGGAGTGTCAGCAAACCTGGAAATGAGGTGATCCTGGAAAAGAGGACGAAGAACGGCCATGGATGCTCTGGCTGTGTGAGCCGTCGCCCCATCCTGCTGAAACCACACATGTTGGATGTTCATGTGTCTTCGTCGCAATGCAGGCACAAAGAAGCTATTTATCATCTCAATATAGCGCTTGGAGTTAACAGTAACAGCATTTCCATGTTCGTCTTCGAAAAAGTATGGACCGATAATGGCCGTTTTTCCCATAGCACACCAGACAGTCACTTTTGGACTGTGTAGTGGTCTTTCGTGAATTTCTCTTGGGTTTTCAGTAGCCCAATAACGAAAATTTTGCTTATTGACCGTGCCATTTAGATGAAAATGAGCTTCATCACTCATTAACAAAGTAAGATTGTCATTTGCCTCAAAAATTGTTTTCATCTGTCGTGCGAAGTTAAGCCGCTTTTGATGGTCTATTGGTTTTAACTGCTGTGTAATGACCACTTTGTATGGGTGGAAATGCAGGTCTTCATGCAAAATACGCCTTACTGACCGAGCACTGATCCCAAGTTCAGTAGAATGCCTTCTAGCCGAGCGTCTTGGACTCCGAAGCAAAGCTTGCCTGACGCGTTCCACATTTTCCCGGCTTCTTGCAGTTCGTGGGGCCCCAACCGGTCTTGCATTCTGTAGCGTACCTCGAGTACGAAGTGATTTTACCCAACGTAAGATTGTGTTACGGGCTGGAACAGAATCATTTCGGTGAATCTTGAAATGACGCCGGAACTCATGCTGAACAGCTGTGACAGACTCGTTATTTTTTACGAAACTGTCGTAGGCAAACACGCGATGTTCTATCGTCCACACAGTCATCATTAATCCTGAAAATTTAATTTAGGCCTACACATCTAAAAAGAAAAAACAATTGGTAATGCGCAACAGATCGATGGGTGGGTAACTAAAAGAAAAATGCTAAGCTGTAACGGATTACATGGTACCGGTCTGATGTATGTAACTACTACTTTTGCTGAGTTATAACCATTTCTAAAACGTCCGTCCTTTCTGCCCCACCCTGTAGTTCCTTGTAGTGTTTTCAAGTACCTTGTCGTTGGTTTAAAAGTACCTTGTAGTTCCTTGTAGTGTTTTCAGCTACTTCGTACTTTGTTTTAAAGTATCTTGTAGTTCTTTGCACTGTTTTCAGTACCTTGTAGGAAAACCTTTTTGTTGGTCAATTGGTCTTGGTCGGAGATGCGGATGACATCTCGAAACGTGGAGCGTACCGTTTGGGGCGCGTTTATCGCGTTCATCCTCAAATGTATAAAGCGGGCTTCACACCGAAGCCGTTACCGTCAACGTCGGCGTTTCATAGCCGTCTACGTTTCCGTACCGTTTAACGTCAAACGTAATACGCTTACGTGAGCGTTCACACCAATTTCAAACGTTGCGCAGGCTGACTTGCTTATAATGGTGGTAGTAGTAGGACCGGTAGTAGCTTATTTTATTTAACGACCAGAAAAACACCAAACAAGAACAATGGCAGAAAAACAGGTTACGTTGAAACCTGCAGGAACTAAAAAAATTAAACACAACTAAAAAAACATTAGGCCTATGCCACGTAATCAGTAATGACCAAAAAAAAAATATAATTAGACGTTTAAATAAGGTACCAGCAGGGCCGGTGCTAGGAACTGCGGGGCCCAATTAGAAATCTGCTGGCGGGGCCCCTACTTTTCATCTTGCGAAACGTATGGGTGTTTATATTTCATAAAAAAAAAGCATCCATAGCATACACACTAAAAAATAGCCATTTAATACGTGCTATAAAACAAATTTAAGGTAGGCCTAATGTAGATGCTCCTTCGTTTATTTTTTTTAGTATCAAGAAAGGCAAATTGGGCAATTGCAAATTTAAGAAAAGCATTAGTTTAGTTTTTTTAGTTGCATATTTATTCTCCTATCTCCAGAAAGCGATGAATGCGCTATACGAGCTCGCTTAGGAGTATCATTACGGTAATATGTTAAAAGTTACGCCGAACAGCAATAATTTGCGAGTACGTCTTTCTGAAATTTGTAACTCCTAACAAACCTACGTAGCCTTATGCCTTAAGCATCGAAAATGGGCCGACGAGAATGCTTCATATTTGATGAAGAAGTCGGATCGAAAGCATGAAATAAACAAAAATTACCAAGTTTTTTAAAAAGCATTAAAATTGCAATTACTCTATCAATATTCAAAAAAATTTAGGGAAGCATGCCCCCGAACCCCTCAGAGAGGTTTTTGTTCTTGAATTGTTTCGAATCAACTCGATCTGCTGTTGGCACTGTCGGCTTCTTCTATTGACTTTGTTACCGTAAATCTTGAAGGTTTCTCAAAGCTTTCGGTTTTATAAAACGGAGTATATTCGACATTTTAGCTCACGTGCCAATCAGTATTATTGATATTATCATTAAGGTTTAAGGCGCTTAATAACTAAAGGATGCTTTTCAGCCCCAGGACTAATGTTAAGGGGTAAAGTACACACGAGTTAAATAAATAAACGACACAATATAAAAAAATAAATAAATAAACATAAGCCTCCCCAAAAAAGAAAACAAACCAAAATCTTGAACATCCAAAAAGACGACAGCATTGGACGAAGGTTAAAAGCAGGGTTTCTTAACCAGGGGTGCGAGAAATGTTCCTACGGGGCGCGGGGATGATGAATCATTTAACCGATATGTTCGCCGGAATATTTTCACTGGAATATAGGCAATCTGAAGACCGATAGACCTTATTATTGATCTTCACCAACATTTTCCAATTTAAACGGGGGTGCGAGAATTAGTTGGTGATTCAAAAGGGGTACAGCAAGTAAAAAAGGTTAAAAACCACTGGCTTAGAGCTTTTGGTGTAGAATAGGCCCTATGATCTCTTAAATAGACGCTGAAATGTATGCTGCAACTGAAAATAAGATGAATCCCTGAAACTATCTACACGTATTTTCTTGTAAACAGCAAACCCACGTGATCAAACAAATGCATAACTTTTTTCCTTATCAATTTTAACAGCTACGAAGACGCTGAATTTTTTTTATTTAATTTAAGAGAAAATAGAAATGGTCAATGCGAATATGGCACTTTCCCGTATTTTGTACCTTATAATACGGGAAAAAATACACTAGCGCGGGGCCCCGTCAACGCGCGGGGCCCAATTTGATAAAATCGGTCAAATCGGCTTGAAACCGGCCCTGGGTACCAGTAGTGGTTAAAAAAAATAATAATAATCAACTTTCATCAGTAAATTCTTTGAATTGTTCTAGTGACCTAGTCAGCATAATACACAGCAAAACTGATACAGATTAAAGAAATGTTTAACACAACGCAGAATTGTTGGAAATGGAAGCCGGAAAACCAAGAAATTTTAAATGCTCATCGATTGGGAGATGTCTGGAGAAATTAAAATCTGTAACAACAAAAACTAACAGCAGATATCTGTATTTGCCCTTTATTGCAATTAAATGTAGGTACTGTACTTAATATAATTACGGTATGCACTTCTATTACATAACCAATGAATTCATAAATCACTACAATGAATTCGGAAATGGTAGGCCCCAGTGGCGTACGCAGGATTTTTCAATGGGGGGGGGGGGGGTTCAGTATTGTAATCACGTAAAGGTACTACATCACAATTACAGTAGTTTAGAGGTATTAAAGTGCATCGTATTGCAATAGTTCCAGCCTAAATTGCAGTTAACCATGATTAAGTTATATAATGCCATTACTAAGAAAACAACAAAGATATTTCATTCACACTTTTGCTTAATGCTTTTCGTTTCATCTAAGGAGAGAAAAGGTTTCACAGAAACTCAAGCTCTCAGGCCGTTGTAAAAATTTTTCTGAAAAAAATTTTAGTTGAAATCATTTTTGGGCCATAGGAAGGTTAATTGACTAAAGTAGACTGGCTAGCTGACGCAACGTAACAAACAGGGTGCACCCAGGGGGTAAAACAAGCAATTCCTTCTCTCCAAAAAAACTTTTTTGAAGAACCAACATAAATATAAACAACGCATATAGGCTAAACCTTGTTATAAACAGTCAATATACTGTACACTCATTATGAAGGGGGCAGTTTCTCGCTTGAAGTTTGAAAAGTGAAGATATTGGAGCATAAGAAAAAACTGCCCTCCCTACCAAAACGTTTTTAAACTGAAATAAATTATGCGCGAGAGGAATCCCTAATCATCCGATTAAAGTCAAAAACAGCGTCGATATTATCTAAGCATTTTTCTGCCAAATCACAGTGTCGATATCGGATGCTTTCAAACACATAATCGGGGTGTCCATGGGAAACGAAGAACTCTAGCTCCTGAGATAGTCAGCTTATGGTACGAAAAAACAATGATGTCTCTCCCCTCGCTACGCCCCTAGGCCTCTTCAAATTTTTCGTTAGTCTATGGCCGTCTTTGGCAGTATTTTTATCTTACGTTTGGCACTTAGAGCAGTGTCAATTTAGTTTTTTTATACTTTAATAAAATTTCTCAAAAAACCGGGCGATCATAGCGAAGTGTTAAAAGATTTCGCTATCGATGCGGAAGGTTTGGGACTCAATTCCTAGGCCGGTCAAATCGGACACAATGTAGCCAACGGCTCGCAACCGCCGTGACGTTTCTTTGGAGCTGCATTGCCCAGGCGCTAAGCCGCGGGGTCAGGCCCTGCCACTCGCTACCACGTTTCGGTACAACAACGAATTTAATAAAACGATTATAATCAAGATTTGATTTAATATAAAAAAAAAATTTGTGTGCAGCCATAGTTACTGCAGATACACTACAATTAAGAAAACTCCTACTTCTTAATTGTTTCACAGCAACATCAATGACAAAAATGCACATCAAGCAAAACACAACAGAAAAGTTGGACTACTGGGTACCGGTATTGTAGCATTGCATCGTAATCAGTGCTCGAGTTGTAAAAATACTTACGGGGGGATGGTACAACTTCTTACGCAAACGTAAGAAGGGATGATCATTGTGCTTGTAAGGGAATGGTTTACGCTAAAATGTTTTGTGGGGGATGGTGTTGTTTGGGATGAAAACATGATAGCAATTTCGTCAAGCTCCGCATGAAGAAAAGTCGGTTCGTTTTAAAAAAGAAAGGTTTCATTTTTCTGCAATTGTCAAGGGGGAAGGGGAGTGCTGACTTCCGACCCCTGCGAACGTCACTGGGGCCCATCCGTTTGCGCTTGGGTAACACAGAAACGTCGCAGCGGTGGCGAGTCGTTGGCGACTCTGTGCCAATTTGACCATCCCGGGAATCGAACCCCAGACCTTCCGCACCAATAACCTGTGCGCTTAACAACTGAGCTAACGACCGGTGCGAGCCCAAAAATCGAACCCAAAACCTCCCGCACCGATAGTGATGTGTTTAACCACTGCACCAACTGGTCGGTTTGGCTCAAAATGATGACATCGCAAGCGGAATATCTGCCTGCGTTGCAACCGTTCTCTTCCAAGAATGCCTTCTGCGCTGAAACGTTGTCTTGTCCAGCCATAGCCGTTGAGAGCAATGTCTTTATGACATCACAACACGACTCCAGTTTTAGTGAATTGAATTGGTCTAACTTCCTAATCACTGCAGTCAGGTACAAGTATCCTACTGCATCAGTACAGAGTTTATTGGTATATTAGACATAAAGTTTTTTTTTGCTCACAAACTTACCCTCTCTTTTAATTCATTGCCAAGCTTGGTCTTTGATGTTTCCAAATTTTTTTTTGCTCACAAGCTTGGTCTTTAATGTTTCTACTCTTGAAATCTTTTATTTTTATGATACATTATACAAGCAGGGATGTTGCTTAACTTGCTCAATTAAAATCTCATTAAATGCCATGCTTATTGCCTGATCTGTTAATCACAAATGCGTAAAATTGTGCAGTGTAGAACGCACACACCAGCACATAAACAGTGAAGAAACATTATGGTACCAGTAGATCACATGGTGAACAGTGTTCCTTGTAAGGTGCAAAAATGAGAAATTTGAGGTATTGGGAAAATATCATGAAGATAGAAAACAAAACAAATATTGGGCAAATCATATTGACTGTAGGCTATCTGAAAACTTCTGTCTGCAAACAATTGCTTATTCAGTTTTTTTTTTTTATAAACCAGTTTCGAAGCAAAATTTTAGACAAAAGTTGCAAAATAGGCTAGTAAAAACGTTTGGGCAAATCACCAATACTGGTATTCTGGTATTGCAAACATTTTGTTCGAGCTAGACTAGAGAACACTGCCAGTGGGTTCAATAGATAAAAGAATAAGCCTATGAATATTATAGGGTCAAAGTTAGGGTTAGGTTTATCTTCATGGTTAAGGTTAGGGCCTAACCTGTAACCTACCGGTACCCCAAAACCCTTATTTTAACCCATACCAGTAACCATGTATGCGATGATTTCACTGGCAAGTTGGCAACCCTTGTAGCCCACTCTACTCACTCAGACACTGCACAGCCACAGAGTTGTACCAGTTGACCAGCTAATATGGGCTACTACTGGTACTATGTACCAGTGAAAGAAAACTGTATGCGTAGGCTATCACCAATAACTGGATAACAGACTGGCAGGTAGGCTTTTTAGGCTACCGGTATGTGATACTACTCTGGAATGGTAGGACAGACTGGCAGAGGCACATACTAACCTGCTAACAGGCCTTTTATTTTACGGCCTACCCAGCTATAGACTACTGCTTAGTAACCATAGCCTACAGCATCGTAGAGTTACCGGTACTACAATTTACTCATGAAATGTACAGTAGTAACCTACCATACTGTAGTCTACTAGGCTATGGTTACTGAATACCGGTTACTACCGTAGCCTAACAACGCCTCTTTTGTTGTTTAGCACGCATTTTGAGTAAAATTACTATCCTCAAAATCTGAAAGTTGCTACAACAAACACACTGGTACTGCAATTTGCCCACTCACATAGCTCAAACTCAGTTCTCTTTCCTTCCGTCATGACCGTTGAGATAAATGTTTTTTATCTCAACGTAATGACGGGAAAACCAAGAAAATCACTTCCGTCCCGTCACCGCCAGCCCACTTTTTTTGTGTGTGAACATCCTTACGCGGTCGTAACGGCAGACGCAACGGCAACGTTGACGGTAACGGCTTCGGTGTGAAGCCCGCTTAAAGGACGCGAAATTGTTCGCAGAGCTACTATTGCAGTGTTAAAAAATTCCGGCTCTGGTGATATCGAATATGCTTTGAGGGATATTTCCAAGATTGCTCCCATCTAGTAACTGTTTGTTTACTGTGTTTATGCGCGAAATAAAATTTGTTTTAGTGTGTTTAACTAACTGATGAAATTGTGTTTTACTTTTAAAATTTGACAAGTTGACTAGAATTAATTTGCTTCTGAGGATTCACTATATCTTTAAAAATATTGTTGCACTTTGCGATTTGAATGATTTGACCATTTGTCGCCGTTGCTTTACTCTTGTGTTTTATTTGAAACTTCACTCTTATGTTCTGTTTCAAAAGGGCCGCTATGTTCACGCACCGGCTTTGCTATTTTCGTCATCTGGACCTGGGCTGGGTTCGATCCAACGTGTGTGTCTCCTATTAATTGGTTTGCAACTGTTATGCCGCTAGTCACTGTTGCGGAGTCGATCCGTCTTACTTGTTATTTATTTTAGAAACGGCAACACTGGCTGTAAGTCAGACTGGAGCATTTATTCAGTGGTCTAGTTAGTCTAGTGAGATTAGCAGCATGTGGTTGTTATTTGATCTCTGCTTTAGTGCTTAGAGCGTAGAAGTGATAAAATTGATATTCTCTAATTACTGATTTTTTCTATTTGAATAAGTTAATTATTGTTGCAACCAGTTATTGTAAGGCTATTGGAAAGCCTACTGGTTTTATTGGATTATTGTTGCAACCAGTTATTGTAAGGCTATTGGAAAGCCTACTGGTTTTATTGGATTATTGTTGCAACCAGTTATTGTAAGGCTATTGGAAAGCCTACTTTGTTGGATTAATCCATTATTTGGATGACGGTAGAAACTGTTGTTATTGTGATCTGGAAACTCTTCTTGGTATGTACTTGTAGGCTATATACTATCGTTTAAACTAGTCCTGTTTATACTGTAGCAATTTGAAGTTACGCATACCCGGTTCTGGAATTATTGGTGTAGTTTCATTTGCTTCCTTGTCTTTGGCCGACTACCGTAGGCTAGTAATAATGCTCTGATGACTTGTAGACCGTTGTGCATGCTATTGGAGGATTGTTTAACGTTTGCTGTTGCTGATTCTTTGAAATTGACGTTGCTCATAGCCACGAATATTGAGTACAATGATACATGTTTCATTTTAGTGTAGGCCTATTGTGTCACTAGTAGCCCTTTCATAACTGTATCTTTGTGTTCCTAGTTTTGGTGAAACTTGCTTATTGATGTTGTGTAAATGCTGTAATCTTAGTGGTAGTGTGCAAGTTGATGTGATCTGCTGATTTAGACCCACTGCTGTGAGCTTTTACTGATTGAATTTGAATGTTAGTTAAGATTGCTGGGTAACGAAGTACGTTGCTTGAGCTGGCTAATTGTTTTAGTGCTTATGCTGTAAATATTACTTTCAGATTGTTTGTCCTTAAGAGGTGTTGGATTGCTTTGTTTTCTGAATTGGACATTTAACCTGCCCACAGTCAGGTATTGCCTTTACTGTGAGGTCCGCGTGAATTGTTGCTTATGCTTTGTTTTTTTTGTTGTTTTTAGTTACCGCTGCCATTGATTTGATACCTTTTCGATTTACTGCTGATAAAGTTCAACATTCAAAAATATCAAGTTGGTTGTGCATGATTTCAGTGGCGCGCGTTGGATCACATAGTGGCGTGGGTAATTAGGCCGCATTGATTGAAGCTGCCGCAACAGTAACTGACTATCCAGGTCTAAGAAGACAAAGGTAAATTTTGAGCTATTTTGGTTTGGAACTGGAACTTGTAACTTAGACTAGCCTTGCTGATGATATAAAGTTTGAGTACCGGTACCTCTAATCGTGATACTGCTAATATTGACAACGAGGAACAGCGTAAGGATGAGGAGCTGCAACGTGATGACGCAATAGAAATATTGGGGAATCCAGAAACTTTGCAGTCACAAAGGGAAACGAGTCAACGTCACAGAAAACCTACGGAAAAAGGTAAAGAGTATGAAACCAGTATTGCCATAAAGAATTATAACAAGTGCGTTAGACTTGTTAAAAGATCTGTCAAAAATCTAGACCTTGAAACTATTGCGGGTAATGAACTAGAGAGTATTAAAAGAGCTTTGAAAGATGCTAACTTAGCATTTGACAATTTCGAAGATGCTTTACTGACTCTAAAAGAATGTTTGAATTATGAAGGCTGTAGCGATTATGAGCAGGAACTTGACAACTTAGAGACTTTGCTGAAAGAGCATGTGGGGCGAGCAAAAGAAGCCATGCAAAGTTTGATTGATAGAAGAAATGAGGTTACTTCTTTGTGCTTGTCAAAACTAAGCAAACAAGTTGGGTCTAAAAAGTCTTTTGTTGCTTCCTCGACATCTTCTTCACGTGATGGCAAGTTTCTGGAAAACGAGAGATGGTTAAAAATTGAAAAGGCCACTGCTCTAAGAGCTCAGCTTTCATACCATGAAGCTCAGACTAAAATAAGGAAAAAGCGTGTTACACTTGAACAGGAAGAACAGCGGCTGGACTTGGAATGCCAAATCGCTGGTCTGGAGGCTAGTGCAGAAGTTCTAAAGGTTGGGGCTGGAAGTGTAAGAGACGAAGCCGCAATTGAACCAGACTTGCACATTTTCCCGGAAACTGCACAGGAAAAACGACAACGAATCCTCAACTCAATCGATGACGAACCCTCCAAACTTCAACCAGTAGATGCGATCAGTATCTCTAGCAACCGTAGAGTACGGACACCTTCACTTACCAATATTAATGATGATCAAAGGAATCGTAAAGTCTCAGGTTTACCTGTAAGTTCTCGTGTAGAAGAGCCTTCTACAAGACGCGATATTGATATTTCTACTTCTTCTGTTAAGGTTAATTATGAACTCCCGAAAGTAAAGATAGAACCCTTTGACGGCAAGGCAACTGAATTTCCAGCTTGGGAGGTTGCATTTGATGCTCTTGTTGGTCGTCAGGATATTTCTGTTGAGCTGAAGTTAAATCTTTTGTCCCAACATCTTAGAGGAGAGGCGAAGTCTTTGGTAATTGGTTTGCTGTCTTATCAAACTGATTATGCTTATTCTACAGCCAGAAGTCGGTTAAAGGACAGATATGGGAATCCTTGCGTTTTAAGTCGAGCATTCTTAAGTAAGCTCGAAGAATGGCTTCCAATCAAACCAAATCAGCCAAAGGAGTTGGAGCAATTTTCAGATTTGTTGATCCAAATTTCGGAGATTAGGAAAATTGCTGCGGGAAGCTTAAGCATACTGGATTACCCTCAAGAATCCAAGAAGATTTTAGCCAAACTTCCATTCTATTTCGAAAGGGATTGGAGAGAATACGTTTATGCTTGGAAAGAAAAACACGGGCCAAATTCCTATCCATCGTTTGATTAATTGGCGAAGTTAATAGAAAGAAGAGCTAACCGAGCAAACTTGCCAGAATTACAACCTGTTGTTAAACGTTCTGTACCTGTTAAAATGGTGCAACAAGAGAAGAAACGCGAAGTGAAAAACGCCCAGATATTTTCAACTGAAGTTGATAGCCAAGTTGTTAAATGTTCCTTTTGTTTAAAGGAACATGATGTGAATACGTGTGAAGAGTTTTTGGCTATGGGAAGAGATGCTACTTTAGGGTTTTTGAAGCAGCACAGGCTTTGTTTTGGTTGTGCGAGCACCTCAGAGCATGTATCTCGTCATTGTCCATGTAGATGCGTTTGTGCTAAATGTGACAAAAAGCATTTAACAGTTCTACATATTGAAAAACCAATCCAAGAAGCTGATTCAAAATGTACTGAAGTGTGTTCACAAATTGATCAACAGAACGACATTGATAACTTCATGATTGTTCCTGTATGGGTGCGTAGTAAGTACAATACGGATAGTGAAGTATTATGCTATTGCATCATTGATGATCAGTCTAACACATGTTTCATGTCGGAAACCTTGTTTGAAGAGCTTAATGTTTTGGGACAGGAAACAAATATTACCCTGTCTACCATGCATCGAAGTAAGAGTGTGATAACCTGTCAGAAAGTAACTGATTTGGAAATTGTTAGCTTTGATAAAAAATCTTTTGTCAATCTTCCACAAGTTTTCACCAGAGAAGTCATTCCAGCAAGTCGCTCTCAAATTCCAAAACCAGATGTAGCAAGACAATGGGACCATCTTAAAGAAGTAGCAGATCAATTGCCGCCTTACCAACCCGCTTTAGAAATATCGTTACTAATTGGCAACAATGTTCCTTGCGTAACCAGACCGAGAGAAGTTGTAGCTGGAAATGAAAACGAATCTTATGCTCAGCGAAGTCTTCTTGGCTGGGGTATTATCGGTACAATATGTCATTCTGCTGCAAAACATGAATATGTTTCCCATCGCCTATCGTGCTTTCCTATTAGTGATTATCCTACGAAAACGATGCAGTATGAAGTGGATTCAATTGACTTAGAAACTTTACATGGACATGCAAAGTTGGTATATTCCACAAAAGCCAAAGAGGTATTTAGCCCTGCCCAAGTGAAACGGATGTTTGAGCTTGATTTTATTGAAAACAGTGGCAAAACGTGTGAGTTGTCTGCAAATGATAGAAAGTTTGTCGACACTTTGTCGCAACACATTCATAAAAGAGAAGATGGACATTACGTAATGCCGTTGCCATTAAAACTAGGCTTTCTTGCTCTTCCGAATAATCGGCAGTGGTGTGAAAAACGTTTGCATCAACTTAAGCGACGTTTCCAAAAGAACCCAAAGTTTATGCACGATTATGTGGAATATATGAAAGAAGTACCAGAGAATTGGGCAGAAAGGGTGCCTCATCAAAATTTGCTCAATCCTTTGAACAAACCTGTGAATTATGTTCCACACACTGGCGTATATCACCCAAAGAAGCCTGAAAAGATACGGGTTGTGTTCGATTGCTCAGCGGAATATGGCGGTGTGTCCTTGAACGATTCTTTGCTAAGAGGGCCAAATCTGATAAATGGAATGGTAGGAGTCATGTTAAGGTTCTGCAAAGAAGAGGTTGCCCTAATGGCAGATATTCAGTCGATGTTTTGTCAGTTTTTTATGGAGGAAAGCTGCCGCGACCTATTACGATTTCTATGGTGGGAAGATGGGGACATGTCAAAGCCTATTGTGGAATATCGAATGATCGTACACCTTTTTGGTGCAGCTAGTTCACCTGGCTGCGCAAATTTTGGTTTAAAAAAAGCTGCAGACGATGGAGAAGCTGAATTTGGTGCTGATGCCGCTGATTTTGTCAGACTCGACTTTTATATGGATGATGGACTTACTTCAGTTGGTACAGTAGACGAAGCTGCATCTTTGATTGAAAGAAGCCGTGCTTTATGCTCCAAAGCTGGTTTACGGTTGCATAAGTTTGTTGCAAACAAAATGGAAGTTTTGGATAGTATTCTAGAATATGAGAGAGCTAAATCCCTAAAATCCGTTGATCTCCACGTTGATCCTCTACCATTGGAAAGAGCGCTTGGAATCATTTGGAATCATCCTTTGAAAGGGACGTTTTTAGTTTTAGAATTGAGTTAAAGGATTGTCCTCTTACAAGAAGAGGAATTCTTTCTACGATATGCTCAATTTTTGATCCGATTGGATATGTGGCTCCTGTCTTACTGGAAGGCAAAAGGATACTCCAACAGCTAACTCGAGAAAATGTGTAGTGGGACGATCCTGTTCCAGAAAACCTAGCAAGTAAATGGAGAAAATGGCGATTCAGTTTGGTTGACTTGCAAGAATTCGAGGTCAAACGTTGCCTAAAACCACCAGAGTTTGGTACTATTGCAAAGGTTGAGCTGCATCATTTCTCGGATGCATCTGAGGTTGGATATGGCAAATGCTCTTATGTTCGGATGCGGAATAGTCAAGGTGATGTTCATTGTTCTTTTCTTATGGGGAAGGTGAGAGTCACTCCTTTAAAACAAATATCAATTCCACGACTTGAGTTGACCGCCGCTGTGCTATCGGTCAAAACCGGTGAATTTTTGAAAGACGAATTAAAATATGAAAATGTTACGCAACACTATTGGGTGGATAGTAAAGTGGTACTTGGTTACATTAAAAATGAAGCGAAGAGATTTCATACTTACGTTGCTAACAGAGTGCAACAGATACATGATCTTTCCGATCCAGAATCTTGGCTGTACGTGGAGTCTCGACACAATTCAAGCGATGCCGCTAGTCGGGGATTGTCCGTAAAGAACTTAGTGCAATCAGAATGGCTAAGTGGTCCTTCATTTTTATGGAAGAAGTGTGAGGTGTGGAACAATCCTGCAGATATTGTGGATGATGAAGCGGAGACTCTTATCCGAAATGAGATGCGTAAAGCGACGGTTTTTAGTCAGCACGTTTCAACTCGTGATAACACGCCATTGCAAAGTCTTGAAGTGGACCGACTGAACCACATCTCGTGTTGGTACAAGGCAAGACGATGTATTGCGAATTGCTTGAAATTGAAAACTCGATTAATGAAGAAAATCAAGGGCGTGCATTCCTCGAAGGATGACAACAAAATTACTACAAGCGATCTTGTGTTGGCAGAAAACGAAATTTTGAGGAGCTATCAAATGGAGACCTTTAACGATCAATATGCAGTTTTACTGAACTGCGTCGCTGGTGATGAGAGTCGTCAAAATTTCAACAGGAAAAAGGCAAAAGTCTTAAGAAATTGGGATCTCTGTACCGACTTGATCCATTTGTGGATGAGGATAGATTGATGAGAGTTGGAGGTCGACTTCAAAGAAGTGATCTTATGTTTGGGGAACGCCATCCAGTCGTTATACCCCGAAGAGGCCACATCACGGAGCTAATTGTGCGTTTTTATCATGAAGAAGTTTGCCATTTGGGTCGAAGTGCGACTCTAAATCATCTCCGACAAAATGGATTTTGGGTGATTGGTGGTTCAGCAGCTGTGTCTAGCTATATTCGTAATTGTGTGATCTGCAAGGAACATTCTCTACGCAAAAGATGGCGGATCTTCCTGTTGAGCGTTTAGCACAGGAACCCCCTTTTACGTATTGCGGAGTGGATCTTTTTGGGCCATTTCTCATCAAAGAAAAGCGATCTATGGTCAAACGGTATGGTGTCATTTTCACCTGTTTTTCATCGCGAGCTATTCATTTAGAAATAGCGAACACTCTAGATACTTCTTCATTTCTTAATGCCGTCAGAAGATTCTTGGGAAGAAGAGGTCCCATCAAACCGTTACATTCCGATTGTGGATCCAACATTGTCGGAGCGAAAAATGCTTTACTGGATGCTTTCAAGGAAATGGATCACAGAGAAATCGAAGAAGATTTGCATCGCAGAAACTGTGATTGGTTTGGTTTTAAGTTCAACACTCCCTGCTCCAGTCATATGGGAGGGGTATGGGAGAGACAAATTCGTTCGGTACGAAGTGTGCTTACACCTCTACTTGTTCAAAACGGGAATCAACTTGGTGATGAAATTTTTCACACGTTAATGGTTGAAGTGGAGAATATCGTAAATTCTCGCCCACTTTCTGTGATTGGCATTAATGATCCAGACTTTCCGGAACCGCTGACGCCAAGCCACTTGCTCACTTTGAAACCTAAGCTATTGTTACCTCCTCCTGGCATATTTCAACAGCCTGATCTCTATGTACGACAAAGGTGGCGACGAGTGCAACACTTGGCGAATCAATTTTCGTTACGGTGGCGCAAGGAGTTTGTGCAAAGCTTGCAAGGAAGGGGAAAGTGGATTTCACCACAACGTAATTTTAGGAAAGGCAATGTAGTGCTGGTTTTCACCGACAATCTGCAACGTAATCAGTGGCCGCTTGCCTTGGTGGAGGATGCCATACCAAGCTCTGATGGATTGGTGCGTAAGGTTCGCTTGAGAATGGCGAACAAAAATTTAAACGGTAAAGGCAAGCCAAAGTCTACCACAACCTTTTTGGATAGACCCATAAACAAACTGATTCTTCTTCTTTCCAACGATCAGGTCCAATCCCAGATGAGAATGAAGAGGAACGGCAACAATTGAAGATTATGAAGATTGTAATAGGCCTAATGTTTTTTGTGATATATTTTCTTTGATTCTGCATTGAGTTCGATGAGTGAAAAACAGTTAATACCTAAATCAGTTAACACTATTTTTTGAAAGGGAATCTTACGGAGTCGATCCGTCTTACTTGTTATTTATTTTAGAAACGGCAACACTGGCTGTAAGTCAGACTGGAGCATTTGTTCAGTGGTCTAGTTAGTCTAGTGAGATTAGCAGCATGTGGTTGTTATTTGATCTCTGCTTTAGTGCTTAGAGCGTAGAAGTGATAAAATTGATATTCTCTAATTACTGATTTTTTCTATTTGAATAAGTTAATTATTGTTGCAACCAGTTATTGTCAGGCTATTGGAAAGCCTACTGGTTTTATTGGATTATTGTTGCAACCAGTTATTGTAAGGCTATTGGAAAGCCTACTTTGTTGGATTAATCCATTATTTGGATGACGGTAGAAACTGTTGTTATTGTGATCTGGAAACTCTTCTTGGTATGTACTTGTAGGCTATATACTATCGTTTAAACTAGTCCTGTTTGTACTGTAGCAATTTGAAGTCACGCATACCCGGTTCTGGAATTATTAGTGTAGTTTCATTTGCTTCCTTGTCTTTGGCCGACTACCGTAGGCTAGTAATAATGCTCTGATGACTTGTAGACCGTTGTGCATGCTATTGGAGGATTGTTTAACGTTTGCTGTTGCTGATTCTTTGAAATAGCTCATAGCCACGAATATTGAGTACAATGATACATGTTTCATTTTAGTGTAGGCCTATTGTGTCACTCTGTTTTTGCCTTAGTAGCCCTTTCATAACTGTATCTTTGTGTTCCTAGTTTTGGTGAAACTTGCTTATTGATGTTGTGTAAATGCTGTAATCTTAGTGGTAGTGTGCAAGTTGATGTGATCTGCTGATTTAGACCCACTGCTGTGAGCTTTTACTGATTGAATTTGAATGTTAGTTAAGATTGCTGGGTAACGAAGTACGTTGCTTGAGCTGGCTAATTGTTTTAGTGCTTATGCTGTAAATATTACTTTCAGATTGTTTGTCCTTAAGAGGTGTTGGATTGCTTTGTTTTCTGAATTGGACATTTAACCTGCCCACAGTCAGGTATTGCCTTTACTGTGAGGTCCGCGTGAATTGTTGCTTATGCTTTGTTTTTTTTGTTGTTTTTAGTTACCGCTGCCATTGATTTGATACCTTTTCGATTTACTGCTGATAAAGTTCAACATTCAAAAATATCAAGTTGGTTGTGCATGATTTCAGTGGCGCGCGTTGGATCACATAGTGGCGTAGGTAATTAGGCCGCATTGATTGAAGCTGCCGCAACAGTCACCGCTTTTGGCTAGCAGATAATCATTTTGTTTCCACAGTTTGTAATTTTATTGCAATTCTAAGAATCGCCCTAACAATGTGTTGCGCAACTGTTCACGTGATTTGTTTTTTGTAGCACATAGCACCTTTAATCCTCAGATTCGTTATTGTTTAGTTGTGGTTCGGACCAATTTTAACTTATTATTTTAAGTCGCCATTTTATCGAAAGAAGAAATCTCAGTTTTATCACAGGCAAAGCCTGCAGTTGGCAAGTAATTTTATTCAATGTTATTGACCCTTTGTTTCGTGAAACTGCTTTTGCTTTGGATTCAATTTTGGCCTTGTCAGAAAGATTCAAGAATGAATTCAAGATATTTTAAGTTTGGTGGAAACATCAGATGCTTTGCTAGTAAGGCCTTGGAATTCCTCGGGGCTCTTATTTTGCGGTCGGTTACGCAACACATGTTTTTCCATATTAAATTTAGCATCAAAAATAACACCAAGGTTTTTTACATTAGAAGTAGGCAAAATCAAAGCACAACTCGAATCAATATACATGTCAGTAACTAATCTGGCATTAACATTATGACTAGCAGACAACTATTCTATTAATTTGGTCTTGTTTTTGTTTAATCTCAAATAGTGGCTAGTCATCCAGTTTTTAAGAGCCAGTAGAATAGAGGTAATTTTATCAAAAACAAAATCATTAGAGATATTTTTTTTAAGCTCGAAATAACATTGCATGTCATCAGCATATGAATGTACAGAAAAACTATGAGATTTCGCAATCATTTCTGCATCTTTAAAGTACAGATTGAACAGAACAGGTCCCAAAATTGAACCTTGAGGAACCCCGGATTTTACTTTAACAACATGCGACACTGAATCATTAACACCTTTAACATAATAGCTTCTATTTTCAAGATACGTTGAAAACCATTTTAACGCATTATCAGCAAAACCAAAATTTTCAAACAATTTAGCTAGTTGCAGGCAGTGGTGTAAAGTATCGAAATACTTTTACTTGAGTAGATTACTTCAGTAGTTTTTTTCGGTAACGAGTATTTTTTTGAGTAATTTTTTTTTTGACTACTTTTACGTTTACTTAAGTACTTTTTGTATAAAGTAACTCTACTTGGGTAGTTTTTATTTGAGAAAAGTAGAAGTAGTTTACTATTGTGGCATTTGAGTTACAGTCTTGCCTTGAAATCCCTCGTTGCGCCTAAAATCTGTTTTTACACTCCAATTCTCCATTATTCAACTCCATAACACTCGGACTCGTCATCGCCATGGAAATTTCACTCCATGCGATAAGAATTACGCTGTCGCCTTTGATACTAAACGTCATGCAGGGAAGCTATAAATACCAATTCTTAAGTCATTGGTTTAAGCCAACTCTGAATCGAACCCCGATTCTACCGCTCCAGAAGCAGACGCTCTATCCAATCGGCCATCTGGGCGGTAATAATTTCTTTTGGTTCACCATTTTGCCACCTTCAAAGCAAGTCCATCATCACCGCATCGGCAAGTGTGTAGTTGACACTTTAACGTTTGAAAACGCTATACGAGTACTTTTACTTGAGTAGTTTTTAAATGACTACTTTTTTACTTTTACTTAAGTGCTTTTTTTGGTCAATGCTTTCTACTTTACTTCGAGTAGTTTTGCCGTCAGTAACAATACTCTTACTTAAGTACAGTTTCAAAATACTTTTTACACCACTGCTAGTTTGCAACCGTACTCAAGTTTAACAACAAACTGTGAACAAATATGCTGCGAAGCGACGAAAACTGAAACGATTAACTAATTTAAATCAGTCGCTGCGGGTAAACGCAAAAAGCTCAAACTTAAACACATTTTGTAAGCAAAAGAAGATCAGCTCGTACCGGTTCACGCAGAGAAAAGAAAAATACACAATACCTGGTTCGATTCCCTATGGCAACGTAACAATAGTTACGCAATTAGACGTATCGATTGTTTCGACACAATTTCCAAAAAAAGAAAAAAGCAACTCTCAAATTTCTGGTTGTAAACCGTATTTTGTGAGGTGTTTTAACAGTAAGCGAAATTCTGCCAGAATGACAGTGGTGTAGACCAAAGTCCGTATAACTTCGTATAAGTTGCGCGGACAGGATCTCCCGCCAAAACATGGAGCTCAAAATGTGTCCAAAAAGCTGAAGTTCGTATGCTGTAAGCTGGGAAACTGCTAGGTTTGCGATGGCTTATAAAGCTGTCTAAGCTTAATTTGCTAGTGGAGAGATATCATAGAAGCAAGAAAACTCTTTTAAAGTAAGTTTTTTTCACACCTTTGTAGCCTATATGCTGTGTGCTAGCAATGGCGTGCCTGTAGGTAGGCTTAGCCTAGGTGATGCTGGGTCAGTGGAAAAGCCTGCACAGTCGTGATTTTTGGCTGTAAGTATGAATATTATTTGCGTTTGCTCACCCTTGAGTTGTTTTATATTGTTTTTAAGAATAATATCAGTACTTTAAGCTATTGCTTGGTAGGCAACTAATGATGTTTTGGGAATAATCTGTAGTACCGGTAGGCCAACATCAGGATGCCTTCTTGTTCGGCTCCTAATTGCACCAGCAGAAGCGAAAAAGGGTTGAAGCTATATAGATTTCCAACAAAAAAAAATGAAGTTCAGAGAAAACGAGCTTGGGAAGTCAATTGCAGGAGGGCAAAATGGAAAGCAACAAAAAACAGTAGAATTTGTGAAGTAAGGTTGCATAGGCTACATAGTACATACCTACCCAGATATCTGCTAGCAGTAGCACAGGCACAGCAATACGATCATTATCACTGTATGTGTGTACACAGTGTTACAGATGTTAGCTTATTAACAATCTCACAGTCCCAGTTTTTGAAAGTAGTAGAATAGCAGGTTGGGTGCACTAGCTCAAAATTATAGTTTTTATTCTTGTGACTGGACAGTTAGTTAGAACTCAGTTTTTGTTACGCTGTAGTCTAATCAGCAATTGTCAATAGCAGAGATGTGATTACAATGTTTTGTTTTGCACAGCTTTTCCGGAAAAACATAATTTACTGAAATTTTTCATTACAAAATTAATGGTTATTTGTAGAAACATTTTGAGGAGAGTCAATTCAACAATTTCTCTGAAAAAAAATTATAAAGAGATGCAGTTCCTACCTTGTTCGAAAATATGCCACATCCTAAGAAAGTTAACAGAAGGTCAACCTACAACAGCACCAAGGAATCTGAAGTTTTAAATGAACATGATAATGATTTAATCGCAAAAAGTATCTATAAATTATAAAACAACCAGTAGGCCCTACATGTACATACTGTACGGTATTGATAGTAATTCATATAACTTATTCAAGCACTGGCTAGTGCTTGCAAGTAGATATGTGCATTGTTTGGTATCAATAATTTCATGTACCGTACATGTTGTGTTGAAAAATTTCGATTAAATTAAGTTGTATGTAATACTTAAGCTTATGTGCAATAAGCGAGTCTCAGTGTTGGCACAAAATCTTTGATTAGCTACAAGCATCGGGGTAGCCTATTAATTCGCAAGTAATGGTACTGTGTTGCAGACATTAAATAGCCTAGTTTGATGTAAAACTGTATTGAATTTCGCACTGAAAATTTTCAGGCGTGTGGCAGGAACATGCTTATGCTCAATCTATTGCTGTGGTTGATAGTGAAAACGACATACAGCATGCATTATTACCATTGGATGAAGACTATGAAGAAGAGACTTCGAACTGCCAATCATGTGCTGAAACTAAATTACAAAACCGAAGGCTGAAATGGAAAGTAATTAGAAATTATTTTATATTATCTGTATAGTAGCTACGGTATTTTTAGATTCTAATGCTAAGTGCAACGGCTACTGCTAAATCATGCAAAGTATATCATTATTTTATTGATCATGTGCCGATAGTCACTATTCAATATGTTCAGATTCAACAACTGGAAAAGCAGATAGAACAATGCAAACAAAGGGTCCAAGGCATTTGGAATGGTGACCAGCTTGATGCACTACAAATACCTGCATCAACAAAAATTCCTGCCTGGTCATCCAAAACTATTAAAGATAGTTTGAAAATGAGGCTAATGCTTGGTGCCAACGGGTAGGTGTTTTGTACGGGTAATGCATATAACAATTTTGCTCAGTGATATCTTATTTTTTTAATAAAAATCATCAATAAACAAAGCTAAAATTTATGATTTTATGTTCAGTTACGAATATCTTCGAAAGTTGTCCTTCCCGTTACCGTCGTATCGTACACTTTGCGAAAGAGTGAAGAAATTACACTTGGAAGCCGGAATTCAATACAAAATTTTGGATTAGATGGAATCAATAGCATGTGCAACAGATCAACACACTTACTGTATTTTGGTTCTGGATGAGATGCAAATTTTACCAAACGTGGAATACGATTCGACCTTAAGGCGCTTTGTAGGAACCATAAGTCCAGAGTTTTCCCAAGATCGATTTGAAGGCTTGGAAGCAACACATGCACTTGTGTACATGGCCAAAGGCCTAGCTGAAAATTGGAAACAAGTTATAGGTGTGTAATGTTTATACCTGCAAATCATAAAAACTTAGTGTCCAAAACGATGTTTTGTTTATAATTTTGGGTTATTCTGATAATTAAGTTTGTAAGAAAGCTTTTTTGTGTTTAACAGCGTTTTATTACACTGGATCATGTATGCGTGGGACAGATTTGTGGACAGTCACTCAAAAGATAATTGAAGAACTGTCTGTGCGAAACATTTAAGTCAAGGGCATTGTCTCTGATATGGGCCCATCAAATCAAAGCATGTGGAAAAATGCTGGTATTAAAAGCAAAAGGTCAGTAACCATGTATTTTCCGCTTTCAATTAACGTTTTATTCTAGTTTTGTTCTGTTGGATCTGTGGCAACGAATAAAATGTCGGTCAAAAGTGTATTGTTTTGTTAGAAATGACGTCATTGTAAGTACGGTTCACCCATCATCTGATGAACGAATCTACTTCTTCGCTGACCCTCCTCATCTTCTGAAAAGTTTCCGTACTTCTCTTCTTAATAATGATATCACTCTTCCCAGCAGTTGCGTTGCGAAATACAATCTCCCCACAGCTGTGGTAGGTATTATAATTATTATTGTTTAGTGTCGATCGTTTTGCTTTGTACGTATTTATCCACAGTTGTATCTGATTGCTTTAGATCAACATGCATTCAATGAACTATTTCCAAGCAAGCGTCCACTACATCTAATCGTTTAACCTTAACTTAACACTTACAATTGTGTTCCTCAGGTTTCATCTCATTGGATTGAGAAGTTGATTGTACACGATGAAAAGTGCACTTTTAAACTTGCTCCGAAGTTGAGGAAAAATCACATTTTTCCTACCCAATTTGAAAAAATGAGAGTTGACTTAGCAGCACAGGTTAGTAAAATAATAGTTATGTTTAATACATTGACTTCTTACATTTTAAATCTGCTATTATTTCAAGGTGTTAAGTCACAGCACGGCTTCGGCTCTCAGAACGATGGTACAATTGGAAAAAATGGATCCCAACGCCTTGACCACCGCTTTTTTCTGCGAGTTTGTGAACAGCTGGTTTGACATTGTCAGCACGCGTCGCATTGCGGGAGGTTTATTCGAAAATTCAACCCGGCAACTGAATATTTTAAATGAGGTAAAAAATGTCAAAGTTGCTGTTGTTGTATTTGTATCGTTTATTTTTTCATACCTAATTAAGATTTTTTTATAATAGATGTGCGAAGTTTCTGAAGATATAAAATTTGCACCCAAAACCAGCAGCAAAAGCAGCTCCTGGAAGCCAATTCAAACTGGCCTTCAACTTACTACAAGGAGCCTGCTTGCACTTCATATTGACCTGGTTGTGGAAAGCAAGAGGCTTGCATTTTTACTACCTGGACGCATTTCTCAAGATGCTCTTGAAAATGTCTTCTCCCAAGTCAGAAATAAACGTGTAAGCCATCCGCGTGCCTCGAAGTTTCGCACAGCTCTGAAGCTAGTTTGCCTGTCCCAACTGTTGTATATCCGGAAAGGTTCCTGCTATGAGGAAGATGATACTCCTCATTTACTGGAGTTCATCAACCAGCCAGGCAGTGATGATCCTGAACCACCAATTGCTGACCCAGTTATCATCGATGAAGCTTTAGCCTTTTTGGGTAACGAGTGCGAAATGAATGGCTTTTATTACATCTGTGGTTGGGCTGTTAAAAAAGTTTTGAAGAAATCCACCTGTTCTTTTTGCACACAGGTTTTGACAAATTTGGATTCCGATCATTTAGTCTTTAGTAACATCTCTATGTTAACCCTCATAAAATCGTTTGTGAAAAATCCTATGCAGTTTGATGTATGCGATGCTACGTTTTATCTTTGTCATCCATCGTCTGTAGTATTAGATTTTCTAAAGCATGTCGAAATTGCATTTCGATCGAATATTACCCAAGCAGTTTATGCTAGAGATCCGACTTCTTTTATTAAGAGAGCTGTAGCGTCTGAGATACCGACACGACCCATTTGCCGTACCGATATTATTGACAAAGTTGAAGATTATTACTTAAAGCTGAGGTTTTTCATTTATGAGAAAGGTGTTGCTAGCAGATTAAGAGCTGGTCGTCAATTCGCTAGTAAGAGCGCTGCAAAGCGTGGAATTGCTTGGAATGTCATGTGAAATTTTAATTGGTTTTCTTTTTTTGTTTATTGGTTATAGTGTGTTATTGATTGTTGTTGTGAATGTCTTATTCACAGAATAAAGAACGACTATGATTGTATGAGATTTTTGTGCTTAGCCTACTGCTTACTCAACATTTGTCATCGTCATCATAACTTTGAGCGCTTCAGTCTATTAAGCCATAAAGCTACGATTCTTAACTGATATGAAGATGAAATTGACATTTACGGAAAGTATCCTATGACGTGTCGCCGCCGTCATCGGAGCACTGTAAGGACTTTTTATTTTCTTGCACAAGTATTAGTTTGAAGATATAGTAATCAACGATCGTGATATTGTGATAGTGCTCAGTGAGGCCGACTCGCCCGCCCCCCTTCAAGTCAATCTCAAACATTGCCACGCAAGCACTTTTGTCGGTCAAAATTAATTGGTTATAAACGCCATGGAATAGCCTACGCAAGAGCAGATTCGTAGCCAAGCGACCCCACTAAGAATAAATATAGCCTAGCCAAAATACCTCTACAAAAACAACTACTTTACATACCGGTACTTCGTAACATAGCCTAATGTAGCACAAAAATTAGACCTGCAGATCAGTTTACGGCAAATGATATTTTAAGATGTCCTTGTTATAGGCCTTCCTGGATTCCTCGATCGATACTGCTAAATTAGCCCACTGGAGTTCATGCAAAATTTGTCTTCAGAAAAATAAATCTTAATATTATATATGCATTTCTACCTTCATATCGCATGTTTTAACGCTTGTCGTTGTGTCGTGTCTTCCTTTACTTGAATTTCTCTTTCCATAACTGTCGCCTTAAGGTCTGTTTACACTAAGTGCGATTTTAGTCCGATTCGCTGTCGTACGAAGTTTCATCAGATTTTTGACGTAAACAGTTGACGAAAATATCTTTCACACAATTCAAACCCAAACAGTTTTGCTGCCTACCGGTTGTTTTGCAAAGCCCCTAACGATTGTATTCTAGAATGCCGCGGATAGTGACGTGGCTCTACGTCATAACCTCTAACAGTTTCGTAGCCTACGTCACTGTACGTACGAAAAATTTCATCGTATTCTGTGTAAACACACCTTTACGCTATCTTCATTTTTTTCAAGAATAAAAAACTTGATTGATTGATCGATAATAAAAATTTATACCTACCATAGCTACCATTGTACCTAATCTAATACTTGATCAAAGCACATACAGTGGAGGACGAATTTAATTCGCTTGATATGACTTTCACGCTAAAGAATTGCAAGCAACAGGTTTAGATGTTTGCTAATTTAAATGGTAGGCTATAAATATTTACCGGTTTCTTCAATCTTTAACCAAGTACTAGTAAAAAGCAGTAACGGTAGCGTCACAGTAAAATTACAATTTTTCTATAAGAAAAAGCATAATTAAAGCTGTAAAGTATTTCATAACACGCTTCATACGTTTTCGTTCATCGCAAAAGATAAGCGATTGCTGCATTTAGCGGGTTCTAAGCAGAGGTCCAAGTTTACTACAATCGGAAAGTGTGTAAACAACGTTCAATTTTTTTAAAAGTTGCATTAAACGATGGCTTAATTCAAGATCTTCATTACAAAATTTAAATTTTTAAAATTGAACAACTACAACTGAAGTTATCGCGTTTTTTGTAGCATCAAACATCGTTTTTACGTTATAAAAGATAGGCGGCTTCTGTTTTTTTGGACACATTTTGGCTTCCATTGTCGCTTAACAATGGAACGAATGATCCGCATAACTTAAACGAAGTTATACGGACTTTGGTGTAGACTACCGGTATCTTCTGTGTTTTGTTACTTCCAGGTTAAGAAAACTCTAGTACCACTACCAGTATCCAAAATATACTGTCTGCATTCTACTGTGGAGTAGAGTTGCTGGATTGATTTCATACATTGTGAAAATGTTCAACAGATTAAGAAAATTTAAAGATGTAAGAATTGTTTTTTTATTTGCTTGTTCACTAGGCTATTGCTTTATTGCATCTCTTTTTTGATTGAATTGTTACAAAATTGTTTTGCTTAGTTTTCTATGTAAGGTGCATGATTATCCTGTCCACATGTCCAATTTTTTTTGGCTTTAAGCCTGCGATTCACTGGTTCAAAGTTCTAGAATTGCATCATAATGATTTTTTTATGTCATGGCTAAGAAGGAAGTGTCTAGAGCACCGGCAAACCTTTTATAGAACCAAACAAGCAGTCCGGTGCAGCAGCATTTTGATAGTGGAAACCAGTCCTGAGTGACAGCGACATCATATGTGGAAACAAACAAAGCAGTCTGGTGCAGCAGCATTTTGATTACGGTATAGAAACCACGTCGGTGCGCTAGACCAGGGATGGTGAACTTATGGCATGCGTGCCAGATGTGGCACAACGCAGATTATTTTCTGGCATGGCACTTAATGATACTTTGATCTTGATTTTGTTTAACTGCTAGCCTACCGTACATTCTAAATATCATTTTTGTAGGGCTATGGTGTGGTTAGTGTAAGTTAGTGTAGACAATGGGTAGTACTTAAATGCTTTGTTCAGTTGACCAGAATTTGGTGTACATTGCATACTCTGTACTAGTCTCATTGTCTATGCTTAGCTGAGTAGTGCCTCTGTAGGGCACCACATGGGCAACAGTCTCGACTGGTCGGCTAAACTACTGTACTTCAGCAACCCTGTTGCCTTGCAGGGCATGCCTTTTTAGGCAAAGGCTAGGCCCACTGCTTAGAACTGTGGTTGACGTCAGCAAGGGCATGCGACCATAAAATACATGCTCCAATAAAACCTCATGATGATGCAAAGAAAAATTTTGGCCCCCAGTCCCTGGCAACCCTTAAGTGGGCAGGGGGTGCTAAGAATCCCCGGGTTAAAGATTCATAAGGAGAAAGTGGAAAAACAGATTGGAGTAGGATTGGGAAGCTGGAATGTAGGCAGTATATGTGGCAGAGGAACAGAGGTGTGCAAACAACTGAGAAAGCGAAAGGTGGATGTATGTTGAGAAATTTGCAGAGGTGGGCATTGTTTAAAAAGTGGTTGAAGCGCAGCGCAACAAAGCGCAAAAGTTCTGTTAAGTCATGAAACGCAACGCAACAAGCGCAGCCTAATTTTTTTGAAATGACTGAAGCGCAACGCAACTTTCGCAATCAATTATTTTTTCGCATTAAAGCGCAACGCAACTTCCGCAATCAATATTTTTTTTGCATTAAAGCGCAACGCAACTTCCGCAATGAGGTTTGTACAAAGAAAAAGCGCAACGCAACTTTCGCAATGAAAAATTTAATAAAGCGCAACGAGTAGATGTATAAGCAATGCAATTTTCTCTTGAGTTATTTTTATAGGTGCTTTTAACAGCACGCAGTTGGCTACAACGCGACGGTCCACGACAACTCGACGCAGAAAACTCGCCGCGAACAAACTCGCCGCGGAAAACTCGTCGCAAAACAAACTCGCCGCAAAACAAACTCGCCGCAAAACAAATTTGCCGCAAAACAAACTCGCCGCAAAGCAAACTCGCCGCAAAACAAACTCGCCGCAAAGCAAACTCGACGCGAAAAGTGAAAAGCACGTATGGTTTGCGTACGCTTTGATGTTTTAACTTTGCTCGTATTTGCATTAATTGCTTCAAAAGATTGCACTTTGGATTAATACTCGAAAAATGTAATGCATGATTAGCAAATTAAAATGGATTCTTTTGGAAAACTTTAATTTACGTATACAGTCGTTCATGAAATTATTATTCGCTTAAATTATAACTATATTTTAATTTAATATAATATAATGCTTACTTACAGACTGCGGAGATAAGCCCCGCAACGCAATCCTACAAGCGAGTATAAAAGAAATTTTAGTTTGACCGTAAGTTGTCTTAATATTTGCTGCAACTTAAAAGAGCGTTTATTTATGATTTAAGAATGGTTAGGGTCCATTAGATTAAAGTAATCAGGCTTTGGACGTAAAATTTGCATCTTCTTTCAACGCCTGCTTATCCGTGAGGGTTGCAGGATAATTTGCATTGGTTCACGAGCATCCCTAAGCCATATTTTTTACTTGAATTTTCGTACTATGTAATACAGTTTCTGACTCTCGGCCAGCGCCCTAACTGCGCTCTTGAGTCTCAGATCCTCCTGCAAAAATTTCTGTATAAGCGACTTTTTCTGCTTAAAGGTAACAGAGCTAGATTCGAGATATTTTGTTACAAAAAATTGCGATTAAAACGTTTGAAGTTAGAAAAAGCATCCAAGTCTAAATATAAAAGCTGCAAATCCACTGAGGAGTGAGGAAGCTTCCAGCGCTTTCCCAGACCAAAGCAAGTGCTTGCCGAACACCCACGTTTAACAGACAATACAATATATTAGCAAAAGAACAATTTATTGAAAAAAAAAAGTGAGCATCGTTTCCCCGTGAGAAAACTTTTTATTTTGACATTCATGTTTCGCACACCAGCAGGTGCGAAACCTAATAAAAAATTAACAAATTTCCCACGCTTTGATCAGCAGTTGTCCACTGCAAAAAATGTTTCCCACGCTTTGATCAGCAGTTGTCCACTGCAAAAAATGTTTCGCACAGCAGCAGGTGCGAATATATTTTGCGAGTACAATTAGAGCAAAGGTTTAGTGTGAAAGCGTGAACCGTACGTGCTTTTCGCACTTTTCGCGTCGAGTTTGTTTTGCGGCGAGTTTGTTTTGCGGCGAGTTTGTTCTGCGGCGAGTTTGTTCTGCGGCGAGTTTGTTCTGCGGCGAGTTTTCCGCGGCGAGTTTGTTCGCGGCGAGTTTTCCGCATCGAGTTGTCCTGCTTCGACAACGCGATAACGATTTTAATGCAAGTGACTGTAACAGGATTTTGCGTGGTCAATGAACAGGAAAATTAAATGAGAAGAGAAAAAAGGTGCGTTGCTGATGATTGCTTTCTTCATCTTCATCCTCTTATCACGAGAAAGCGAAGGAGACGCTGCTAAGGACGAATCCAGACTCGCTTAGGAGTTGCCTTTGTTTCCGAGTTTTCCGTTTGAATTTTGCTTCTGACTTCTTTAATTTGCCGCTTGCCAGATTTCACCAAGCAGAGATAATCAACGTGAAGCATCTTATCCAAGGACGCAACAACGAGACTAGGTTGGGAGTTGAACCATCAACCTTGCGATCATGGTCGTCATAAAAACGACGCTCCAAACCACTGCGCCACGTTGCATTGTCGCGTGCCGTTAAGCACCTCATCGCGGTAAATCATAATTTGCATATGCGGCGAAGTTCTCCACAAGTAAATACGATTTATTCAACACTCAATGATCTCCTTAAGTACTTGCAATTATTTTAAAAAGCAAAAGACTTTAGTGTACCACATTTCTGATGAGCTGAAAATTTCTGCTACAATAAATTGACCTATAGACCTACTGTACGCATCAAGAAACAAACTGCTATTCTATTAAAAACAGTTAAAAAAAACTGCTTACTCCAGCACACTGCGCTTTAATTAATCCGACAAAGCGCAACGCAGTATTTCAACTTCCGACAGTGCGCAACGCACCAAAGCGCAAGCCACCAGATTTTTTTCAGTTCGCAGCGCAATAATGCGCACACTATTATATATTTTTTCAGTTCGCAACGCAGTAAAGCACAAGAAGGATTTATTTTCCTTGAAGCGCAGCGCAACTTGCGCAATGGCTAAAAATAATTTGTTAAAGCGCTTCGCAACTTCCGCACGTGCGGAAGTTGCGCAACTAGCGCTTTGCACTTCAAATTGCGGAATGCCCACCTCTGGAAATTTGCAAGGAGCAAATTAATGTTTCGACTATAACAGAAGTCTCGTCAGCCTTGCTACGTACAGCCAATCCAGACTAAACTCATTCCAGACTGTGAAGACTCGTTTTTGCATTGCTTTACGTGGACATCTCAACTTCATCTCTTTTCTAGATTGTACCCTATTTTCAGCAGGCGACTGGCCCCAAACAACGATACCCAATGAAAGAGCGTATAACTAGTTAACTACTAACCCCAAACTAAATTACCGGTAGCCTAACTAGCCCACATCACTAGAAGCCCCCATGGTAACCCACTCATTTGCAGCTGCAGACGCGTTGCGACCTTAGTATGGTCTCATCAGTGCAGCATAGCAACCTCCCACCTTCCTGAAAAAAAATTCTAACCTTCAAAACAACTACACACCCCAAATCTATGCCTCTACTCGTTCTGCTCAAGGTAGAACATTTGAAATAAAACCTTAAAGGAATAAGTACATGCTGGATTATGATGTCACAGATTCCCTGTAAACAATCGACAATAGAAATGACCGGTTGGTTTAAACATTTTCCCGGAGAAGGAATTTTTTGTCGTTTATGGCTTGTAACTATACCAGTTACCAACGCCTGCAAAAAACCTCTCTGTCCAACTGGTTCGCCTGTGAAAAAGCGGGGGACAAGGCAGGCACTGTGTCTGCACATGCAGCCAAGATATCGGCGGTTTAAACATCAATATTCCGGTACGTTTATCGAACTGCATGTACAGTTATAGGATCCAGCAAGATGATGCAGAGAAGGATCCGCGTCTGCAGCTGCAAATAAGTGGGTTGCCATGGGGGCTTCTAGTGATGTGAGCTAGTTAGGCTACCGGTAATTTAGTTTGGGGTTAGTAGTTATAGGCTCTTTCATTGGGTATCGTTGTTTGGGACCAGTTGCCTGCTAAAAATATAGCACAACCTAGAAAAGAGATGTCGAGATGTCCAAGTAAAGCAATGCAAAAACGAATCTTCACAGTCTGGAATGAGTTTAGCCTGGATTGGCTGTGCGTAGCAAAGCTGACGAGACTTCTGTTATAGTCGAAACATTAATTTGCTCCTTTCAAATTTCTCATCTAACTCATAATTGATGACAAAAGTTGATGGTTCAATGCCCACCTGTATGGAGGAGGGGTCCTACTAAACACTGCAAGGTACTACAAGGTATTTTTAAACCTTCAAAATGCTGGAAAACACTACAAGGAACTACAAGGTACTTTTATAGCTATTACAAGGTAGTTGAAAACAGCCCAAGGAACTACAAGGTACTTTTAAACCAAGTACAAAGTTGCTGAAAACACTACAAGGAATTTCAAGTTACTTTTAAACCAACTACAAGGTAGTTGAAAACACTACGAGGAACTACAAGGTACTTTTATAGCTATTACAAGATAGTTGAAAACACCACAAAGAACTATGCCCCCGACCCCAACCCCCTAACTCCAACCGCCCGACTCCAACCCCTGACTCCAACGCCCCAGACATTGCACCATCTGACTTTTTGTATTTTCGAAACTCCAAAAAGACTTGAAAGGCATTCATTTTAATGGCACTGATGAGGCAAATCAAGCAACAAAAACATGGCTCACAATCGTCACCGGATTACTTCAAAAATGGGATAAAAGGATCGAAGCACCGCCTGGAGAGGTGCATCGACCTTGATGGAGGCTGTGTTGAAAAGTAGATTGATTGTATCAATAAGTTATGAAAAATTGTAAAATTCCAGGTATTTTTTAAATGCCCCTTGCATATCAGTATATATAGATGAAAAGCTTAACAAGTTACTGAAAGCATTTGAGTTGGTGTGTTCATTGATGTGCAATCGGCAACAATGCAAGTAGAGTTCCTGATTATTTTTGTTTCATTTTGGTGTTGAACTATCGCATGACAATGTGTCAAAAAATAACGCCAAATCACCAAATTGCACCTGTAAAACTGTTTTTGCTTCATTGCTCGTTTCAAAAAACGTTTGAGGTAGCCTTGATGATGGGAATGAGATGATGCACATTGATTGTTGTTATGCATTGAACAATCAGATTGCTTGACGCAGGTTAGCGGGTTTTGTATCACAGTCATTGCAGGACAGTGTAGTTTGTAGTGTTATTCACATTGTTGCATATCAGTAACCGCATGTATACTTGTCAGAAATTTGTCAAAATCGAAATACAAAAGTTTGGCAGTGTTTAGAAGACTTATTGCCTTTTTTGAAATTGCTATTTGTACACACCAGTGGCGCACTTAGGATGTGACAAAGGGGTAGGTACAACCAAGGGTCTGGGGATGAACCCCCCAGCAGTCAGAGGCTAGTGGGTCTGGGGGCATAGCCTCCAGCTGCCAACGAATTTTTTCGATTTTGACTTTTAGCACACTTTTTTACCAAAAAAGGGCATGCAGTGAGTGCAGTCACTATAGACGATGCAAAAATATTTTTGCAGCTTATGTCTAAAAGCAGAAGCTTGGCTAAAATAAGTGAAAGGAGGCTGCTGCAATTATTAGTTTGAGAAATTACAGACTGAACGTTAGGTTTTAGCCTCTTATCACAGGGCCAAAGGGGGGTTATGGCATCGTGCTCTTCTCGTGCATGCGCCTATGGTACACATCAAAACCTAAGTTACATAAACTTTAGGTCTCTTACCCTATCCCTAATCTCCCCCCCCTTAATGTACTCCAATACCCCTAATTCAATGTTTCAGGTCACTGCTCATGACATCATATTGGCATAACACATATTGGCATAAAGAAGCAAACAAGCAGTTTGGTGCAGCAGCGTTTTGATAATGGAAACTGGGCCAGTTCTGTAAACTCAATCCAAACGTTTTGTGATAGTGCCTTAAATGTTTTTATTTTTGCTGATTCCAAAAATGTCAGTTTTTCTCTATCAGGTCTGTAGTTTTTCTGTGATGATGTATCCATCTCTGTAGGAAACCAGTAGCTACAACAAAGGCAAACAAATTGTAAGAAAATATTTTTATGTGACTTTATGACACATATTCAAAAACAGCACCAAAATATTCACAATTGAAGGATAGAGTTGAGAAAATGTTTACATATAGACATTAAATTGGGGTGAAAAAAGCTAAAATTTTTTTTGTTTTTGTATTCAAAATCAATAGCAACGAAAAATTGTTATGTTGCAATACTATAAACGTGGCAAAAAATGAACTAAATATTTTAATGTTTTCAGGTGCCCCCAGTCATGTAAAAAATTGATTTTTTTACTTTCTATTTATTGCCATGGCGTTATAAATAAAAACACAACCTCGCCAAAGCAGCATGTGCAATTAACGGCGGTAAAAAATTCCCTAAAACACATTGTTTGCACAATGCACATTGTGTAAATTTTGCGTGTTACCTTCAATCTTTCAGGTGCCCCTAAAAATCTGTAAAAAATACGCAATTTAATAATTATGGGGTTACTAGAAATTAACGATGCACAATTGTTTTGATCAATATTTACAATAAAACTGTTAAGAAGTTGCCACCGCAAAACATAAATTCCAATACAAGGCCTCCACCGAACTCAACGCATGTCATTTCTCTCAGCGCAATTAGCGCATGAATTGATTAGTCTTTTGTTATAAAAATGTACATTATTTTCAATTAAAACGAGCATTTACGACAGGCCCCTCCCAGACTTTTGATGCTTAAAAAAAGCCCAGTCTGAATAAGGTTAAGATTTTTTCCACTTTCCAACTAGCAACTTCCCAAATGTCAATGCCACTGATGGCGCAGGGCATAATTTATATGGTTCGGTTTGGGTTAGAATCATTTGTGCAAAAGTGCAGATGGAAGGTACGTTCTTTGTGCAGTGCTCACGACCCAAGGTCCGCCCATCAAAGTTGGCTCATAATGCCCATGAAAAAGCATGGCGCACGACATCAAAAGTGAAAGCCGGCAAAAGCAGGAATTTGCATGAAGGTTACCCTCGATCTGACCGGGGTCTCGCCAAAGACGACTTAAGGTCAGTAAAAACAGTGACCAACTGTGTGTATGTGTAACACCCGTCTTGGTACGCATCGGGGTCTGCCTACCTAAGTCGGTTCAAAGCTAGTAAAAAAACATGGTGCGCAAGGTAGAAAAAAAGCATGTGGATACCGGCAAAAGCAGAAATTCCCTTACAATGGTACCCTCGATTTGACCCCGGGGTCTCGCCAGGTTAGCGTTAGAGAAACATGAGTAGAGTAAGTGGAACCTTGTTCAAAAACAATTGAAATGTGTTCTTTTGTGATTATTTGTTCGTGGAACTTGCCATCAGCCATTTTCTCTTGGACCAAGGTTTTATTTTTTCTGTCGTAGAAGTATAACCCAGGAAGTGTAATGGTGGTGTCACTTGTTAAATCTTCACGCTGTTTGTGACGTTCTCTTCTTACTTTGCTCTGATCAATAACTTGTCTGGGATTGCTAAGACTGATAATTTGCATATCCCGCAACACTGCAGTTGCGAGGGAGGCTGCAGCTCGATCAAACACTCCATGCCGGTCACATGCTGCGGCTAATGCTGGTAATGCCATACGCATTTGTAGTAGTAGTACTGGTAGCAGTAGTGGTCCTTCTTTGTCATTCATCACTGCTGGTACGTATATCCACGTCTGAATCTGAGCTGCTGCTGCTTATGCACGGCTGCTGTTCAACTCGAAGACCACTGGTCCCTTCACAGCTGATTGTTGCTAATTTCACTCTTCTGCGATATATTATGCTTATTTTGTGTGTCGCTCGTTATGAGCAACAAAATAAACTCTCTCTCTCATCCTGGCAAAGTCTGTGCTACTTCTGTCTGTTCCAGGAGATTTAAGAGAACTGGAAGGCAAAGTAAGTTGGCGTTTTAGAGACTCATTCCTCGTTTTTAGCCTTTGCAAAGCTGCGGTTTCTGTTGGATCAATCTTTCCTAAGGTTATTTTTTGGCTATTTCATCATTTAAAAATTTTATTTCTTTTGGTGAAACTTTTCTTGTTTTAGAACACTGGCAATCACATCCTTTGCACTAGCTGGATCAAATATCAAACAACATTGAGTGGCTTCTTGTTTAAAGAGAGCAAATTTGATTTGATAACTTTCTTTGTCTTTGTGCCTTTAATAAAATTTTAGAATATTTATGTATCTTTGGTGAAAACTTTTAACATTGCTCAAACTCGATCATGAAAACACAGTGAATAGGGATGCTTTTCGCCATAATAATTCAATTTCAGACGTAACTTTAGATAAGATTTCGAAATGAGAAGGATCTTTACCATTAAGACCTTTTTTCATTTGTTGTTTAACTAAATTGTAAAGATTCATAGTTGTTTCATAGGTGAGAAACATATTTTGTGGTAACTCACACAGAGAATCAAAAATGACTCATGATACACCACTTCTTGTGTCTGTCATATTATTTCGGTATAGGTTACACTGTTGTTACAATATTCTGCTAAAAATATGATGAAAGATTGACGTACAACTGCTACTGTCAGTTCTTACAACTCAGGCATAACGTTCAACTCTCAACTAAAGCTAAAACATTCTCGCACTTTTTATTTAAAATCACCATACTTTCATCCTAAATTTATTAAATCTCGGCTGCTCTACTAAACGTTGTAAAGCATTAAAAGCTATTATCTGCAGCATTTTATCGAAACATACAAGATTTAATTACCTATTTCAGCAACTCCCACTGCATTAACTACCATCTACACGCTGTGAAATGTCAATTTATTCAATTAAAGCGGTAGAAAAAAAACTGTTTATGAATTGTGCACAGTGCTGTATTTGCGCTTGTTATGACCTACTTATTATGAAACTTTCCATCGAATTTTCAAAACAGCGGGGGCACCTTAAAACCTTTCTCAAGCTGAACAAAATTTTGCATGTCAGCTATTCTAACCAAGCCACAAGTTTTTTTTCACTGTTGTGGTAAATTTTAACACAAGTATTTTCGCTCCACCCTAATACACATCACTAGCCATAAGTTAATGTTTGACTTAATTTCTTGAATGGATGCTCTCACCAACAATAGCCCGCAAGCATGGTCTCATCCCAATGGCTTTAAGAGCGAGTTTCCATGTTGGTTATGTCTTGATGGTAGCACTCCCCTTGCTTGTCACTCACATCAGCTAGCTTTTCTGAAAAACTAGCAAGGTGGTTGTAACGTGAATCAACTTCTATTTTGTGATGAAGCTTGGCGTTCATTGCCAAGCGAAACGTCAAAAATAAAAATTGGAGAGTAGATTTTTCTGTCTCCGTTGTTTTACCGTACCGGAAGAACAAGCAGCGCAGAACTTGAGTTAGCCTAGCTAGCCTACACTACGATGCTCGGTATACAAGTCCAACAAAATTTTCCCCACTATGCAGTGTTTAACGTGAATCAACTTTATACCTGAGAGTTAAGCTCAAGTTTGTGTTTTAACTAAATCAAAATCCAATCATTTTCTGTTCTCTATTGTATAATTCTGCCCATATTTAACGATGACTCCCCATATTGGTCTGCCAGTTGCATGAAGTTGGCATGCAAAACGCAAGCTTTTGACTAGAGCTTGTATTCCTTGCATTCGCTAGTATTTCAGTTTTGTCAAGTGATTTCAAGATAAGGGCATGTATAAGAATTTGTTATCTTCATCTGTGAAATTAAGGAAAATGTTAGTTATCTATGGTTAATTCTTATTTGTAATGAAGACCAATGATAAAAGAATGCGAGGGAGAAGGCGAGTGCTTTTACTTTTACTTGAAGTTTTGTGATGTCATAGTCATTTGATTTATATCACAAGGGCAATCCATTATTAGAATTATATATATCGTCAAATTGGAATACTTATCCTAAAAAAGTTACATTTTTTTGTTATTTTAGGTGTAACTTTTGTTCTAATGATGACTTTTTCTTCAAAGTAGGTAGCATAATACACTCTGAGAGAGTTGTGTTATATGATGGCTTACAACCAATAGGGTGCAGTCCAAAAATTTACTAATTGATTATTTATTTATTTAAAGTCGGCAAAGTTGTTCGACTACTTTCAATTTTGCCCATGATGCTTGTTTCAGGATTTTCAGCCACCTAATGCTTCTATTAGCAATGATAACGCTGTGAAATGCATCTTTGCCCACTTTAGGTGTTTTTAAAAAACGAAATTGCTCACATTTATCTACTTGGCATGGTAATTTGACTTACTTACTTCTACAATATGCAGATCTTACACTTACCAGTTCGTGTTACAGTTGTCACCATTTTTAATCTCACAATGTACACACTTTACGAGTTGAAATATTGGTACCGATAGTTGACTGGCCACAGATAGTCAGACAATCTATTTATACCATATTATGTACATCATAAGCTCCACGTGGTCTTGTGGGCAAAGTTATAAGCAAAATAGTTACAAGTCTGCCAATTTTTTTCAAAAAAAGTCTTGTAAATATTTTTTTGGAATATCTTTGGCTTAACATTTTGTTTTGCATGTTGGTGACCTTATAACAAGTTTCTGCGCAAGTTCAAAACTTGTCTGCCATAGTTACCTTTGACCCCTATGTTAAACTTTAGGGATGCATTTTTATGTTTTTTTATACTACATTTTCTTAATTAAATTTGGGTTAGAAATTGTTGTTTTTTATCACATTTTTTGCATTAAAATCAAAGCTTAGGTAGTTGCTTCAAAAGTAACATATAAAAAAATTGAAAAAATTTTGTACAAAAATTATGGCGGTTAACAATAGACAATGTACAAAATGTGGGCAAAGTTGACACTAGTGGGTAAAGTATACCCATTTTACGGTAACGCTAAAATGTGTGTAGAAACATCGAAGCACATAGGTGCCGAGTTTGTGATTTTACCGGGCATGCGGTAATTTTATGACGTCAAAATTGAAGCATTACCACGTGATTACTTAAATCTTAAGATGTAGTAAAATTGGTGAAATTTATTTGTTTGCAATCATTAGGCTCTACTACTGCTTAGACTGTACGCTGCAACTTGAAATTCAGCCAAAGCAGAAGTTTCAAACGTTTGGCACGTGATTAACTTTTATCTTATCTTAACATCGTTGTCACATAAGCATACATTTTTTCTACCGCATGCTATATACAGGGTGACCCAAAAAAACGAGCCCCAATTCTAATTATTCTAAATACACGGGGCCAGTTTTTTTTGGGTCACCCTGTATGCGTAATCACTTTAACTGACGCAGCACACTTTTAATAGCTCAAAGAATAAAATCGAGAAGAAAAATAATTTAGTGGAAAAGCTACACCTCATGCGTGCTGCGTACGCACCTGTATTACGCGTAGATGTTTGGTATTTCTGCGCAAAAGCAAATTTTGGTGCTGAAAAATTTACGTGGAGCTGCATCAGCTCCACCAACAATAATTTTGAGAAAATTCTCGTCTGTGCAAAGTGAATTTTACTGCAAAATGGAAAATAATGAATTTTCTCGGAGAAGCCTTAGATCAAGTATGTCCAACCTTTTTTTGTAGCGGGCTGCATTGAGAGCTTGATTAGCCTTAATCCTTGAATGGGTCGCAAAAGTTCTACGTTGCTTTCTAGAGCTAAAAAATCCTCGTTTCTTTAGAAAAAGAGGTCTTCACTGCTTTGTAGAGCTTTCCCATGAAGGTAAGTGGGCTGCACAGAAACACCAAAAGGGCTAAATGCGGCCTGCGGATTGGGCATGGCCGCCTTAGATCGATGCAATAAATGCGAGTTGCGCTAGCAGTAATCATTGCAACATCACAGAAGCAAATAATTGAAAAAATATCAATGTACCAACTTTTCTCGTTGTCAGAAACTTTACTTAGCCTAGTTTTTTACTCAATTCAAAACTCTGCATGTCGGGATTTGGTCATGATTTGTTTTCTAAACAGGCCTACCGTTGCAAACTTACGAAAACTAAACTAGTATATAAAACTTAGTTTAGCTTGCTTTATTTTCGTGAGTGTAACCTATTCGCAACAAAATTTTCCATCTTCTATTTTTTCACAATCTCAGTCAAATTATTATAAACAAAAGTAGGTTAACCCAAAAAAATCTTATTCAGAATGTTATCATACAATTAGCAGAATTAGCGCAAATCAAAAGCATTGCATTAACAAACAGAAGCGAATTTTAGTTCGCAAAGCACTTTATACTTCAACTAAATCTATTACTCATAAACGAAGCTGTTAGACTGACACTAAAACAAAGACTTTCATCGCCAAAATTACAATTTATGAAACCGCGGGTGGTATTACGAGACCAATTTTTGAGAGCGTTCAATCATAAAATTATCACATCATGAAAAGCGGTGGAAAAGGAGATTCAGCAGAAAGTTATGTTATTTAAACCAAGAAAAAACTTTAGCAAAGTATTTTTCATAGTATAACCAAATGTGTGGGCATGCACGGCATGCCCGCATACTCGAAGTCGGCGCCCGTGTCGAAGCATAATGCTTGGAACCTGAGTTATTTTTCAAAATGGACTTCGATCAATTGACCTGTATGTAGAAAAATTTTGGTCATTTTAAATTTTTTTTTTGTCATGTTTTAAGTAATAAGAAGTTGAATGAAATATACACCTACTTCTTCATTATCGCAACACGGAAAAACTACTTTCTGTTTGATGTTGGTTAACCTGACACTCTGACATTGGTAGAATCACAACTTTTAGGCGCGTACGATTTGTCATGAAACAGTTAGCCGCGAGCGGTTAGTCACCAGGACAGTTACACGCCAGGAGGTTTAGGCGCCAGCTCTATTTACGCATAATGTTTTAAACTTGGCACATGCATTTTTTTGTTTTTTTGCAAGAAGTTTTTTGTTGTTGAAATTTATAGGTTTAATTTGAAGGAAGCTAAGTAAAAAATACAGCATCACATCTAAAACAATTTCTGTTTTAAATGAAAGTTATTTTACCCAAATTTAGAGACATTTCACGCAAAAAAATTAATTTAATGAATATGCAAAATCATGTCGGAATTAACATGTTTTAGCATCATTAGGAAACTCACGTAAGTTTTCAAAAAAAAAATGTTCATTATTATCGTGCATTACGTCAAAATATGTAACGAGTGATGGTACTCATATTCGTGGTTAAGCGCCTGACCAACACAGCTTTGAACCATGGAGGAGAAACGTTGCAGAAGTGGCCAGCCATAGGCGTACTGTGCCCAATTTGAATAGTCTGAGAATCAAATCCCAGTCCTCTCATACCGAAGTCGATGCTAATACGAAAAAAAAGTTGAAGTTTAATACATCGAAGTGAGAAATAATTACTCTCAGCAATACCATATTTGACATTACAGAGATTGCAAAAACATTTATCTTTTGAGATTCGTAATTAACCATTGTCTTTTTATTTATGTTGATTAGGAGGCATGTAATTGTACTGCAGATAATATGAGAACTGTCAAATGTGCAAAAGCATTTACTGAAAAATTACTGTATAAAACTGTTTGTTTAAACAATTTTAAACATTTGCAATTAATGGGGAACACTTTTTACAACCTGTGTATGTCAAATATGGTACTGCTGAGCGTAAATATTTGTCACTTTGATATATTAAAATTCAATTTTTTTCCATATTATCATCAACTTCGGTATGGGAGGTCTTTGGTTTGATTACCGGGTTATTTAAATTGGACACAGTGCGCCTACTGCTGGTCACTTCTGCAATGTTTCTCCTCCGTGGTTCAAAGCTGTGTTGGCGTGATGATAATGTAGATTTTTTTTGAAAACTTAGTTTCCTAATGACGCTAGAACGTGTTAATTTCATCATAATTTTGCGTATTCATTAAATTAATTTTTTTGCGTGAAATGTTTCTAAGTTTGGTTAAAACAACTTTGACTTGAAATAGAGATTTGTTTTACATCTATAAAATGTCACGTTCATAACCTATGTTACAAATGTATCTCGTTTCCACATCGCTACAATAAACACGCACCATTTACAGAGGTTTGTTGTATTTTTACTTGGCTTCCTTCAAACTAAACCTATAAATTTCCTACAACAAAAAAATTCCCCCAAAAAACCAAAAAAATGCATGTGTCTAGTTTATAACGCTATGCGTAGAGATATAAATGGAGCTGGCGACTAACTCTTTCGTGATTAATCGTCCACACCTAAAAGTCATGGACCAAGCATTGGTAGTCTGTTTGTAATTGTTGCTTGCATATTGGCAAGATATTTACTTTGATCAATTGACCAAAAAGGCTTTAATTTTTTCGGTTTTTACGAAATTGATTTGGACTATGACCGAAATTTTACTGAAGAAAAACCCCAGTTTGTAACTTCTTACTAGATTCAGTAGCAAACATGCAGCCAGAATAATTGAAAACATTTTATATTACTTGACGTTTCAAGAAGTTTCTCATCTCACTGTCAAAAGTAAGATAAACAGGAGAACGGCTTAGTATATTCAAACAAAAACATGGATTAACGATTGTTACATAAAACTAAGCGTGTTAGCATCACAGCTAAAACAATTCATGTCAAACTAATTTCTTCACAAGAAAAAAAAAAAGAACCCAGCATTAAGCGTGTATAAAGGCATAGAATATTGTACAATATTAGTCAACATTAAATGTTGGGGCAATTCTGCCGTCATTTGCCAAAATGCATTATCTTCAACTTCTTCACTTTTCGAAAAAATTGACTCTTAGTTTTTTGAGGTTTTCGAGGATGTTCTTCATTGTAGATTTTTTTAATTTTTGGTATTCAACAAGCAATTAATCATGAAAGTTTTATGATAAGCTCTGTTGTTAATTTTTATTTTTATCATGTCAATGGAGTTAATGGGTTTTGCAGCTATTTTTTATCAGTCGGCAGCGTGGCGTAGTGGTTCGGAGTGTCGTTTTTACAACGACCATGATCGCAAGGTTGATGGTTCACCTCCCAACCTAGTCTCGTTGTTGCGTCTTTGGATAAGATGCTTCACGATGATTATCTCTGCTTGGTGGAATCTGGCAAGCAGCAAATTAAAGAAGTCAGAAGAAAATTCAAGCGGAAAACTTGGAAACAAAGGCAACTCCTAAGCGAGTCTGGATTCGTCCTACGCATAGCGCCTCAGTCGCTTTCTCGTGATAGGAGGATAAAGATGAAGAAATCTTGTTTTGTTTGGCAAAACTTTTAACTCCATTTGTTACGTCAGTATTTCAATTGTCACTCTGTAGCTGCGATTGATCAAAAATTGTTTAGCAAAACCTGTTAACTCCTCTTGTTAAGTCACTATTTCGGTTATCTTAATTTGATCTGCTTGATAATTTTTAATTTAATTTAAGTTATTTTATGCAATCGCAGAATAATGAGCGCACAAAATGTGATTTTAAGGCGAATTGTTTGTGATGCAAAGTTGCTTTTGAGTTTTGACACACAAAATAAATAAGTTTTTTTCAAATTATGTTGAACTGAAAATTCAAGAGTAATTGGTGGAGACTGCGAAGTGAGCTTGAACTCTTCGAGTTAGGAGCCACTTGGTATGTATGTCAAATGCGATGGGCTCCAGCTATGAACGGTATCTGTCACATAATTTCTGTAACCTGCCATGCCGCTGACAAAGTTGTTGACGGAGCGGTATTTCCCGTAGTCCAATGGCAAAGCGTACTAAACTACTGTTTGGTAAAAGCAGAACACTATTGCTTCTCATTAACATGTGCAAAGTGGCATCATTGCTGCCAACTGTTTTGTAACTCAACATCGTTTGCGTGCAAAAGCATGCATTTGATTTGAAAATCCACGGTTGAGTTGAGAACCTGTTTCAGTGGAATTTGTTGCAAGTTTGCCAGCAAAACTACGAAACTTTAACCAGCAAAATCATTAACACTAGCTGTAAACATGGGAGTTCGCATAACAGCAGAAGAGGGCAAGAGGGGGCACTTGCCCCAACTGAATTTTGATTGAAAAGTGAAAAGTACAGTATGGCGGTATTACTGGGTGTATGGGGTGCGCACATTCAAAAAACTTTAGGCTTGTACCAGGGCTGCAAACTCTTTCGAATTTTATTCGAGTTCGAGTTCAACCTATTTTTTCAAGTTCGAGTTCTCTAATTTGATTATTTTCGAGTTCGACAAAAATATCGGTTTGACTTGACTCGGAAACAAGCCTGAGTCAACCACACCAGAGACAGACACTTTATCTACTCGGCCATCTAATTGGTTCCGGCAACGTTCCGGTACAAGAATAATAACTTAGTTACATCAAACTCCCGCTGCTAGCAATAATTGTTTACTGAAAAAGAGTATATCAATCAAAGCACGTAAAAAACAATTTAAAGATAAATATTTTAATGATATAGCTTATTCTAACTGTTACATAATCTTATTCTGCTCTGATTTGAAATAGTAACCTATTCGTCCTGCTTTAGTTGGGTCTTACCAATTCCTTGGCTCTTAATCTAGAGAGATGTAAAGACATTGCTTTGGAAGGACGACTGACATTTTTTTTTGCTGCCGAGAGAATAACTAAGGAAGCAAAATTGCTGTTTTAAATATTCATTGCCATATATTTGAATGCGTGATTTTTACAATTTATGTAAGCTTGCCATCATTGTTCATAAAAACGCATCAGCCTATTTTTGCTTCCCTACTGTCTCCAAATTCCTTAGTTGAAGGAGATAACCCCGAATAAAATTGCTGTCGTCGGTATTTTGATGTTCAGTACATTAATACGCGTGATTTGGCACAACTTTTAGCCTTGCCATGGCTCACTTGAAGAATATCACGTGACTACGTGGTGACGTCATGGGAGCACAAAATCATTGCTGTCGGGTGGTTATCCCCGTATAAAATTGCTGTGATTGGTATTTCGATATTCAGTACATTAATACGCCTGATTTGGCACAACTTTTAGCCTTACCATCATTCACTTGAATAAATGTCATTTTTGATCCCCCTAAAATGGGTAATTAAGGGGTGAAATCCCCGGATCCACCCCGGCAGCAATAAATATTTTGAAATTACCTGTAAGTGTTCCAGTTTTGATGTGGTCAAACCTTTTGCCGTCATTCACTTGAATAAACCCTCTGGGCGCCCGGTCTATTTGGCAATCAGTTGTCGTGGTGGCAAGTTTGCATGGCGGCCAGTTTGCTGCGATCAGTTGTCTTGCAGCCAGTTGGCAGCGGTCAGTTGTCTGTGTTTCGTTACTTCAGCATTCGTTACTTAAGGTTCAAGACTATACCTCAGCAGTTTAGTACCATTGAAACTGTCAGTGTTGTGGTCACAATTAAACAACAAACTATATTTTGTAGTGATCTTTTATTTCTTTTAAACAATTTAAATATCTTTCCAATGAACTCGAACTGTTTTATTCAAGTTGGAGTTGAGAAAAAATATTTTTTTTAGTTCAAGTGCGAGTTCAGGAAAATCATTGAGTTCTTTCGAGTTCGAGTTTGCAGCCCTGGATTGTACTGAGAGTTGCCCATCGCAATAGATGAAATGATATTCAATTCAAACAACTGGCTGGTGGAACGTAACTTGATTATTGTAAGAGGAGAGCTTTGGTTTTTTCTAAAGGTTTTCATCTGACACCTAACAAGGGAGTCGTCAGTCAAAAAAATTCTGACAAGTGACGACTTTCTGACGGTTTCCTTGACAAGTGTCAGACGAAAAACTTTGAGAATGATGAAACCTCCCCTTGGCTTTGGCAATATTCAATTTACAAACTTTAGTCAAGCATAGTCTTGATAGTTTTGCCGAAAAGTTCTAATTGCAAATACATCGGTCTAAAATTCGAATTTGTAACCTGATTCTTGCCCACTCGAAAATTGAAAGTGAGCTTATGCAAGAATGCATCTGATTTGGGGCTAGAGTCAGAACTAGGGGGAAAAAATGAAACAAATCGTGCCTTTCAAAGTAGTTCAAAAAACTCTAAAATTGCAATTTAGTAGCCATAAATTTATTGCAAAATTTTTGGGGAGCATGCCCTCGAACTCCCTGGAACCGCAGTTTTTACCATTTGGCATCTACTAAGCTCTCTCAAAGGGATTGAGTAACATTGTGTTAAGAATCGTTGAGTGCATTTGCTCATACACAGTACCTAGCATTTGCTCATTTAGGTTGTTTAAATCTAATGCATCAGTAATATTTTGCAAACATGTCGATTAGATCTTGTGGCTTAGTATTACTATTCCTATGTTGCTCACAATCAAAACCAGACATAGGCAAACTACGGCCCACGGGCCAAGTCCGGCCCGTCGATCCTTTTATTCTGGCCTGCTGGCACTTACACAAACTTAAATTCTCACCGTAAATGTAGCAGAAGACCTTTTTTTCCTTTAGAGATCATGGATGACAGTGATTTTCAAAAAATAAGCCTCAACAGTGCAAAATTGGACAAAAAAATGAGGTGAAAACCTCTTATTTGGAAGATCACATTCGTACGTGGACCGTGATCTCCAAAAAAAAAAAGATCCTTACCTTGTTTTCTAATCAGCGTGCGGCCTGTGACTTCAACAGTTTTTCCAAATCTGGCCTTTCGTGTGAAATAATTGCCCACCCCTGATCAAAACAGATCGACTGACACCTCAGGGTGTAAACTTATCATAGCCTACCAAGAAAATTGCCACCCCTTCCTACAAAATTTCTGCAGACGCCCAGTGCCCATGTCAGTGAAGCATTTTTACAGTACCAGAATTTATTGCTTTGAAGGTAAGCTTACTGCTTGACTGTGCTAAGGTAAGCTTGATATGTTGCATCATAAATTTGGGCAAGTCGAATTCAATTACATTCCTTGACATAAAAAGGTTATTGGTTGTATTGAAGAGAAGTTAGCTAAAAGCATGAATTGGCTTACAATTAATTAGGCATTTTTCTACAGCAGGGCTGTATTTAGGAGGGCAGGGTATGGGAAGATCAAACCTCACCCAAAATAATTTCAGTACTGATGCTGACATGGAACAAAGACCTTTTTTCTTAGAGATCGACCTTAGAAGTTGTTGTTTATTTATTTTTATTTTTTTATTTATGTAGTTGCATATTTATCCTCCTATCACGAGAAAGCAATCAATGCGCTATACGAGCTCGCTTAGGAGTTGCCGGCCATCTGTCTATCACACCCAGATGGGGAAATCCCGCTAAGTGCCTACGTCAAAGTTAAAGCTGATTGTCATCCCTTCTAATAGCAAGACCTACCACTTTTTCCTAATCCCCACCCCAAAATTGTTTTTCATGCGGCCCTTTTACGAACCGATGTAGGTCCCATTCTTACACGTCATAGTGGTTGGTTGAATTGAAATTTTTCGTTGCATGGAAGTAAAACATGAAAGTGGGAAAAATTGGCAATACTAGGACGGATGAATTTTTGTTAGACTTTTAAACGACCTTTTAACTAGAATTGCTGCTTAGCTTAGTTGATACAATCGCTGCATAACTGGAAATCCCTTCAAACTCATCTTCATCTCTGGCTAGACCTGTCATCCATTATTTCACTGCATGTACGCGCACAGCTTTGTACCAAGTTATGTGCTGTAGAAATCGCCGATCGTGATTTAAACATGTTAAAACAAAGAAACTTTCCGATTGCAGCTACGCTTGTATAAATGCTTCTCAAGTTTGAGAAAGAAATTGGCCTACCAGGCACTAGAAAATTGTTTTTTCATGATTAAGAGAAAACGTAATTACTAGAACACGTGATATTAGCATAGTTGGATCAATTGCTACGTTACAAGCCAGTTAGTTTTTGTGTACAATCTTAGCTAAAGCTACACCAAACAATGTACCAATCGCAACTATTGCTTTGTTATAAAAAGCTGAAGTCTCAACTATTGCTATGCTGAATTTACGTTGAGCTGTAAGACACAGGTAAAAATATTGGTGGAACAGTTTGGAATGTTATATACTTGAAGCATTAACAACGAAAAACCATGCCCAAATCCAATCTTTAGTTGGGCAAGATGTGAAATGCTATGACAACAATGTAAAAATGGCGCAGTTAAACTGCGTTTACTACAAGAAAGAATTCAGGCAGTTGAGAGCGGTTAGAGCTATGCCACCTTGAAAGCAGGAGAGCTGTTGGTCTACAGTTTTTTAGTCCTACAGGATTGTAATAACTTACACCTGTGTTAGGCAAAAATGAGAAACCTTTATTGATCTGAAGATTCAAGAAATAGTTTAAAATTTCAAAAAAAGCGTGTAATTTTGAAAAATTAGACCAACGCAGACGCTAAAAATTACTTTTAGGCTTTTGCAAACTCTAAAAATTACTTTCAAAATTATTGGAAGCTGCAACGTCAAAGTTAAAGCTCATTGTCATCCCTTCTAATAGCAAGATCTACCACATTTTCATTATCTTCCAGGTTTTTGCACAATGCTGCTTTTCTGGTTGGCATCGGCGTAAATGGTGAGGCTACGTGACAGTTTGGGAATTTTCATACTTAGGATGCAAAAAATTTTGCTTTTGGTATTTGTGGTAAAGTTTGTTAGCTCAGTGCGTAATCTGGTTTAATTTGTCAGTGTTCTTTTCTCTTTAAATTACTCGAACTCGCGTCTTGCTTAAAATCACAATGACGTCAGCATGCTTTTTACAATCTCTCTGCTTTATCGAGATGCAACTGCTTATTTCTCTTTTCTAGTAGAGTATAATCTGTAGCGCAGAAGTAGAATGTGTTTCACTTGTGCTGAGTGTTAAGTATTTTGCATGTGCCAAGTTTAATCTTGTGGCTTAGATCTTTAGTTGATTAATATTGTGTTATATTATAGAGCATGTTAAGTTCTCAGTAAATTAAAACCTAGAGTCATTGAAATTGTTTATCGCTTTACTGTCAAAGGTTACGACAGTATTCCTCATTCTCGTGACATTCTTTATACTACAATTTTCTGCAGCCTTGATTCACTTTGATCACTTTAAAATTAGAATTTTTTGGAAGAGTCGAGCCTTCTTTCTGGTGCAGGTCAGTGAAAGAAAAATAGCATGAGAGATCCATAGTTATCACTTCATTCTTCTTGCTTGATTAAGAGATGGGTTGAGTCAAATCGTTCCAGTCGTAAATTGATCTGACTTTTTTCATTTTGGAATAGATTGATTTCGTGCACAGCATCTGGCCGTATGCCCTTTCTCTAAGAAGTATTTGTGCTCGATCTCCTGTACGGGCCATCAACTCGTCGAACGCACTGCCACAAACTGGAAATTAGAGTCCAGTTTTTGTTCTGGGCGGAGCAGTTGTCGCACCAAAATGCAAATTTTGAAAAGCTCTATCCCTTTGTGCCACAAAATATCGACAGCAGTCATCATCTCCATGCAGACTGCCAAAAAGTTTCATTGAGCACTGTCAGCCGGGTCAAAAAATATTGCGACTTAGGAGTCATTTTGGGCAACATGATCACTTTTTGCATGTCTGCAACAAGCACATTGTGTCTTCAGACACTTTTTGGCTTTATCTTTTTGGTATATGCTGGTAATGATTTTGAGCTAGTTTAGTGTTGTAAAGATGACCCTTCACCCGACTGCAAATCTTACAATCACAAGCCTCCTCATGAGTGTGATTTTTGCTAAGCAAGGAAATGTCACACTCACCTTGAGAAGGTCTCCCAAATCCAAAGTTCATTTCTTTGAAGAGTTTTTGATGTGCAGATCAAGACACCTTTTCATTTTTCGAATTGTAGTCATTCCACATGTATGTTTCAGTTAAGCTGGGTCTAAATTTCTGCGTTTTGGAGCTCTAATGCATTATGCAGAAGCAGGGGGTGAAAAAAATTTTATGTGCGTGAGTTTTTTCTTTTTTGCCAGTATCAGGGTTTCATTGCCCTTCTTTACTTCAATTGAGCGAACGCTATGAATTTTGCACTGAGTCTTGTAAATGCATACAAGTATGAATTTGATTTAATGCCAAGTGTCGAAAAATAAAATTTTTGACACAAGGATACATAATTTCTGGAATTGGTCAGTATTTGATACCTTAGCATATTCTTTCTGGACTTTTTTCTGACATGGAGACATGGAACAAAGACCTTTTTTCTTAGAGATCGACCTTAGAAGTTGTTGTTTTTTCCTAATCCTCACCCCAAAATTATTATTCATGCGACCCTTTTACGAACCAATGTAGGTCCCATTCCTATGTCATAGTGGTTGGTTGAATTGAAATTTTTCGTTGCATGGAAGTAAAACATGTAAGTAGGAAAAATTGGCAATACTAGGATGGATGAATTATCAACTCTTTCTATAAAACACAATTGCACGTCTTTTTTACATAGTTTTTGTACTTGTGAGTACAGTAAAGACGTTAAAATTTCAAGTAACAATTTTAATTTCAAAAATTCAGTGATTGATATGCGTAGACAATTATTATAGGATATTTACTGCGGAAACAAAATACAAGTTAGTTAGTTAGTGTCTTTTATTTCCGTACCGTCAACACAAGAATAACATGCATAAATAACATACAGTATAATTGGACAGCACGAGAAAAGGGAAGAAGCAACAAAACGATGAACGTTGTAACATGCAAGGGGAGAATGGAAGATCAAGAAAAGTAACATGAGAAGCATGGTTGCAGCACAAAAATATGACCGGAGATTTAAACATAAATTTCAATTTCCATTGGATAAGGACAGACGATGGATCCAGTGCTGGCACAAGAGCAGGCAAAGTAGGAAGAACTTTTAAACACAGAGACCACATTGATGTGATGAGACTGGGGCATGTTTTTTGTTGTGGGGTGGGATATGGATGGGGGCTCAAAATGGTGTGTGAACACTCAAAATGGCGTGTTGACAGATGTGACGAACATGTTACTTCAAGATGGGTATCCTCGTTAAGTGCCTTTTTAACGGTACTACTGGTAAACGTACCGGCTTATTCTCCACGCTGTTCATTTAATGCTGAACGCCAAGTTGGTAAGCTAAGAATAGCCTCCAAAATTTGTAAGTCACTGATTTGGAGTGACTAGGAAACAAATCCCGAGTTTACCACTCCAATGGCGGATGCTCTATCCCCTTGACCATTTCTTCAATCTATTCTTTGCAGCATCAATCAGCTTTAGTACCGAGAACGTTACTACGGATGTAAATAATAAAAAACAACATTTTCAGAACATTTTCTTTGATTGATAAAAAGCTGGGTCCACAGTCAACATTAAACTTAAACTAACGTTTAGTACTGATTCTTAGGGAATTCTCCGTTTCACCTCAGGGAAGTTCCCTATTGGGTCACCAGTCAGGAAGCATTATAGTGCCCCAGTAAGTGATAGAGCTCGGCCGATATATTGGTCAGCCAATATTTATCGGCCGATAACGAGGTTGGCCGATATATCATATCGGCCGTTTTCTACCGATAAATTATCGGCAATCAACAAAAACGTCTTATTTACGATTTTACTAATAAATGAAAGGTTTTCGGTGCTTTTGCATGCGCAGTTGCACGTACATTCAAGCACGAAAACGACGCATTAGAAAGAGCGTGCATGCACACTCAAACGACAACAAGTAGGACCTTCAAATTTTCAGAGTATATGCATATCAATGTGTGGAACAAAAATATGCCCAATAATTGTCTTCGACCTTTGACCTGGGGGTAATACTTTTGACCTTTGTAAAACTATCGACCTTTGACCTGGGATAATTGTCTTCGACCTTTGACCCCTGGTCAAAGGTCGAATAAACAAATCTCAACTGTTTTTTTGTGCAGCCTAAGACTTTTGAACCACTGATGCTAGAGGCTTCAAATTTTCAGGGATGATAAACCTTAATGTCAACTTGTGTCTGACAAATTTTGGAGGGTGGCGGTCAACAGGTTAAAGGTCAATTATATAAAAAATTTGAAGAGAAATCTTTCCAAACGCCAATAACTTGTAATTGGAAACAAGCAAAACCTTCAAATTTATCAAGTATACACAATGCATCTCGATAAGGGTAAAAAAATATTCACAGTGAATATCTGCATGTGACGTCATTTGGGGTCAAAGATGAAATATGAAAATATGTTGTTTGAGTTATAACTATTGATTAAAAACAGATAGGAACTTGAAATTTACAGGAATGGTGTATCTTACCAGGTTCTTGCGTTGTACCAACTATTAACGCTCTATGTCTCGTGACTCGGGGTTAGAGGTAAAAAAATTGATAAAATTTGCCAATATTGTGCAGTCTAAAGCTTCTGAACTGCTAAAGCCTGAGACTTGAAATTTTCAGGGATGGTAGATCTCAATGTGAACTTGTGTCTAACAACTTTTGGAAGTGGCGGTCAACAGGTTAAAGGTCAAGAAACAAATTTTATCAAAACAAAAGCAAAGTCTTCGGATATCGGTTATCGGCCTTTAAATTTTAAATATATTGGTATCGGCTAAAAAAATTCATATTGGTCGAGCTCTAGTAAGAGAAACTAACATTATTAACTGATATATAGCGTTTATTTTGATATTTCAAGCTATGCATAGATAACGGCATGTTGAAACATTGGGGAATCCCCTAATTATGTGAAAAAATTGCTAATAATTTAAAGCGATTTGAGCATAGGGCAATCGATAATGTTTTTTGCTAAAATTATGCAGGGGTGATTTTTTAGTGAAGTAAAACAGAAAAAAGCGTTTGCAGCATATCTTTTCAAAAAAAGTGTTTTTTGGCCCACCCTAATGCCATTATTGGCAAAAAATCACTAATATAAAAACGAAAGTTGCAATTACCGTATTTATTCGAGTATAACGCGCAAAATTTTGAACTGATTTTTAGGCAAAAATCAATGTTGCGCGTTATACACGAGGTCTGAGAAATGCGATATTGAAAATGTGGTTTTTAACATCTGAAACGTACGTGCGCTCGCAAAGTTTTTTAAAGACGGGCATTAGCAATAGAATGGATGGTACAGAAGACGACCTGTTGTGGGATTCAAAATCGGGGTCAGAAGAAGAGGTTGAAAGTGATGTTCCCGCCGATTGGGACACTGATTTAGACATAACCCAAACACAAATCGAACAGTTGTTTGATGAATCAGAGACTGAATCCGATTTTGAAAGGTTTTGAATTACTGTGTGCTTTCAATAAATTTTTGTTCATGCTGTGAGTTGTTACCTTATGTGCTTACCAGTAGTTAGTAGAGAAAAAATAAAAAAAGAATTTTATACCAATTTTCATTCAAAATTTAAGGGTGCGCGTTATACACGAGTGCGCGTTATACATGAATAAATACTGTATTGGCGAAAAATGGAAAAAGGGAGACATTTGTGTTTGATCACAGTTGCCAACAAGTTGCTTGAGCCTTGGCTGGTGACTAAAGCAATTGCAGTAGTTTGGCAAGCGCACTAGGGTAATTGTTTGTTTCACAAGCTCGCACCAATAGTTGGGTGAAATGATAGCGATCGGCAACTGTCAGAATAAGGCCTCAGGCCACACTACAGGGTAAGGTTAGATACAGTCTGCAAACCGGTCAAAATCCTTTCATGAGCTGGACCCAGTTTGCAGGTCGTATGTTGCCCATGCCTCGTCTACGTTAATTGATTATAGTGATCATGCTCGCTTTTATAGCCTAACAATCCAATAGTATTTCACAAAAAATTGGGTAAAAAATGAAATTGCGTGAATTGGGACTCAAATGCGGAATTCACCTCTGGGGAATGACTTCCACAGAGTTTTAGGGTAAAATTTTGTGAGAAAAAAAGTCACACTAATAACTCATTTCATTTACTTCGAAAAAACCCACCATTTTATCTTCTGTTGCAGAGCAGAGCTTTGTGCTTATGCAAATTTTAAGCAGCTTAGCCAAACTGCATGAGCTGACTAAGTTTAAGGCTTTTTCCCGACTTGCTTTATAAACTAGTGTAACCAAGCATAATTAACCCACTAGCAGCGGCACTGAAAATTCGGTGAGCAATGAAGCGATATGGAGGCAAAAAGCAGTTATTGCCTTCTTACTTGTAGTAAGTTTTGCTAAGTTTTGAATGCTTTTCATTAAGCTTATGATCGCATACATCTCTAACTGCGGTAAATCTAAACTTGAAGCAATTATTTCTTGAAAATTTTCAGACAATCACTCCATTAAAGCTTACCCTCTTACAGACGTCTTTGTTTCTTTGCAAAACTGCTCAGCCTGTTTCTTGGCAAATTGCCAATTTAATTTGCAGGTTTGATAACATGCAAATGACGCAACAAATACCAAACATAACAATTGGAGTTGATGGGTTTTGCCATCCAGTTTTCGTTTTTTTTTTTTGTAAAAATTGTCAAGTGTGGAGATCATGGGAATTGCCTCCATCAATGTCTCAAGAAAAAAACGGCTCTCGAATTTGGGATTTGCACACAAGAAGCACATACTCATACTTATGTAAAAAATCGAAAATAACGAAAAATGAAAAAATGAGAGTTAATGGGTTATGCCAAATGACAAAATTGTTTTGAAGTTACCGGGTTTCCTTGATGAACAGTTTTCGCTAGTGATGAGGTTCCAAAATGATTACGTCATTGAAGTTGATGCTGTGGTCTTGGTTTTCAGTCAAATGCTTTGTACTTTGTGAAGTCAGTCCCTTGGTTAGGTGAACAGCTTGGGTTGTGTTCTTTCAGCCTTGTTAGATTTCTTCTTGTTTGGCCTATGTATGTGTTTCCTTAATGGCATTTTAACTAGTAAACAACATCATATTTTTGAAGTTTTTCTTATCTGTACTTGTTCTGAAAAAATTATCCAATATTAAAAGTTGTATGTACTAAAGTTAATTTGCAATCAAGATTGGCTTTTCTGAAAAATGCTTTTATTTATTTTTTGCATGTGATTAGAAGTGGCTAAAAAGAATCAAAGTTTCAAAAATACCAGCTTTGTGTCATCGTTCTTGTTGAATTTACGTTGACTTGCACATCTAACTAGGCTGAAAGAACACAACCCAAGCAGTTTGGCCCACCAAGAGACTGACGTGACAAAGTATTTGACCGAAAACCAGAACTCAACTGAAATTTTTTTCACCAGGATGCAAAATAGCACAGGAGGGAAGCAGTGAAAGACCAACTTCTCATCTAAGTCTGCTGCTCTCGAATGCAACAACTTATGACATGTAATAAAAACACATTAACTATTGTATATCACACTCAGGTTTAAACAACCTAGTGGGCACATCTTCCAGCGATATTCTGGGATTACCAAAGTAAGTTACGGGCATTTATGAGTCAGAATACTGAATTAACAAAAAAGGAAAAAAAAATCCAGCAAAAAAAAAAATTAAATAATGTTAAGTAATTAATAAGTAAATTGAAAGTCGAGCAAGTAATCAACAAGTAATTGGTTGAAATGGCATGGATCACGAAATATATATCAAGAATTAGACCTAAAGAAGAGGACCGCAAAATCATCAAGAAAAACGTAAGTCAGAAAAAAAGTCATAAAATGCACTGCTGTTCAGTTCACTCTTCAGTACTGACATACGTTCGTAGAATATTTGTTTTGAAAAATTATAAGAAGATATGACAAAGTGGCAAAGTGCCCTCCTTTCTGCTTCTGAACTCACGAAAGATTGAAAATATTCATTACGTTTTTTTGCCTTGCATTATATTTATGTATTTTATCAAGCCTTAGGAAAAAGTTGTTGTAAGAATTTAGAAGCATTTTGTTGTTAAATTTGAACGTAAACTTAGCGAGTTCCATTTCATATTATATCATCAAGTTTTAGTACACAAAACTTAGTGTCTAGCAGGTTTGTGGATTTTGCATTGGAAGAAAAAAGCATCTATTTCAATGACTTAATTATTTTGGCACAATTTCAATGACATAATTATTTTGTCACAATCTGCCCACTGGCGAAAGCTGTTAATCAAGGAAACGCTGTTAATTCAGTACCATTGCCCCAACATCAATGTTGACTAATATTGTATATACAATATTCTGTGCCTTCATGCATGTTTGATACTTAGTTCTTTTTTTTTTCTTGTGTGACAAGTACTTTGACGTAAATTGTTTTAGTTGTAATGCTAACACGTTTAGTTTTAAGTAACAATTGTTAATCCATGTTTTTGTTTAAATATTGCAAGCCTTTCTCCTGCTTATCATACTTTCGACAATGAGATGAGTAATATCTTGAAACGTCAAGTAATTAAAAACTGTTTTTAATGACTCTGGCTGCTTGTTTTCTATTGTGTAGAAATACCTCTAATTTAAAGGTATGAAATAGCAAATTCCTCAGGAACTTGACCTGATGTGAGAAAATTAGTATGATTTTTGGAATCAGCTCACTCAAATTAGTCAAAATCAGCTTAGCAACCTCGGGTGCCAAATGATGTGTCAACAAGTTTTATCAATGGCTTTGACCAAAGGTTAACAGCTGTTAAAACAAAATTAACCTGAGATGAAAGCAGTTTACTGTTTGTCAAAAAGTAGAAGCGATCAAGCTTTCCAAGACAACTGAGACGACCAAAGACTTAATAAAAAAAGACAGCCTTGGTAAAGAATTATTATATAGTAAATGACTCAATATTTTGGTGCATTTCATGAAAGGGGGACGGGGAAGAACAACTCATCCTATAATATCCAATTTTCTACTGTCTTTGTCAAACAGACAATTCTTAGTGCAGTAAAAAATCTTATCTACCTACGATCAAAATAGAAATCAAAGTTAGCCCCTCTGCTTTATAACTGAACATTTTGCCAGAAGAAGTGTTTATCAAAAATTATTTTGAAAACATGGTTTACCAAAAATTGAAAAAAAGTGCCCAGATTTGAACAGAAGTAAAGAGAGAGGATGATTTCCAAATATTAAGATAAAGTTCAATATTGCTTGAAATCTATTGGTTATTGCATGATTGTGTTAAATCTTAGTTTTGCTTTGTTTTATCATAAAGTGATAATTAAAACAAATGCTTCAAAACGATACAACAATCATTTGATTTTTTAAGCATTGGTATCAAGAATTTATCAACGATGTTACAAAATGCAATATTTTGCAGACCCCCTGACATTGCTTTGTAAGTCTATTGACCCCTGATTGGGAGCCACTGAACTAGAACTAGAACTTGGTGGCGCGATAAGATATGATGATGACTGAACTAGATCTCAAAATTACCATCAAGAATTCGGAATTTTGGAATTAAAAAAAAAAAGGGTTTAAAGTTATTATGCCATGTGAAACTATTCTGTAATGACCATCCCTACATTTTTTGATTTGTTTGCATTGTTCTTTTTTTGATGTCTTTGTTATACAAATGTGTGATCTTGGGTGGTATTGGTGTCTCACAAAATTGATTATTATTTCTCGTACTTTCAAGATTTGTTGATGTTTTAAGCATTTTGCAATGTTTGTCTTCAAATTTTTGAAGCCAAGATGTGCTGTAGTTCTTTGAGTTTTACCTTGTGATATGTAGTACGTTTTTTTCAGCAAATACCTGGGGGAACATCACCAGTTAACGCTTCAAAAAATGAAATCGAGCAGTCGGTAAGTTAAATGTATTTGTTATTAAGTTGCTTTATTGAATGCATAAAAATAATATGTATTGGTTCTATGCTGGGTTATTTTTTTCAAAATTTGACTTGGGTCGATTGACCTAACTGCCTACACAAATTTTGGTCACTTCAATTTTTTTTTTCGGTTATGTTTGAAGTAACTAAAAGCTCAGATGGCCGAGTGGTATGGAGCGTCTGTCTCTGAACTGTAGACTCAAGTTTGATTCCGAGTCGGGTCAAACCAATGACTTTAAAATTGGTATTCACAGCTTCCCTGCTTGACGCTCAGCATTAAAGGGACAGTGGGGAGAACAAGCCGGCAAGTTTACTTGTTGTGCCGTTGGGAAAGGCACTTAGCAGGATTCCCCCATCTTGGTGTGGTAGACAGATGGCTGGCAGCTCCTAAACGAGCTCGTATAGCGCATTGATCACTTTCTCGTGATAGGAGGATAAATATGCTACTTACTAACTTACTTACTAACTAACTAACTAGACGTTGAATAAAATATACACCTGCTCCTTTTGTAGCCACAACACAAATAGAAACTACTTTGATCAGTTTGATGTCTGTTAAACTTGACACTCTGACACTGGTAGTCTGTTTGTATTTGTTGCTAGCATATTGGCTAGGTATTTACGTACTTTGGTCAATTGACTGAAATGGCTTTAATTTTTTCGTTTTTTACAAATTTAATTTGGACTATGACCAAAATGTTACCGAAAAAAAACCCAGGTTTTACATAGTGATGAGCAGACTCATTCGCCATTTCTAGCATGGTGTGAAATTTCTCCAATCTTCGCATACTAATCACAACTTTAATTGTTCCTGAAAAAGTGATATTACTGTGTTGGAAATGCTAAGAGCATGTGATTATACTCCAATATAGCATATCATCTTACCTCAAATGATAAGTTGCTTATCGATAGACCTGGGCTGTAGACATTCTGTCGCATTTTGTACACAATGAATTACCAGTGTATAAATTGCTTACTCTAAGCAAGTTTACACTCTAAAAATTAAAATAAAATAAGATCTTTATAATACACGTGGTCATGCCAAAGCATGCAACAGAGCCTGATCAGTTTGGCAACACAGATCAATTACAATTATTTCTATTGCTGGCACTTTAACAAACTCAAAGAATGAACAAAGGTATTATATGAAATGGAATGGATGTGAAGAATCAGTATGGGATCTCCAATTTTTCTGGAATCTCCTATACTTATCAACAAACTCATAAATGATGAACAACAGTATTCTAGTTTATGAGACTAGAGATTTTAGGAGAATCTTCTGAACAAACGTCACCATAGGAAATAAAGGGAAACAAACAAGTGGGAAAAACAAAATTTGGAAAAAATGCCAAATAAGGTAAAATTTAAAAAGATGAGAGTTACTACAAGAATGGTAGTAATGTGAACTGAAATATCAATCCACGACCGGTTTCGCCCTATTTGGGGCGCATCAGGTGGATGTAGATAAGAAAAAGATTAAAAGGAAAAAAAAAAATTTTATTTTTAGCCTACCATAGAACTGGCAGTAACAGATATAAAAAACTTTTCAATTGGACAGCACCAACAGACTAAAGAAACTTTCTTTCATTCATTATTCCGTAAGATATCGTCACTCTTCATATCTTGTGTGGCATTCAAAGCACAACATCAAATATGAGGCCGATTCAAGCACAGCGAGTTCACCAAAAAGGCAAGTTAAAGATCACTCCCCCATGTCAGTCAAGGAATGGATGTGAAGAATCAGTAAGGGATCTCCAATTTTTCTGGGATCTCCTATACTTATCAACAAAATCATAAATGATGAACAATAGTATTCTAGTTTATGAGACTTGAGGTTTTAGGAGAATCTTCTGATCAAACGTCACCATAGGAAATAAAGGGAAACAAACAAGTGGGAAAAACAAAATTTGGAAAAAATGCCAAATAAGGTAAAATTTAATAAGATGAGAATTACTACAAAAATGGTAGTAATGTGAACTGAAATATCAATCCACGACCGGTTTCGCCCTGTTTGGGGCGCATCAGGTGAATGTAGATAAAAAAAAGATTAAAAGGAAAAAAAAATTAACTGTTTATAATTATTAATAGAAACCGTAAAAGACCAATATTCTACGTGTTCTGTATCGACCGTTAGACGACAAAGATCTTGACCTCACTAAGGTCGTTACATACACTTTGAAATTTGCAGTCTTATTAGTCTATGAACCAAGGCGCAGCTTACTGGTTGAGAGAGCCTTATTCCAGTCAGGGTATCATGAAAGTAATAGTCTATCCAACAAGCCTCCTTAATTAGGCTTGCTGGTCTACAATTGCTTTCTAATGTACTGTATATACAGTGTATATCGTGTTCTAACCTTTCTTATGTGGCACAGAAAGAAAACTGTTAGTTACTATCAAAATGGTTCATTTTTGTATGGCACCTGGTTACAGCAACAGAGTAAAAAGAAATAATGTACGTTATAATCGTCTGTCCCTCGCTGATCGGGAAAGGTTAGACAAATGGTTCAGTGATGTGAAATTGAAAGATCCAACTGTTAATAAAAGCAGTCAGTCACGTGTGCAGTAGTCATTTTGCTGCTTCTTGAAGTCAATCACAATGCAACAAAAAATTTGCTAATGACAAACCTGCAGCAGCCAGCTCGACGTTATCTTTGTCTTAGCGCTAGGCTAGTATTCAGCAGTTGCCTTTCAATGACGTCATAAACCTCTCTTACGCCACCTAGCACTGTTTTTTTAAATTGCAATTGCTGCCTTAGCAAAATGTTTTTGTCACATTAAAGTTGGGAAAATGTTTTTTGTGACATAATACTTTTTTTAACTGTTTATTTGTTGCCACCAAACCTCCTCTTTAATTCCATTTTATAATAAAAAAATCTCGTTTTGCGTTGAAAATGGTGTAATTTTACTGTAGCGACAAGGTGTGACTCAAGTTGTAATACCTACTGCATTGCGTGCTAAAGGTTTACCTTTGCTACATGAAGGTCACTGGGGCGCTACTTGCATGAAACAAATGGCGCGACGATATGTGTGGTGGCCAAATGTTGATAACGATGTTGAGAATATTGTGCGTAATTGTATGATTTGTCGCCGATCAGCTAAGACACCAGCTGCTCAATTGAAGTCCTGGCCACAATCTGCTAATCCTTGGGAGAGAATCCATTTGGATTATGCAGGTCCGTTTTTTGGCAAAATGTGGTTAATCTGTGTGGACTCTTTTTCGAAATACCCTTATGTGACTATGTTGAACGTAGGCCAGACTATCACACCATGGATGCTTTGCAACAAACTTTTTCATTTGAAGGTTTACCCAATACCATTGTAACCAGGGAGTCGAACCTGAACTGCAAACCGGTAAAAACCACTTTTTTTTGATGAACTCAAACCGAACCTGAACTGTTTAAATTTGACATTAAACCTGAACCGAACCTGAACCTTTAATATTTCAAATCGTGAACCTGAACCGAACCTTTAATATTTCAAATCTGTAAACCTGAACTGAACCCAAACCTTTAAAGTTTTATGCAAGTGAACCCGAACCTATAATGTTTTGTGGACATAAACCTGAGCAGAAATCGTTTAGTAACAATGTTTGAACCTGAGCTGATTCTTAAAAAATGTTAATAAAAATCTCTAGACATGTACTGCGATACATAACATGCTTTCTGCTTACTTGAAGTTTTTTCTCGTTCTTCCGGTACCTTTACAAGAACCTCAACTAAATCTAGTCAGGTTTTTTATTTGTTGACGTTTTGTTGGTACTGGCAACCAACATCGTCAGAATGATAAAGCACTGACTTATTCCAACCTTCGCTACATTCTTTCTGCTTTTCAAAATTTCATGAATTTTAACATTTTTATTTAACCTTAATTGATTTGGGCTTGGGCATGCAATTTAAATTTCATTATTTTAATGATATAAGACCCTAATTTAGGTTTTGGCCAAATTGAAGATTTTGAAGTGAACCCGAACCTGAACCGCAAACCGGTTAAAAACCGCTTTTTTTCGGTGAACCCAAACCAAACCTGAACCTTTAGAATTTGGATTTAGTGAACCTGAACCAAACCTGAACCTTAAAAATTTGGTTTCGATGAACCCGAACCAAACCTTTAAATTTTGGTGCAACTGAACCCGAACCAAACCCGAACCCAAATTTTTGAAAAGTCTTGAACTTGAACTAGAACTGAACCGTTAAAAATAAAATTTCTTGAACCTGAACCGGAACTGGAGCAATATTTTAAACGGTTCGACTCCCTGATTGTAACTGACAATGGTCCACAATTTGTTTCCACTGTGTTTAAAGAATTTTGTGCTAATTTGAATATCGTTTAGTAAGTTTAGTAAGTTGAATATCGTTTAGTAACAATATCGTTTAGCATTTGACTTCGCCAATTTTTCATCCTGCTTCTAATGGCGAGGCAGAAAGGTTTATGCAAACGTTTAAGCAAAGTCTTGAAAAAAATGTTCAGGGGGGAAACTCCTTGAATAAGGCTGTTTGTTTTGTATTAGCCACTTATCGCAGCTTTCCACACCCCAGTTTGGACTGGCTCATGCCAGCTAAAATGCTTCATGGACGGCAGCCAAAAAGTTTAATGTCTTTGTTTTTGCCATGTGTGAACGATAAGTTTGATAATGATTGTAAGGAGAAACGCTCTTCTAAGTTTTTTGTTGGTGATTTGGTTTTTGCTCGTATTACATTCACAACACATCGCAAGTATCTGTGAGTAGCATACTCAGCAGTCATGAAAAAATGCGCAACCCCGCTACCTATCCCAAGTACACTACAACCTAGAGTGCATGATAAAGGGTAACCGGTTAACATTACCCTTTATCGTGCACTAGTTAATTACTGTTACGCAGAACACCACAGTGAACGATTACATCTGGCTTATTGAAACAGAAAATGGGACTTAAGGTGGTACATTATGTGAAGCTACAACACTCCTCCCTACATTAATAAAGTTCAAACTAATCATGATTCTAATAAGATCTTAGGCTGAACTTTTCTGCTGACATTGGTCAACGCAACCAATTCGCTCTCACTCACAACATGAGAAATCATCAAATTTAACTTGATTCAATTTTAATTAGTGCAGATTTGAAAGCGTTCAAAAAACCTTATGCATTGATCTAAAAATTAAATAACATTTGCCAATAAGTTTAAATTATGGAACAAACTGGCAGAGCTTCGCCCTCCAATCCAGATTTTAACAGTTCAAATTCGTTCAATTAAATTGAGCACTTATATATCAGAAACGAGTTACGCAATATAAAGAAATCTTCAGGGAAAAAACACGTGTTGAGACAAGATTACTAATTTTCTTGAAGTTTGCCAGAAAATCCTACAAAAAATTCAGGAAATGACCTAAGGCCAATTAAGAAAAACACAATCACCGAAAACGTTCGAAACAACCCCCGGCGAAACCCGTAAAACACAGTTGAGGGTTTAAACAATCAAAAAAGAACGAGACGAATTTCAAATTAGGCCAACATAAACCAGCCACGCAGTATAACACGAAAAACATTCAGCACAACATTTCATAACACCGCTTTCTATAACCGGTAAAGGGTAGTCTTATCCCCACAGCAAAAAAAAAAAGACTCTCCCGGGGCGGCCCATCGACACCTGAAACAGAGATCAGATTAGTAATTAAATTTATGGAACAGAAGAATCTTCCAACAGCCAACGAAGATATCTGAAAAACAAAAACACAGCATTAAGCTTAAACCAACGACTTTAGAGGGCACAAGTATCTTACGTCCCTAACGTACGTCCTCCGATTGGGAAGAACAACCTCCACCCGTCTTATCAAGCCTTCTTTGTCCGGAAACACTTTTGTCACACGAGCGCGAGGCCATTGATTTCGCGCTACATTACTTTCAGTAAGACCAAGTCACCCACCGATACATTTGTCATTTTACCAGTCCATTTATGACGCTTTTGCAAAGTTGGTAAATAAAACAAGCGCCAACGCCTCCAAAAATCGTCTGCCATCCGTTGGGCCGTTCTCCATGAACGACGCAAGCCATCAGCTTCAAGGAATTGCCCGAGAGGTAGAGAAGGTTCAAGACATAAATTTAAGATTGACATTGGAGACAAATATCCAAAGTCATTCGGGTCATCGGTCAAAGCCGTTAGTGGGCGGCTATTGAGAATTGCCTCCACTTCCTTCAAGTAAGTCAAAAATTCTTCCTCATTCAAGGTACGATAACTGTTGTCAGCGTAAACAGAATGAAGCATTAGTTTAGTTTCACGTACCATGACCTTCCACACACCTGACTGATGCGGACTTCGTGGCGGCGAAAACGTCCAATCCACTCCACGCGGAGCCAAAGAGTTAACCAGCTTTTGTTCATCTATCTTCTGAACAGAATCCTTAATTTCGTTGTGGGCACCCACAAAATTGGTACCTTGGTCGCTCCAAAATTTCTTTGTTGAGAAACCTCTACTGGCAAGAAATCGATTATGCGCACACAAAAACGAATCGGTGGTTAAAGAATTACAAATTTCCAAATGGACAGCTCTCGTGGCAAAACACGTAAACAAGCAGCCGTACCGCTTGACCTTCTTTCTGGACCTCGATTGACCAAAGTTAACAAAAAAGAATTCCGGGCCCCAAAAATCAACTCCAGTGACTTCAAAAGGTCTACCACCAGACGTAATCCGTTCTATAGGAAGCAGCGCCATTAACTGCTTACCCTCTCGCGCCCAACGAAAATCACAAAAAAAGCAATCTTTTAAGTAGAACCTAACAGCTGAAACACCATTTGCAATCCAAAATTTTTGACGAATCCTACCAAGAACTCGGCTATAACCTGAATGTCGCAGCATTTTGTGATAGAAAACGACAATTAACCTGGTAAGATTGCTCCGCTTTGGCAGTAAAATCGGGTGTTTGACACTGTAATCATACGATGACCTTTGGAGACGCCCACCAACGCGAACAACGCCTTCCGAATCCAAAAAAGGTGACAACTTTTTTAAAGCCTTCAATTTACTTTTACAATCTCTTACCAGTGTACCATCAGTGAGATATTTAATCAAATAATCAAATTCGAGAGATTGAACAACACGGCAAATATCACGTTCAGCATTTTTTAACTCTACAGCAGAAATAACGCCAGAACCAACTTGTGGGTTAAAGCTCTTATCCTTCTCGGTAGAAAGACCTTGCTGAATACGGGACTGGTAAGCTTTAATTTGCAACAATTTTCGAAGCCGATGAATAATTGCGACAGCTTTCAAAAGACGATGCAAGTCCGAATAATGATTCACTAAAGCTAGCAGAGGAGGCTCACTCACCTCTGAAACGAAAGCGGCTAGAACAACCTCTGACTTCTTACAACCAGGCTGGGCAAAATTTTCCAACTCTAATCGGCTCAAAAACGATGGCCCGTTGATCCACGTCTGCAAATGCGCCATACCAGAGGATCAAGTCCCTACATCGGCAGCATTCAAAGTCGTCGGACAAAACTGCCACTGACTAGGTAAAGAGTATTGTCGTATCAAAGCTAGCCGATTAGCAACAAAAATTTTAAAACGCTTGTCTTCACTAGCCACCAAATGCAAAACAGACATCGCGTTTACCCAATAGAAAACGTTGCAGTCTTTTAAACAAAGTTCCTTCAAAGCCGTTTGAACTAACCTTACAGAAAGACAAGCAGCAATCAATTCAAGCTTAGGAACCGTGAGCATTTCTTTATAAGGAGCAATTTTGCTTTTACCAACAACAAAGTTGACACTCACGTAAGACTTATACACAACCCTCAGATAAACTACCGAAGCGTAAGCTTCTGAAGACGCATCAGAAAACGCATGAATGTCGAGACTTACAAAATTCAAGTCGGGGATTAAGCAACGATTCACGCGAACAGGTTCCAACTTGTTCATAAATCTAAGCCAATTCTGCCAAATTTTAACATGGTCGCAGGAGATTTCCTCATCCCATCCCAACTTCAAATTGCACAAAGATCGAATTAACGATTTGGGAGTTATTAAAAGTGGCTGAATGATTCCGGTGGGATCAAAAATCTGCGAGTATGTACTCAAAATCCCCCTTGGAGTGAACTCCCGCACCTCCAAATCAATTGAAAAAACAATCACGTCCTCATTAGGTACCCATTTCATTCCTAAAGATTTATGGGCGACATTGCAATCTTTATCAAAATTGAATGACACAAACAAAGGAGCCAAATCCTTTCAAGGAATTTGCGAAAGTAACATCTCACAGTTGGTACCAAACTTGCATAACGGAAAACCGCCAGACTCCAATAAAGCCATAATTTCTTCAAAAAACTAACAATTCTGAACTAGCGGGAACGCTAGTCAATAAATCATCTACGTAAAAGGAATGGAGAGCCAACTCAAGCGTTTCAGGAGCAGCAGCAGTTTCGTTATTTGAAATTGCTCTCCTCGACAAAATTGCGCACCAGACTGCGAACACAACAAACCGTACGCCAATCTCGTTATTCGACAATGAATAACGTCACAAGAAGGTCGTCTTTAAACCAAAGAAACCTTAGAAAATCTTGATCAGTTTCTAACACGCAACACTGGTAATACATCTTTTTTATGTCGCCAACAATCGCATATCGGTGAAGTCGAAAGCGAAAAAAAACACCAATCAAAGAATTAGCCAAATTAGGTCCTTTGAGCAATAACTTATTCAGATTAGCTCCAGCAAATTCGCCGCTACAATTAAAAACAACACGATTTTTACCGCTGCTAGTAACCATGTGATGGTTCAAATACCAAACTTGACCTTCTTCTCCCCTTGCTTGGGCATCGGATAGAATAACAGCATGACCATTATCAAATAGTTCGTTCATGAACTTACAGTACGCATTTGATTTTTCAGGGTTCTTAGAAAGCTTACGAGACAACGACAACAACTGCTTTCTAGCAGAACTAATATTGTTAGGCAAAGAAGGGGCTTTATTATTTTTGAAGGGCAAAGCAACAGCGTAATGCTTTCCTACACGCGTCAAAGATTGCTCATACAAGGATATTGCACGCTTATCATCATGAGACATCGCTTCCTCGTCGTCGTGCCAACTTTCATCGAAAGAAGTGTCTAACCACAAATCCAACTTACGATCCAACATTTCGTTGGTCACTCTCGCAAAACTCACCCGAGCAGTAGAATTCTTCTCCGTCACAGCGTTGTCGGGGCCGTACACCACCCAACCCAACTTCGTCTTCGCAGCCCATGGCTTGCCTGTCGGTGCCTTCCGAACATTAGTACGATGAGTGAGAAATGTCTCCTTGGTACCAATAATAAATTGCAACCGATCATCCGCAAGCCTAGGGAAATGCTCAATTAGAAAGGAAAGATGCTCGTGTTGGGACAAACTTTCCGCACACGGAACGTTTGGTCCAATGGATTGCAAGTTATCCATTACCAGCACATCGGAGACATCGTATCGAGCAGCTCGATTAAGTGGTCCAACATGCAACTTTACCTGCAAAGTATTAATTGGTGTTCGTCTCCCATCGGCGGTAATTACAACAACGTCCTTCTTAATGCCGGGTAACTCTAAGAAATCGGCCACTTCTTTGGACAAAAGAGATTCCTCACTACTGCTGTCCAACATCGCATAAACCTCTTTCTCGTCGCCTCTCTCATTACTCACAACCACAGGCAGCACATGCAATCTCGCACCCACTTCACCAACACCACTCGCAACTCGGTTTACAATAGAACTTACCTTTTTCGGAGCCTCTTCTACACAGCTTTTAACCACCGTCTTACCTTCACAAGAGCACAGTAGGGCATGATGGTTTTTCTTGCAGCCATCCGCTCGCGGTGAGGAGCGAAACCGACACCTGTTGCTTGCGTGAGAAATTTTCAAGCAAGTAAAACAAAGGTTATTGCTGGTTGCAAACTTGCAACGTTTCTCGACAGGTGCTGCAATAAAAGAGTAACAGTTATAGATTTTATGACCTGGCTTAGAGCAAAAAATACACTTTTCCGAGCTCAAACCGCCCTGAACTCGGCATTTCCCAGAACCAGAACCACCCTGAATACTCTTCTCGGCACCCTCTTTACCGGTTACAGAAATATTATTAACGTCGTTAGCAACACTTGAATCACTAGACTTTTCATTAGAAAAGACAAAGCACAATTTATTAGACTTAGCCCCTTTGTCAGTGGAGCCCTGATTTCGGTTCCCAGTCAGTCCAGATTCTAAGATACTGACCCGCTTTTCAACAAATTTTACAAGTTCATCAAGCCATTTGTCTTTCGAATTTAACAAACCCTCACATGCCAACTTATCTAAAAACGTGTCACGCAACCTGAACGGCAAAAGATCAATCAAACTACACATAAATCCACAAGAAATAGAGTTATTACGATTAACATGCTCTTGCATTAATTTAAAGTTAGTCAAGTTAAACAAAAAGTCCGTCAGACATTCCAAATCGTCCTTTAGTTTTTTGGCACCCAACAGTTTGTTCTTAAAAGCCTCTTGAATTCTTTCTGGTTGGCCAAATCTTGTTTTCAAAACTTCCAAAACCTTCGGCAATGCCACAGAACTCGGCAACTGGCGGTAACCACGAACCGCTTGTGCCGCCTTTCCATCTAGCATATTAAGAAGACACGTCATCAAGATGTCAGGATCGGAGATTTTACTGGCATAACATGACTGATAATGCCTCGTGAATTCCACATAATCAACAGGGTTTCCACTAAACTTAAAATTCCGGTCTCCCAACAAACCATGTCGCAATATGAACCCCGCCACATCCACACTGGTGTCGTACCCCCTAAGATTTCCGGAAGAAACAGTTTCGGCTGGGCCAGAAGGTGGGACAAAGTCCTTGGACAAAGGATTTAACCCGCTACAAAAGGAAGGCTGCCCTATCTGGTCAACATCGACATCTGGAATAGAAAACTTAGAAAACTGGGGTACTACTTTAGAGGGTCCTGGCAAAGACGAAAAAAGATCGTGCTCAGTACGCTTCGGCTTTGAATTGGATTCGACGTCCTTTACACGTTTTTCGATCGAAGAAATCTTTTTACAAACGCCATCTAGCCGCTCGCATATAACTGAATTTTGAACACCAGATAGCTCCTTTATTTCTTGAAACTTAAAATTGCTATTTAGCGAGTCGTATTCCCACACCATCGAATTAAAAACCTGCTCAAAAGTTTCGAAACATTCTTTCAGGTCTTCTACTTCGTCAGGGTCGGTTTCAGAGTCTTTAACGGCCCTAAGAGCAGCAGCAAAAGTCTCAAAATACTGCTCAACTTCTTCTTTAATAGCGCGAAGCTCGTCCGCTGAAACTTCACCTTTAGAAACGGCTGCAGCCCATTGATCAACAGCTGAGCGAAAATCCCGTTTCGCCTTTCTAAAATTACGCTCACTTGAGCTTGAATCTTCCATAATTTCGAAGATGATTCAAAGTAAGAAATCAAAAACTTGAAATCAGCAAGAATTAAGCTTCGCTGGCAATTGGTTTTTTGAAAATTTGATTCTAATAAGATCTTAGGCTGAACTTTTCTGCTGACATTGGTCAACGCAACCAATTCGCTCTCACTCACAACATGAGAAATCATCAAATTTAACTTGATTCAATTTTAATTAGTGCAGATTTGAAAGCGTTCAAAAAACCTTATGCATTGATCTAAAAATTAAATAACATTTGCCAATAAGTTTAAATTATGGAACAAACTGGCAGAGCTTCGCCCTCCAATCCAGAATTTAACAGTTCAAATTCGTTCAATTAAATTGAGCACTTATATACCAGAAACGAGTTACGCAATATAAAGAAATCTTCAGGGAAAAAACACGTGTTGAGACAAGATTACTAATTTTCTTGAAGTTTGCCAGAAAATCCTACAAAAAATTCAGGAAATGACCTAAGGCCAATTAAGAAAAACACAATCACCGAAAACGTTCGAAACAAATCATATACATTGGTACACACATATAAACAGTCAAAAAAAATAAACAAGCTTAATAGAAATCAGGAGCTTTTCTGTTACGACTTAGGTAATGACTAGTAGTGTTAGATGAAGTCGGTACAGTTACAGGTGTAGACGTGTTATTACTATTAGACGAGGATGCGTCAGAAGCAGTGGTAGGCCTATGGTTTTGAGTACATGGCGTACCTACATCATTACGAAAATTATTCTGTACAACAGGTGAGTCAGTTAAAACTATTGTCACAAAATCGTAGCTGTAATTGATTTTGATGTTGAACCAACATCATTGAACATCATTGAACCAACATTTTTAGTCACAATTTAGGACCAGTGGCATAATTACGAGCAAAAAATGAAAAGGACAGTTGACTGAGCAAAAGCATTACATTCACAACACATTGCAAGTATCTGTAAGTAGCATACTCAGCAGTCATGAGAAAATGCGCAACCCCGCTACCTATCCCAAGTACACTACGACCTAGAGTGCACGATAAAGGGTAATGTTAACCGGTTACCCTTTATCATGCACTCTAGGTTGTAGTGTACTTGGGATAGGTAGCGGGGTTGCGCATTTTTTCATGACTGCTGAGTATGCTACTCACAGATGCTTGCGATGTGTTGTGAATGTAATACGAGCAAAAACCAAATACCTACATCATTACGAAAAATGGCGTACCTACATCATTGACTTTTTTAATTGACTTTTTTTAAATTGACTTTTTAAAATTTTATTTAAAAAAGTCAATTTTATTTAAAATCGCGAGACAAAAAGATATTTAAAAATCAGATTATTAGAGTATTACCTACAGTGTGTGGCAGCCTGGCTGGTGAATGCATGAGCAGCTACAGGTCGTACTCTCGCTCAAAACCGCAACCCCATAAACCCATTTGAGTTTTGCCTTTGTGGAATTAGTTACCGTTATAGGCCTGTTAAAGTCGGTAGGGTGGCTGAGTGGTTCGAAGCATCGTTTTTATGACGGCCATGATGACAAGATTGATGGTTCAACTCCCACCCAAGCCTCATTGTTGCGTCCTTGGATAAGATGTGTCACGACAATTATCTTTGCTTGGTGGAATCTATCTAACAAGCAGCAAATTGAAGAAGTTTGAAGCCAAATTCAAGCGGAAAACTCGGAAACAAGGGCAACTCCTAAGCAAGTCTGGATTCGTCCTATGCATAGCGCCTCCGTCGCTTTCTAGTGACAGGAGGATAAAAATGAAGAAATCAAATGAAATTGTTACGTTTTTACTTTAACTTAACCAACATTTTATGTAGGGATGCTGAAATTAATTTTGGGATGATGCCACATTGGAATTCTTATTCTGTAGTAACCCTATAGGCACCGGTCATAACGAATACAAACCGAATTCAAGTAGAAACCAATTAATCGTATTGACCTGACTAAAAACACTTTTAACTTCAGTGGCATGAGCCTATTTTTATGTGTAAAGCAAATTTAAGCCCTGTAAAAATCGTAACTTGGCTTAATGGTTTTTATAGTTTCGTATAATTATTTTTCTATCTCAGAAAAATTGATGGAGATTCATGCACTCGAAGCTACTTTTCGAAAAAATCTAAGTCAATTCGTTGGTAAAACTACACAAATTCTTATCTTTCATTATTTCATCTGCAGATCTGGGCAGTGGTGCACCCAGGAGGAGGGGGGGTTGTGGGGTCAAACTCCTCCCTCTTTTGAAACTAAACCCTTGTTTTTAAATTGAAGTGTCCAAACTATGCAAGTGCAGTAAGTGCTGTTATTTCAAAACGGCTTTGACAGAATTTGCCCCGCATCATACTGAAGCCAAATCGGCTGGTTGGTGTAGTGGAAAGAGACGTTGTTATCAGTGCGTGCTGGCATGGACAAATACAGGGGGGATGCACCCCCTCCACCAGCCATTTTCAAACATGTTTTTTGATGAATACAGTTTTTCCATAATTTTGAACCTTTTTGATAACAATACGCCCTAAGCACACATAATCGAAAATGTATGAACAAAATGCATCATATTAGGTGAAACACTCAGATTTAGGGGCAAAGAATTTAAACAAAATTTGCCTAAAAATTGTTAAAAAGTACTAAAATGGCCACTGCAGTATGTAAAATTTCAAAAATTTTCCGGGGAGCATGCCCCCAGACCCCCTAGAACTTCATTTTTTCTCAATATACTGTACTTTAGAATGATTCTGCCAAAAAAAACTTGGCTTGAAAATATGGCAAATTTGGGTGCCCCCTCCTTGAAAAAATTTCTTGAGTATGTTGCAAATATGAAAACTTATTCAAAGGGCTTCTTAGGCTTTTTTGGGTCTAACGTTTTTGTATTTAGTCAACACTCAACCTAATACAAAATTTCATCCCCTCCTCACCAAAATTTTCTGGATTCGCTCCTGAGTGCGGGATTGAGTTTTTTTTTAGAACCCCCCCCCCCCCTTTAAGCTTTTCTGGGTGCGCCCCTGGATCAGGGTACTCTAATCACTATGTCTTGCTTCCTTTAATTAATTTTCTCTTTTAAAGACAGGCTTTCTCTTATAAAGACAGCGAGCAGCTTTTGTGCTTGATTTCAAATTTTGGCTCCTGTAAGTTGACTGCTCTGGCGCCGGCTCTGCTTCGTTCCCAGGTTGCTTTATAATCGGCTAACGACTGCCGTTGTGTGAACCCTATTTTCACAGAACAAAAAAAATTCAACTACAGTTATGTCTTCAGTGACCTACGTATTATTAGAACTAAGTATTATGTAGGCTGAAGTAAAAATAAATAAAACTTGCAGCAGTTCACATTAAAAGCATATTTGAAGAAAATAACACAAACGTTACAGTGAGAAGCACATAATTTATTCAAGTCAACAGTAGGGTAGTAGTTTTTCTAATATCATACAACACATCATTTAAAATTACAACGGCATCTTGCCATGGACATAAAAGTACGTATGATGTTGCAATAAATATCTTAGCTGAATGTATCTGAATAAAATCACTGTAAAATCGTAAAACCACTACAGCCTGTTTCGTCATTGTCGGCTCTTCCGGTGTCTTAATGTATCTTATTTAAATAGGCTTTAGTGGTATCACGGTCTTACAGTGTTTTTATTTGATTACAATACAAGCTCTAACTAGCCATAGTTGTTAAGCACTCTGCCAGAGAAGATTGAGCCTCACTGAGACTTGTGGAGCAAATTAAAGTGTTGAAATGTTTTTGTTATGATGTTCTTGATCACAATTTTGGCTCGAATTGTATCAAAGGATTTCAGCAAAATTTGGAAATAAACGCATGTGCAATTGTACATCTATATTTTGCTTTTAAATCTTGGCATGGTAAACATTAGACAACACAGCAGAATCGACAATTCACATCCAAAATAGTGATCTTATGTCCACGATAGGCATAAAGTATTGTTTATGATCTGAGATATTGGCTTCATGTTGATTTGGTTTGTCCAAAACGCAAATCTGCAATCTGCAACACAAAAACTTATCCTGCAAGCTGGCATGATGGTAAATCAGAAACATTTCAATGCTATGCAATCTGAAAGTTAAAATCCAAATTGTAGTTCAGCGTTTGATTAGAAACGAAAACTGTTAATTTAGTGGCATTTTTTCCTTCCTATCAGGAGAAAGTGATCAATGCGCTGCACGAGCTCGCTTTGGAGTTGACGGCCATATGTCTATAACACCAAGATGGGGGAATCTCAATAACCAACAGCAAAACATACGAACTTGGTAGCTTGCTCCACATTGTCCCTTTAGCTCTGAACGTGAAGCAGGGAAGCTGCGAATACAAATTTTTTAGTCATTGTTTTTATTCGACTCGGAATTGAACCCCAAGTCTACCGATCCAGAACCAGATGCTCTATCCCACTTGGCCATCTGATTGGTGTTAAATACCGTAACACTTTAAATAATATTACGAACATACAAAGAGCCGCATTACTTTGAGTGACGAACTTTTCTGCCAAAACCATTCGCTTAATTTTATCTTACTTTGTATTGGTTGGTTGCATATTTATCCTCCTCTCACGAGAATTAAGGGTAGCCAGCCATCTGTGTACCACACCAAGATGGGGGAATTCCACTAAGTGCCCTTCCCAACAGCTCAACAAGTAAACTTGCTGACTTGTTCTTCACACTGTCCTTTCAATGTGTAACGTCAAACAGGGAAACTATGAACAGCAATTTGAATTCATTGGTTTGACCCGTGTCTTGAATCAAACTCGTGTCCACAGCTCCAGAGGCGGATGTTCTTACCAGTCGGCCGTCTGAACTTTCTTGAATAACTCTTTTTTACATAATTATTATGTTTTTGCTACAAAATGCTACGACTTCAGCAATAATTTGTATAAAATCAAATCGGAGCTGTGAAACATGCATAATTGTAACTCTCTAGGATAGCCAATGATCAACTGCATTACAGCACCAACAAATTTTGGTTATATATTTTTAATTTTTTTTTATTTATGTATTTGCATCAGACACAAAAAAACGGTCTCAAACATTGCTAAAACGGCTTGGTACAGAGAAAAAGAAAATAAGCAACAAAACACACACAAAAAAAACAACATAAAAACAAGCATATTTACAAAGAATCGCACTCTATAAAAGGCAGACAGCTTTAAGCAGCGTACATGAGATTATTGTAATTGATAAAAAAAAAACTGAATCATAATAACACCCTGATGACATCACAGCTTGAATAAAATTGTTAACTGTACTGAAACAAACAGCGAACGAATGAAAAAGTGGATTTGCGTAAAATAGCATCAAATGTGTTAATACCATGTTCTATTTGTAATGTTCGAGCACTGCAGCATCGTGGCAAGTTGTGGAGAATGAGTTAACTCTCATTATACGCTACACATAGCTGATCAATAGATTTACGAGAAAACTTGCACCAAAGTTGACAAGCATAAAAAGAAGTACAGTAAGCTCAAAAAAGGAGATTTTTAACAGTAGTTGAACATCTAAGAAAACGATGGTCCAGCATATTGGCATAACAATAAAGAGATCGAACCTGTCTAGCAATATCATCGTTATCAGTCAATGAGTTCCAGATATGTACCCCAAGATATTTAACAGATTCAACGAAATCAATTTTGTTTGAATTAAGAGTCAATTGAGGGGTACTATAAAATTTTTTCCCGAGTGGAGCAAATAGGATGCCAAAAGATTTTTTTAAATTTAAAGATAATATCATTTTTAGCAGCACATTCAGAGCATGAATCAATAAGCAGTAATTGTTGTAACCCATCAAGACTAGGGGAAAAACAGCACGGATCATCAGCAAATAAAATATGATTTAAAAGAGAATTCCCAATATAACAACCAGCTTTGATTTTATTTAGTTTGACTGATAAATCATCAATATACGCGGAGAATAAATGCAGGCTCAAAGCACCTCCTTGTCCAACACCATTAGAAACAAAAAAAGGTTGCGAAATACAGTTGTCCCATTTTATCTGCATGGTTGGATGTCTGTACCAATAATCAAGCAGACGAACAAAACATGTAGGCACTTTTCGCATTATAAGTTTGGAATGGTTTACCCTCCTCAAATGCTTTGGAAGTACCTAAGGACACAGAAAACACTGGAGTATCATATTTAACATGCAAACTAACACTCTGTGTTTTAATATAAAAACACCCATATTCGTACTGTGACCAGTTTTGAAGCCAAACTGATTGTCTGCAGTGGTAAGAAAAGGCTCAATTTGATGTAAAATAAAACACTCAAACAGCTTGGAAAACGTAGTAGCCAAGGCTATTGGTCGGTGGTTGTTTACATTCTTCAGGTCTTTACTATTATCTTTAACAATAGGAACAATGATAGATCTTAGACAACTACTAGGAATAATACCATGCATAATCAGTGATGGGATTTAGGGGGTTCACAGGGGTTCGCGTGAACCCGTTCTTCGAATGTCAGGATAATCAGCGAACCCATTTTTACTTTTTTTACTGACATTAGACCTATATGAGGGAACCCGTTGTTAGTAAGTATGATACAAAAGAGAACCTGTTCTTAAAATTTTGAATCCCATCACTGTGCATAATGCACACGTTAAATAAACAACTGTAGATGGTAAGCTGATATTTGGTCGGGGCCACTGGCACTACTCAAAAAAAGCTTATGCAATAAAACATGAATAACTGGGACAGAGCACATCACATTATTTAAGTCACCTGCAATGCAAGAACTAATGTGTGAATCAACGAACAATTTTTCTTTGGTTGGAGTTAAACAGTTTAATAGGGAATGATAGTGATTACTCCACATACTGGATATAGCTTCAGAGCCAAACGCACCACCAACACACACCGAAAATTTGTTTTTCTTTTTACACATACCAGAGCCATTTATTAGGCTCCAAAATGACTATTTGGTGAAATCTTTTTTTAATGAATTGGTAATTAAGTTTGCACGTAGTTGTTCTCCTTTTTTTTTTTACACTGTTTCAAGCAGTATTTAAATGCTTTCCTTGTTTCCTTCATGTCAATATATGAGGGATCGCAACGTGGGCTATTATTATTTAACCATTTCATATAAGCATGCCTGGCTGCAGCATGAGCATCTTTTAGTGTATTATTCCACCCAGGAACTAATTTGAACTTAGATTTTTTGCGTTTCGTTGAAAATAAACCTGAAGAAGCTACAAGTAAAGATTCAACTATTGCATTAAAGTCACCAGCGAGGATAACATGGGGACTAACTAGTAATTTGTAGATAGCCTCTAAAGCACCAAGATGTCTCAGAAAATTGTCTTTATTAGCACTATTGCAATACGGAAGATAAGCATTAATTGAATTATACTCAGTAGCAGAAATGGTTACCTTAATGCCAATGATAGATTTATCAGGATTGTGAAATACAGAAGAATTAAGGGATTTATTCCAGAGTATGGCAATACCTCCATTAAGTCTTCCACAAAGTATAGCATTTGCACAATCTACCACATACGTCCCAGCCGCATGATGAGTGTCGCTGATATGATTCAGTCTTTTTAAGCTTTGCTAAGTAAGCCATGTTTCTTGAAGTAGAACAATATAAAAGGTGTTAGCAGAGAGATTATATAAATTTGATGCAAAAACATGCAAATTGGTTACGTTAGATTTCAAAGACTTATTAGATTACATGCTGTGAAATAAAGTTGTAGGTCAATTGTAATATTACAGCACGATAATCAGCAGAATAACCAGCGCTGAAAAAATACTGACTTGTGAAAAATGCCTTGAATGTTGTGTTGTTTATAGACACGAATTTGGTGATTTCCATTTCGCATTCAAAACTGGACATAAACAATGTCGAGGTGATAAAGGTTATAAAAGATTCCAGCACCTAAGCAAAACAGTGTTAGCTGAAAATACTACTAGCACATTAACACTACAGGTCTTAATTCTGCATATGACACTGGCAGGCAGGCAACCTGTAGCAAACATGCCACTTAACAATAGTAAGGAAAGCTGAAAACGTGACTAATTATATATAATATATTTTGAACAGTGACCATAACTTTACAATAAAGCTGTATTAAACCGACTTTGTTAATTACCACATTAAAACAGTGTACTTGCACTTGTAGATCATAATTCATATTTTAGTAAAGAAAATCTGGTATAAGCATTATCTTTTGCAAGATTTTCATACAATTCACTATTGCATAAAAGTTACATTGCGTATAAACTACATCAACCCAACAAAAAACCTACAATCCCTTTTTTTTTCACCAAGTAACTGCACTAAATATTAGCATTATATTGGGGGCACACAAACTGAGCTTATGGCACAGTAAATCACAAAATAAACTGCAATAATGCAATCACTACGAAGTACATAACCAACTAACTAGTTGATGATTTGTAACAAAATTAATAGCTTAAAGTTAAGGCTTCTTTGACAAAGTATAATCAAACCTTCAAAACTAATCATTAACAATACTTGTTCCATCATATCAGACACTGATGTGGAAGCGGGATTTCATGCAACTCGTTTTACAGTGACTTTTCACAATATAGATGCAAATGACTACTTTCTGTTGCAAAAGTTTTTATATGTGATAGTTTAGCTTAACGTTGTGTTGGGCAAAAACAACTTTCGCCTTACTTTTGAGATTGACTAGGCAGATAAAAAAGTCTTCGATCTCTGACTGCACTCATTATCAGAATAAATTGCATCTATCACAATCCTAAATCAAAATTGTATATTCAAGAGCAAAGCATTCAGGTAAAATTGGAGTTAAATAGGCCTGCAGATAAATAGTTTTATGATCTGTAAAAAGTATAACATGACCTGTACTTTTCTGTAGTAAGACTTTATATATATACAATATATATACCGGTACATGTTTTGTCAAATCAATTATTACCACCAGTAGCATACTATATTAACTAGTCAATATAGTTGTACAATACACAGCTCATACTGTTTATGTTATGGAAGTAAACTTATCTGCACAAAACTTCATCATAGCAGCAGACACATATCATGTATAAACAACACAATACTAGCAAATCATGCATCTAAAACAGCAATATTTATTGCAAACTTTGCTTTTTGTTAGGCTCTATCAGAAAAAAAACAGCAGGTGACGGCTGCTGCTGCTGCAAATTTTGTCACAGAAGCTGATGAAGATGAAGATGATGAAGGTGACGGCTGCTGCAAATTTTGTCACAGAAGCTGTAACAAAATGATGTGTTTCATTTAGCACCATATTGGGTTTCCACTTTCACTACCGGCATTGCACTGTTGTCAGTTTTAAAGTGTACCCACTACTGCTCAGCTGGCAGTTGCTAGTATGGTTAATGTTTAGTTTAGTGAGTCATTAAATTGTGCAATATAGAATTAATTATTGACAAAAAAAAGGTGGAAAGATGCAGGTTTTATACATCTGAAATCCATACATATATTTTTAGTGTACCGGTACGGTGTATTATACATCTCCATAATTATAATTTAGCATTGAAATCACAGATAAAAGTTAAGAGCACAACAGTCTGTTTCGTCGGTAACGACTCGTCAGGTGTCAGAGATTCTGCAGAGTAAATAAAAGTTAACCAAATGAAATAAATCGTTCCATAAAATTTCTTGGCAAAGTGAGGCTGCCACCATTCCTTTATTGTAACAACTGATTGGTAGAAGGACAGCTGACGGTGAGATTGTGCGAAGTAAGTCAAACAGCATACTGCCTACAGGCTTGGTGTATTTCAGCTTGTATTTGTTCTTGTGCCGGCATTTCGCTGTGATTTCTGATTGGCTATTCAATGCAGTAGAAGGGTCGGCATAGAGGATTGCTAGCTTCTCAGATAAACAGAGGCTGCAATTTCAAGACCCAGGTTGGTAAGCAGGTGCTCGATTGACCACTTAATAGTAGAATTGATGTTCGAATCCTTGGCCTTCCATACTGCTTTGAAGAGATCTGTCGCGTTTCTTCTTTCACGATTTTTGAACGAATTGCAGTGGCCGCAGTACTGGGTTTTGAACTCGGCTTCAGTGCACCCAATATAGTATTTAGTGCGGGAGCCAGAATGGATAGAAGCTTTGTAAATAACGGCTTGCTCGCTGCATCCATCATTGAGAGGACAGTTAGTTCTATTTCTGCAGTTACATGAGCGGATTTGGAATGGTGTGTTCGACCTGACGTTGCGGAGCTTCTTACTATGGCTTGATAAATAACATTCACACAAACAATTATAGTTGGTATTCTATGTTGCGTTCATATTCGCAAATCTCATATCTCCGAAAAATCAATATTACAATGTAATAATAGGCAAATAATGTCCTTTGTTCTTTGGAAATAGCCTTACACCGTTTGAGCAAATTCGTTGCCATTAACAGTCTTTTCGGTTATCGTCAATTTGCATATACAGTAGCTATTTTTTAAATATTGAGAATAATCAAACAATTTGAGAGATGGCAGCTAAAGATAGCCTCCGAAGGTGGAATCAGGAAGAAATAGAGCCGTTGATTAATCTAGTCAAACATAATTATGATTGTTTAACTTTAGCTTTGTTTAACAGTAAAACAAAGCTCATGGTCAATGGCAAATGCAATGACATAACTGCTACCACCAATAGCTTAAGCCAAGGACCTCCATTTACCATCGAAAAGGTGAAAAAGAAGTGGTTTGACCTCAAGAGAAGAGCAAAGAAGAATGTAGCAATGTATAAAAAAGAGGCCGGTTGCACTGGAGATGATCAAAATCCATTCAATACACCAATTGAATTGCAATTTAAAATTGCTAATATAATGGCGCCATATCTAAGGAAGCTGTTCCATTGTTCCTGGAACAAATTTATGCGACACTAGTAACTCCTACCATCAAAACCTTTCTGACAGCACTGCTGCAGCATCTTCAAGCAGCACGTAATTGCACAGCCATCTTCAAGAACAGACATGGGTAAAATACTGCCCACGGGCCAAATACGACCCGCCGTTGCTTTTATTCTGGCCTGCCAACACTTACACAAACTTAAACTCCCACCGTGAATTGAGCGGAAGAACTTTTTTTTTCTTTCAGGGATCATGGATGGCAGTAATTTTTCAAAAAATAAGCCTCAACGATGCAAAATTGGAATAATAAACCAGATGAAAACTTTTTATTTTGGAAATCACATTTGTGCATGGACCATGATATCCAAAAAAGAAAAAAAGGTCTTCACCTTGTTTTCCAACCAGCATGCGGCCCGCGGCTTCAACAGTTTTCCCAAATCTGGCCCTTAGTATGAAAAGCTTGCCCACCCCTTGTCAAGAAGCTAATACAAGTGGCAGCTTCAATAATGATGATACCAACCCATGACCTACTGGTTGCATGTCACCACTGAGTAGGCTAAATCACACATTTCTTTAATTTATTTTTGATTCATACGAAACTCTTTGATTAACTCCCTAGTCCCTATCAGTCATACTTAGTGTATGATCTGCGTTGCTGCATGATTCTGGATTTATTTTGTTGCAGATATAAAAATCAGCAGGCCTTATTTACTGATACCAGCCTCCTTTCAGCCTTTTCAAAAGCCTTTTAAACAGAATGGTCTACACCACTCTCAGAATTTTGCAAATATTTTGTCGAATTTTGCGAAGATTTTCGGCAAATGAAAATATTCGTGCGAATGTTTGTGAATTGTATTCGCATGAACTGAGCATAGAATACCAAATCTCGCAAAGATTTTTTTTGTCAAGAGCATAGAATACCCCCCCCAGATAGAGTCTCCACTCGAGTGTTGAGCTGGTAGCTCTATCTGCTGCTTTTCCGTCAGGAACTCTGTCGTTTTCAGGAAGAGCACAACGAGGCCAAATTTTCGATTTTTTTGCATAAATTTGATGTTTAGCCTCTATTCTTTATTGTGCGCAAAGATCAAATTTCTATCGCAGGTAGTTTTTGAGATATTAGCGAAATGAAATGGAAAAACACAACATACTTGGGCATGTGTAAAAATTGCAGTTATTGCATAACATTGGCAAAACATTGTCAGGAAAAATTTGGGCATGCGTAATAATCCCGTAATCGCACTTATGGCGTAACATTGGCAAAACAATCAAAAACGAAATGTTAATTTACTCAAAACTACAAAATGGCTCACATTGTGTTCTTTCTGAAAACGGCAGAACTTGGTCGTGTCTGCTCTGTTAAAAATGGTATATGAAATTTCTTAAAGTTGCAGCTAAAGCTTCTCTGTTAGTGAGAAAACTTTTATTACCTTTCATTCGCCCATACAATACATTCATTCATTTGTTACCTGTGCAAACCATATTAATATTTCACCTGTTATTCAAAAGCAATTCAACAAATCACTCATTAATCATTCAAATTGATTGCTCTGAAAAAAAAGGCATTTCATTAACAACATAAATTTGCTTAAACTGGTTGAATAACTGCAACAGTATTGCTGTAGTACAAATTTAAATACTTGGAGTTTTTTTGCCGTATCTTGTTTTACAATAATTGAGATTTTGCTTGCCGCAGTTATTTTGCATGTTACGTTATCGTACTTAGTTGATAAGTGAGCGAGCTACAATATTGATTACTTCTACTGCATTTGAGAGAGCCTAGTATTTATTATTTTAGAGTTCTGTGAAAAAGTTTTGCTGTTATATGCTGACTGGTTTTGTGTTTTCTTGGTATTGATTTGAATGAGTGTAGAAGGGTTTAGCCCTGGTCAATCATTTTACGTGCTGTACGTTTTGGCAAGTGTATTGTTGTGGTGTCTGGCTGTAAAGAGTGAACAGTTAAGTTGGGTAGTGTTATTAAATTTGTTTTGGTGAAATTCTATTGGTTGTTATTCTCTTGTGATGTCAGCTTAGGGAAATTACTCCCTAGGGTCTGTATATACAACTCTTGGTAATTTTTCTGTCACCGGAGTAGTTTTTTATCTTTCGTGGATATTTTCTCTGCTATTTTGTGGAAATGCATTGCATATTGATGCAATGATGGGCTGTCACTCCAGCATGATCTCTGTATTTATTTTTCCAATCTACCGTAGATAATAAGTTTTAAAAGTGTTTTTTTAGTTGAAAACTAATCTATCAATGTGAAATTGCAAGCACAATTTTTAGAAGTCACCTCATGCCTGGTTCATTTATTGTAAAAATGTGGTCTCTAAGTTTAATTTTAAATTATCACTATTATTTTTCGATGTATCTTTTATTTTCGTTTGACGTGATCTTGTTTTTTGTTAGGGTTTTATTTGTCCCATGTGCATGACACAATTGAAGTCTGCTGAAGATTTACAAACTCATTTCGAAGAAAAGCATTCTGAACCAAATCCTGACGACTCTCAACCTTTGACCCCATCCACACGTACGCTAGTTTTGTTAGGACGTAATATCATTCAAGTTAATTGTTAGAAAAAAAAAGGCAATAAATAATCAGTAAGCTTAAGTAATTTCTATTATAATTTCAAATTGAAATTCGTAAATTTATAAGCTGAAGTCAGACAATTTTTTTTATTTAGTTAGTTGTATTGATCCTGACTTGTAAGAGCGATTGTGATTTGCTGCTCTTCTTTGTAACTGATTTATGCTATGTGCGTTTGATATTTGATGTTGCAATTAACAAATAACAATCATTTAAGGCAAAATAACCCTTCAGACTGTTTCGAGCGATTGCGCTTTTCAGGGTTTCTAAAGCCCGGTTCACACAGACGGCGTTAGCGGAAAACCGTAAGTGTTAGCGGAAAGCGGCAAGATCCAGGTATGTCACACAGAAAGCTCCAGGCCTTCGCTGAACGTGTTAGCGGTAATTTTCTGTGTCTAAAGCCTCAAGCGGCAGAGTTGAAATAATTCAACTTTTCCGCTTGAGGCTTTGCAAACCAGCTTAGTGATGAATGAACAGCCGGTGGATAGGGTAGGTAGGCTACTGACTGTAGTCTACTGTGGGGAATAATTTTATTATGCTTGGCCATTATATCAGTTGTGGGTGGTGTAGGACGACTTTGCAGGATCAGACATCAAATTATCCAACAAGGCTGTTTTATAACAATAGTTAGGGCCGATAATAGCCTAGGTATCACACAGCTACCGGTTGGCCCAAACGGTTTGAAAGCTCAGATGATCAATTGGGTTGAATGTCCTTCTTGCTCGCGTAGACCTTAGTTTAATGCCCATTTGAGTGAAGGAATGGGTATTCACACCTGCATCTGCTTTGTTTGTGAAGTTAGTGTGTATTTTGCAGATTACACCATTGCCAATAGTTGCCTAGGCTGTAGTCTACCAGTGCAATATAGCCAAATCAATAATAGTTGAATGCTAGTTTACTTGTACAGTGCTAGGCATATTAGTTGCCTGGGCTGTAGTCTACCAGTGCAATATTGGTATTAGCCAAATCAGTAAGCTAATAGTTAAATGCCTAAAATCAAGATGATTTTAACTAGCTGTGGTGGGCATTCGTAAACATACCGTTACTGTGACCGTTAGTCCCGTAGGCTACTGGTATATGAGTTGGGTTATATATGCAGTATGGGTATCCAGGTATGTGTTAGTGAGCTACTGGTCAGCTGGTGTTATTTAATTTAAAGACACTAACTACCACTAAAAGAAATGCAGATAAAGGGCAAAAAAAATTTCCAATTAAATGGCATAAACATATCCTGTCAAACAGATGCATATTTACAGTAGGCTACTCAGTACTGTAAATACACCCATCCCAGTGTGTACCGGTACCAGTATGATTAGACTATGTACCAAGCAGACTAATTACACAGTCTGCAAAATTTCATGTTTGTTCTGTGTTGCAGGATTTAGGAATTTTTGTTTGTCCATCGTAGTCTAGCTTATTTGTGATAAGCAACAGCAACTAACGATATTTTTTCAACTTGCAGCAGTGTTGCTTGCAGTCACCGGCGGCTATTTCTATGGAAACGAAATGAGGTGTTCATCGCTTTGTGTGTGAACATTAAAGACCAAGCCTTAGCTTTTTATTCCGCGCTCTGCATTAGCCTTGCGGAAAACGGCCAAAGGCTTTCCGCTATCGCAAATGCCTTCTGTGTGAACCGGCCTTAAACATTGAAAAAAAGATGCCATTGGTACTTACCACTTTCAGAGCAATTGTAAGTTTTTTAATTAGTATGCAGTATACGCGCTACCTGCTGCGTTTGGAAGGGGGATAAATTAATGTTGGACAAACAGCTGTTATCAACACAAAAGAGTAGTGAGTAAGTGTTTATTTGTATCAGTTGCTGCAAGCAATTACAAAATACACAATAATGAATAATTAATGTAAACAAAAGAATGAAGCGCATGCGTCAAGATGCCTGGAAGGGACCATAAGTCTTCAAGTCTCTGGTGCCTCTGTGCTTGTGTTGGTTAATGCCCAAACATAGTGACATTGCGCTGATTTTCATAATAGTACACATTAGTCTAACAAGACGATAATGAGTACACTTAAATTAAAGTAACAAACGAAACAAACAAAGAAATGCAGACAGAGCATGAACCTGACAATCACCAATGACTTATTTTGTATTGACTAGTTAAAAGGTTTCTTTAAGTCTAGCTTCCAAAGTTTAGCTTCATGAAATTTAATTGCGTCTTGTTGCTTCAACGGTTGAATGTAATGGTAATGTGCAGTAGTTTGTTGTAACGCCTCATGTTTTATAATGGCTTGTCTCTGAAATTCGTTAAAAGTACGCATCAAAAGGCTTAGGAAGACGGTTTTTTGTAAACTTTAGACAAATTTTCCAAATTAAAAAAGGTGTAAACCATTTAAATTTAGCATTTCATGTTTAAGGTGGAGGTCTGCAATGCTAGCGTTCCATTTGCATCCTGTAATTCGTGGATCTCTATTTTGCAAAACTTGTTTGTAAAGCGATGAGTTGATAGTGGAACTCCAAGTTAGTGTACTATACAGTAGACGTGAGTGTACAATAGCGTAATAAAGATCAATTAGAACTTGGCCTTGGTAGTAATTGAGAAATTTTAGTCATGACGCTCACTGAATGAGAAATTTTGCCAACCAGATTGGAAATGTGATAATAATATTTTAAGTGGCAATCTAAGGCAGCTCCAAGATACTAAACTTGTTTAGACGACTTAATTAGTTCTTTGTTTTCATAGAACTTGCAATTGTGTGGACGTTGTTTTTGACAAAATGACACAATTAATGCTTTGGGAAGGGTTAGTGACCAACTTACTACATTGCACCCATTTTTATACGTTGTTTCATTCTTTATTGGTTATACTCTCTCTGACGGAGTTGAGGAAGCAGGTACAAAGGTGTGTTTACGAATACGCTGCAATGCAATTACCATTACAAATCATACTGGCCTGCGATTAACGCGATATAAAATTTGCTAGCCTGCATCAAGCAAGTTGGTTGTTCAATGATGTCATAACAATCAAACGTGCATTGTCTCACTGCCGTCGTCAAGGTTATTTCAAATATTTTTTGATACCGGGCGATGAAGCGGTAATATTGCGTTGCCTTACCAAAATTCAACGTCAAAATGAAATTAAAAACTAGGTAGTCGCGTTGCCGCTAGCCGCGTATCGGTAAACACGCCTTAAGGCGCCTTGAGGCGTGTTTACCGATACACGACGAAAAATTTTCGCACCTTGTTTGTTTTATTTGACTGTACACTGATCACCCAAAAACCTGTGAAATCCTTCTACATTTACTTACATTATCGATATAATTTTAGTTGCGTTTCACGTTGCCGCGTGTCAGTAAACGCACCTTTAATACACACGATCGTCAGAAATAGCTATCAGTCATTGGCAATTGCGTGTGTTTGTCGCATAAGCTTGTTCAGTAGGAGTGTGCAGTTTACTTGCATCACCGCTATCTACGATATCAGCGCGCCCTGGACCCTGTTTAATCACGCGTGTGCACCACTGTGCTGTTGCTGTTATAGTGCAAATGCGTGACTGTGTTCAAAATCAAATCTTCATTATACTTGCCGTATTACGCCGAAGCGTGTAACGAGTTGCGGGGCCCATCTCCACGGCTTAGCGCCTGGGCAACACAGCTCCGAAGAATCGTCGCAACACTGTCGATTTGACCGGCCCGGGAATCGAACCCCAGACCTACCGCACCGATAGCGCGTGCTTAGCAACTGAGCTAACCGGTGACTGTGTTTATACTATTAATTCTCCAAGATAAGTGACGCAATTGCATCGCATTGATATGTTTTTTTCATTTCAAATCGGCAGTATGGAAAAAAGATTCCGAATCATTTAGGATTTGGATTCGACTCGATTCGAGATTCGGTAATGGACATCCCTACTGGCACATTGTGTAGGCCATTATTTAGGCCCGTTACAACTTTCACTGCTTTCTCGTTTATTCAATGTTTCAATATACTACGGTACTGGCCGTATTCAGCAAGTCTTCCGGCCTGCTGTAAATACTTTGCCAGTAGGTTTATATTTAGTTGTTCGACCACCGAATTTATTGTGATTTTTTCTTTACCAAAAACCTTCTTTCGTAGGGCTTGGTAGTAAGCGCATTCTTCAACATGGTGATTTGGAGTTTCATCTTCCAGGTTATATTTTGGACATGTCGATGATACGTCATGTCGCATGGTGCACCTGTGTTTCTGTAAGTTGCCGTGACCTGTGAGGACTTGCAACACTTCATTTATTCTAGGTCTTTTGAGCCTCAAAAAAGTTAGCTGGAGCAGTCTATTGAGTTAGCTGGAGTGAAGCCCATCCTACATTTTTTTTTGTTCTCAAGCAGTCCTTTCGTTCTATCCAAGATGTTTTCCATCTTTTGACACTCCAATCCTTTATTGCAGCGCGACAACTAGCATATGGGATGGAAATGAAAGGTTCAGGCCCCGAGCAGTTTAATGCTGATCCTGATTTAGCTAAGATATCCGCCTTCTCATTTCCTTGGATGCCAGTGTGGCCCGGCGTCCAGGCAATAATGACGTCATTGTCTTTACCCAATATATTCAGGTTTTTGATGCACGTTAATACTGTGTTAAATTTCACAATATTATTTTGGATTGCCAGAATTGCTGCTTGGCTATCCACTAAAATTATAATTTTTTCATTTACAATTCTATCCATGATCAGTTTCTTTGCTACTTCAGTTATAGCAAAGACTTCTGCCTGGAAGACAGTACTATATCTTCCCAGATGGAAAAAATTTTGATCTGTTTGAGAGCCTGATGCGTATTCTATGTAAAAACTTGCACCAGCTCTTCCATTTAACTTGGATCCGTCAGTGTAGCATCTGATTATGCTTGGTTCTAAAGCATTCTCATACTGCACTGCGTCCTTGCGTTCCATAACGAAGCATTTGTACTGTTTTCCAAAGATAGCGCATATGCTGCATACTAATTAGAAACTTGACCATTGCTCTGAGAGTGGTAAGTACCGATTTTGCCTTTTTTATCCTTATTTTAATGTTTGAAACCCCTGAAAAGCGCATTTGCGCGAAGCATTTACCCTTTGATAATTTTTGTATTAATTAGCTCTAAACTTGGAAGTTATATTGAACACGTTTTTGGTTATGCCAGCATCTCTTTTTTATGTTAATATTGTAATTAAATATTTTTTATAAAGCTTCCAACCAAGTTCAACCATCTCCTCATCTTGCCAACAACAAAATGGTCAATATGCTTCCTACTTCTACTCAACAAAATGGGGATCCTTCCCTGACTGTTTTATCTGCATTAAATTCTAACCAAACGAGCAGTGTATCAAGGTCAGTTGCAAATATTTGTTCTATTTGCGACAACTGAACATCACCCGTATTATCTATTCACTCTTTTTACGATAATTGCTTGTTGAATATTTGGATTTACATGTTGCTTTTAGCAAAAGTTCCATTCCTGGCTGCATCTGCTCTAAACAATAGATGGCAAGTTCACGTGAAACGTTAACCACTACTTGCTTTGCAAATTTTGTACCTCTGTTCAAAGTTAATAGGTTGAATTTAGCACCAATTAATGGAAGTTAATTAAAACCGTCAAGTCGTTAATTTTTGACCTCAAATAGCATTTCCTTCACAAAATTATAAATTTGGAATATTTCTTTGTGTGTAAGCAGATTTTTTCTCATAAGCAATATTTTTTGTGGATTTTATCTCACATTTTTGACCTCATACTTAGAGTTGCATTGCATCTGCTCTTAACAATAGATGGGCAAGTTCACGTGAAATGTTAACCACTACTTGCTTTGCAAATTTTGTACCTCTGTTCAAAGTTAATAGGTTGAATTTAGCACCAATTAATGGAAGTTAATTAAAACCGTCAAGTCGTTAATTTTTGACCTCAAATAGCATTTCCTTCACAAAATTATAAATTTGGAATATTTCTTTGTGTGTAAGCAGATTTTTTCTCATAAGCAATATTTTTTGTGGATTTTATCTCACATTTTTGACCTCATACTTAGAGTTGCATTTATTGCACAGTTTTACACATAAGTTAACCAATGAGCAGTTACGTAACACTAGCAAACATTGAGCGTTAAGTTAATGGACAGTTCATTGGAAGTTAAGTTGGTCCATAAATTTCTAGAAGCAATTAAACAAATTAGCTAGTTAAGTGAAAAATTAGCTTCATTATTAACGAAATTGTGCCCAACAATGGTTTTAATGTGAATGAGTTATTCATCTGTTTCAGATCAATTAGAACCAACCTTTTTTAGTCCTGATAGTTTTTTGTTAACTGGGTGACTCTGTGGGCGTTGATGTTGGGGGACAGTGGGATAAGTTTGTTGCAAGTCTCTTTTCCACAACTCTTTCATTTGTTAGTTTACTAATGGCACTTGAAATGTTTGCACTGACACGCAGTGCACTTTGCAAAAATATATTCCTTTGTGCTGGAAGATCTAATCAATGATCATCATGGCAGCGATGTTCTCGTAAAATGGAGTTGTCGTTGTGTGGTTGGGCATCCTCTTTCGACGGTTTAGATGTTGACGGCGTTGATTTTAAGCCAGCGTCGGATGTCATCATCCAGGACCAACAGACCTTGTATTCCCTTTGGTGCGTGATGTAGGGAGCATGTAGAAATGATGTGGTCTGCAGTTTGCTCAGAGGCACCACACTCACAATTCGGTGAAGGAGCAGCACCCCATTTGTACATGGATGAATGGAATCGTCCTACGCCAGTCTGCAGACGATTCAGTTTTACCCAAGATGTTCTGGGCAAACCCATTCCAAGAGGCTTAGGACTGGCCCTGGGAATAAAAGCATGAAGCCTTGATGCACTTTTCAAGTACTCCATGTTCCATACATAATCCATCCATTGCGCTGCACGAATGCCTGATTCGGTAAGACTATTCAGTAGTTTCTGTGCAGCGGGTACAAACGGGCATCTTGATTTGAGCCTTCCCTGGTGCACATTTTGTTTCCCGACCAGCTGCTCATGTAGAATATGATCAGGGTAAAGAGTGGCGCGGTTAGCCAGGGAGAGTGTCGCTCCTCGATGGCGAAGCTCAGCTGGCTGGATGCCTGCGAGGATTGGCAAGTAGTCCGTTGAAGTGGGTCGCAGACATCCAGTGACAATGCGCAAGGCGTCATTTAAAACACTGTCGATTAGTGTGAGCACAACGACACCAAACAGGTGCGCAGTACTCAGCTGTGGAGTAAACCAGGGACAAGGCGACTGTTCGCAATATTTTGGCTCTTGCACCCCATCCCGAGCCTGCAAGTCGCCTCAACAGTGTGACGCGAGTGGAAAGTTTCTTGCGCAATGCCTCTAGGTGATGACGGAAAGTGAGCGACTTGTCCAGCTTTACACCAAGGTAGGTTGGAGTTGGACAGTATGGCAATGTTTGCCGTTGTTGAAGATTTTGAGCTCATGTTTCGCCTCTCGGTTGTTTAAATGAAAGGTCGTCGTCACCGTTTTAGTGTGGCTGAGCTTTAGCCTCAAGTCTGGAAATACGCTGAAAGTGTTGTCATGTCTTGGCTTAGAGTGACAACACAAAAGTCTTCCAGTCTTTCGAGGTATGCATCAATGCCAGGTCGTCGGCATACACATACTTCTGGGAAATTGTGGAAGGCAGATCGTATGTGTAGATGTTAAAAAGAAGGGGAGCCAAGACTGATCCCTGTGGGAGGTTATTTCGCAAATGTCGTATCCTGCTTCACTTGCTGTCACCGATGGAAAGGGTGAAACCTCTATTCCGAATAAGTTCCATAATCATTTGGACCATGTGTTTATCAGGAAGGAGTCTCAGCAGCTTGCAGGTGAGGCCACGATGCCAGACAGTGTCATAAGCAGCTGTTGGATCGACAAAAACAGCACCAGCCTTCTTCTTGGTCTCAAATGAGTCCTCGATGTGTTGGGTAAGTAGAACAGTGTGGTCTACCGTGGTCCTCCTTTGTCGGAACGCAGCTTGCTCCCGAGGAAGAAGCGGGTCGACAATGGGCTCGATACGGGTGTAAATGAACCTCTCGAGGATCTTGTAGGGGACACAGAGCAAAGAGATGGGGCGATAGCTCTTGGGGTCATCTACAGGTTTCATTGGTTTGGGGATCGCGACAAACAATGCTCTTCTCCGTATTTTTTGAATTTTGAGGTGGTGCAAACAGGATGAAAGAAAGCCACACAGCCAGGATTTCAGGGCAGCTCCAGCATGGAGCAAAAGCTCAGGGCAGATAGAGTCTGGACCTGGAGCTTTTCCTGGTTTCAGATGTTTGAGGGCGGCGGCGAATTCTGGGGGAGTAAAGCTTCCACAGACATTCACTGCACTTGTTGTAGAGGCCCTCCAAAGATCAGACACTTCTTGAGACACAAGCCGGGATGACTTGCGATCAATATCCTCGTATTTGTCGTTATTGACCAGTACTGATGCGATGGCATTGGCTGAAACTGCACAATGCAGAGGGGAGCGTCGTGATCTACCAGTTAAGTTGTTTAATATGCTCCATGCTTTACGACTGGAGTGAGAAAAGTTGATGGTTTGAACTGCCTCAGACCATCGTTCCCTGCGTTTTCTGTCAAGCCTGGACAGCAGGGCAGAAGCAGCCCTGCTAGAGTCAGATCCCTCAGGCGATTGCAGGAACATCTGATAGAGGTTCTCACACTCAGCATCCCAACACGGAATGTGGTCGTTTCGTCGACCACGTGGGATATACTTTTTGGCTGCTGTGCTGATGGCATTACAGAAGACCTGGTATGCCCGGTCCACATCAGATGTATCAGGTGGCAACAAGCTCTTAGCGAGTTGGTTGGTCTGGGCATTGTAGTGGTTCCATTTGGCCTTGCGAAAGTTCCATTGCTTAACAGGCATACTCGGAACTGACAGAGTGAGCCTTGGTGGAACAATGAGCGAAGGTCGATGTTGTGACCTAGGAAACTTTTCTAAAATACGCCTGTCAGGTAAGCGACTATCAGGACCAACACTAACAAACGCCAGGTCCGGGTTGGTGCCAGTGTTCCAGCGGCTTGAGTGGAAAGTGGCCATGTCCTTTGGGTCATGGAGAGGGACTAGACCATTAAGGCTTGCCCAAGCCACTAGGCACTCTCCATCAGCGCAGTTGCTGCTGTAGCCCCAATTCACATGCGGGCAGTTGAAATCACTCGAGTACAGGACAGGGTGTGGAAACAGTGGTAGGTCGGTAGTCTGCGATGGTGTAGGTGGAGGTTTGTAAACGTTGACAATTTTATAGCTATCAACGTCTATGCATAACCACTCAGTCTTTGATGTAAATGGGGACTGATCTACTAGGGTCCATATTAGTCGCTCATGGACAAATGTAGCAAGGCCGTGTATCCTGTTTAAACAGGACCCAGCTGGTGCAAAGCTTGGAATCACAAGCTTGTTGGTAAAAGCACAGTGGGTCTTCTGTAGTAGGATGACGAGTGCCTCAAACTGCACAGCGAGATGGTGAAGGACATTCATCTTGCTTGCAGTGAGGCCTTCAATGTTCAGCTGTAGGATTGCTGGCCTTCGAAACTTGTTGACGATGTGCCCTGAAGCAGAGCAAACATTGCCCCGTCGTGAAGAGGACGTTTGCCGGTTAGTAGGCCTTGGCTGAGCATCGGGAAGAGTGGAAACCCTTTTGGGTCGGCAGATTTGGTTTCGGTCTGTCATTGTAACGTTGCAAGAGAAAAGCTTTGTACAGACTTAATCACAGCCCGGGCTACTTGGAAGCATCTGCCATCTGTGAAATGTAGTAATTTTAGTGTAGGGAATGAGGTTTAGCCATTCCTACACAATGTGATGCTGGAGTCCAACTACATGTAGACTAGGTCTTTATTTACCAAATCATGCCCATGTACCTTGTTGGTTCATTTTAATCAAAATCGTAGAGATAATGGCGTGATGATGATTTTTGTTTCAGTCCTGATGATTCATTGTCATTACGTGATGAAATCAATAATTTAAAGACATCTTTAGAAGAAGAGAAATGGTATTCCGCTGAGCTTAAGAAAGAACTAGGAAATGTAAAGATCGAAAAAGATAAAGCCTTTGAAGGTAGCAAACTAGCAATGATATCATTTTTCAGTTGTAAGTTTTTGTAACTTGTTAACTTTTTAGTTGATAACATATGCATGCTAGTGAACACCTGGGTTAAATGGTGAGAGAGCTCAACGACCGAGGGATGAATAGTTAATAACATATATAATTAGTGAATGAACGGTTTCCGAACCTCGTTTGCTAATTAGTGAATGAGAAATTTACATTTGTTTGGCTTGATTTATGAGCCTAAGTATATGTTTGTTTACATTTAACTTAACTTTTCCTAGCAATCCTTCTCATTCCCATTGTGTTCTACTGTCATTTTTGTTTGTTCACGCTGGAACATTCAGTCTTGTGTTGATGGTACGGAAATGAAAGACACTAACTAATTAGGCGAAAAAATTAATTTTTGACCTCAAACCAATCGCAACAGAAGCAAATGCAGTTTGGTTCACTTACATACATGTCAGACATCGTCATATCAAATTTCGGCCAAAATCGGCCTGCGCAAATTGATTTAGTTGAAGAATTTAAATTTGGGGATTTCTCGAAAGTGTTAAAGTACGATATTTCGTGATTAATGAGTATTACGCATCATAAATATACTACCGACCTAAAGGAATGTGACATTAAACAAAACTTTTTTTTAACTCATGCATGACGTAGTAATGACGTCATTGCAGTAATTTGATGCCTTTATTTCGCTTTAAGCAAAAACTATTGCACATGAACAAGAATTCTCGGCATGCATGCAATAAAATTTTAGGAAAAGCAATATTTAATAGGCCTGCTGTCCTTCTTTTGAGTACATCCAAGCAGTCCCTTCTAATTTGCTTTCATCTAGTATTGTAGTACTTTTGGAATTTGCGCAGATCTCCCCTTGGAAATAGCATGCATGTTGGTACACTTTATTCCATGTCGGTAATGTGTGCATTTTTTGTGTCACACTCTTCTGGCATGAACAACGAATTACTTTCGGTATGCATTGTGGTGCCAAAGGAACAGAACATATTTATTTTGGTCGCTGATTGACCTACACAATGAAATTACTATGAGAAATAATTAAAAATAAACACAAACACAAAGGAAAAAAATGCACGAAATGCGACAGGGAAGTTGCAAATAAACCCTGCGGTCATCAAGTCAAGCAACCATCTAGTGTCAATTAGTGTAATTTTATAGAACTTAATTATCGCATCTGGTTAAACGTCAAAATTCAAATACAAATTAAGTGGGGCGAGCAACCACGTTGTCGAAGAGAGACATATCGGCATACCAATGACAGGTACAAACTGCTATTACCTAATAATATCCCAATCCCCAGTACAAGCGAATTCAAAAAAGTATTTAGTGGTAGTACTTGGATGTGAGGAAGGTTTTGAAATGTGATTTGAACCGCTGAAATTTAGGTGACCTGATATCCTCAGGAATAGAATTTCATATTTTGACTCCTTGATACCTAATGCTTCTCTGTAATCTATTAGTGGGATAGCGGTTAGTGGGATAGCGGGGAGTATGTAGACTAAATGTATCGCCTGACTGCTTTGTGTTTTTTGAGAAACCTCGTCAACTTTTGTGTAGTAGCTTTCAAAGGGCATTGGTGTTTGATTGTAGATGCAGGCATAAACAACTTTAGCAGCTTCATAAGTGTATGAGTCATGAATTTGCAGCACTTTAAGTTTCTTGTATATACAGTTGGCTTCTTCGTGATAGTGACTACCGGATATGATTCGCATCGCTTTATTTCATAGGGTTTTTAATTTGCTGAGGTAAGTGGGATAGATTGAACCCCAAACCACAATGCCATACGTTAATAGAGGATGTATTAGAGCAGGGTATAGGTGCAGCAAGGTTTTGATAGGTAAATTGCATCTAACTTTGCTTAGGATGTCCACGAAGCAAGCTATTATGTTTTCAAGTGTAAGAATGTGCTTTTAATATTAATGTTAATTCTACTAATTCAAATGAAAGCTCTAACAATTGTGTCAACATGCTCGCCAGTAACGGAGCTTTTTTACTCATTGACAAACCTACCCGTATATTTGATGAGACGAGAACTCTTACTGATCATATAATAACTAATGATGCTAGTAATATGATTTATCCTTGTGTGTGTGTTAGTGACAATAGTGACCACTTTCCCATTGCTTGCCTTGTAGCGGATAATTCTAGTTCTAAACGAGTCGCAGCCACATAAATAAGGTTTCGTATTTGTGCAGAAACACGAGTTGCTTTGATACTGAACAATTTAGACTGGAACTAGTTAATTCGTTTGATGCTCTCTACTACTTTTATCGTTTTTAACTTCCACAGACATAAACTCCGGCTTCTTCAAATTCATCAATATATTATCTGATAGCATCAATAATAAAAATGCACCTCTTAAAAAAGCATCTCGCAAAAAACGAAAACTAATCAGCAAGCCTTGAATAACGAAAGGAATATTAGTCTCCATTACAAAAAAACAAAAACTATTCTCTGAATTTTATGAAATTGATACCGAGGCACCAAAATTGTGTTAGCAATAAATTAAGTCTATCTTCAACAGGAGATTATTAACTCGAGACATAATATATGCGTAAATTTTGTGGCATTATGAAAACTTTATTACCTAACGATCATAATTCGAGCCAGCCTATCTCTGTAAGTTTTGATGAAAATAAGCTCACTGACTCTAAAGATATTGCAAATTGCTTCAATAACCACTTCTGCAGTATAGGCAATTCGTTGGCTGATCAAATTGATTCTTCCTGCCCTCTTTCCTATTGTTAATACCTTGAAAATCGTACTAAAGTGTCGATGTATTTTCGTTCTACTTCTGCTGCTGAAATCTTTAATGTGATATTCCAGTTAAATTCCAACACGAGTTGTAGTTCTGGCAGCATTAACGCTAGATTTGTTAAAATCGCTGCTGATGTTATATCGCTGATCTTAGCTGTTTTAGTTAATGCATGTTTTGACGTTGGAATCTTTCTGAGCTGTCTCAAAATTGCTAATGTCGTACCAATTTTTAAAACAGCTGATAATGCAGAGTTAATAATTACAGGCCTATTTGGCTATTATCTGTATTTTTCGAAGTAATTGAAAAAGTTGTTTACTCTTGGGACTATTAATTTTCTTCATCTTCATTCCATTCTTACTCCTACTCAATATGGGTTTAGAACAAGTTTTTATGCAGTCCTAGATATTGCTACGTCTTGTTTTGATAATATTGCTAAGGATAGGTATACTGGGCTGATATTACTTGATTCAGCCCAAGCATTTGATACTAACAGAAGACAGTTTGTTTCAATTAATAACTCTTAACTCCTCTCTGAAACCAATCAATGTAGGAGTTTCTCGGGGTTCAACCCTTGGACCCTTGCTTTTTCTTTATATCAATGACTTGCCTAACTGTGTTGAAAGTGTTCCCCATTTATTGGCGGATGACACATGTTTGCTAATTGGTGCACCAACTATTGATCAACTAGAACAGGGGTGGCAAACCTATGGCACGTGTGGCGCAGATTTTTTTTTTGGCTCACCACTTGATACTTTAAACCTTTTGTCCGCAGAGCTACTGTTCCTGCTGAATCCGGGTGAAGACTGAAAAAAAAGGTCTTCATGTTCGCAGAGCTACTGTACTCTACTGAAATCGGGTGAAGACTGGAAACAAAAGTCTTCTCGTTCTCTGAACCACTTTCTCCACAGTTTATTTAATGTAATGGCGTGGCATTTCAATTTACTTTAAATACTTCTAAATCTCATGTGTTAATAATTTCCCCAAAACTTAGGTCTCCTTCAGTAAATCTTAATCTTCAGTGTCCTGCAAGAAGAATAAATACGGTTAAGAAAGCTAAGTATTTGGGAATTATTTTGGATAATCAATTAAACTTTGCCGATTGCATCGAAATTATTGAAACCAAAGTTGCTCGTTCAGTCAGAAGATTCCTAAGGAAATTAAGTTATTATCTACCTAATTCAGCTATGTTGCAATTATATTATTCTCTTGTACTTCCAAATTTGCTTTATGGTGTAGCTGTATGGGGTAATATGTTTCCTTCTTATCTTGCTAAATTGAGCGACTTAAGAAAAAAGCAATTAGATTAGTGACCTCCAGTGATTGGAATGTTAGTGCTGCTCCTCTGTGTTATAATACAAATGTGTTGCCATTTCTGAATTGATTAAATTTGAAATTGCGAAAATCCTAAATTAACTACAACAATAATATTGTTTGCCTCCTTCGTTTGATCATTATTTAACTTTTGCTAAGAATTCCGATTCTTGTATGACTAGATTCTCCATTCAGGAACAAATGGTTAATTCTTTGTGTAAGACAAATTGTTTGCAAAGATCGATTAAATAATATGTTGGCCCCATAGTCTGGAGTTCGATTCCTTTAGATGTTTGTAAATTTTCATTTAATCGATTCAATAATTGTTAAAAAAATCTGTTGATCAATAATTGTTATAAGAATGTTAGTTATATACATGAAAAACTCCATCGAAATTTTGCTTCGAAAACCGAATGGGTTGGGGTAAATTGTATGATGTTTTTAAAAGAAATTAATTAGTCGCCTATAGATAAGTTTTTCAATAATTTTGGAGAAACATGTTGTAATAAATATGGGGCAGTAATTGTTAGTTTCATCTTACGCGTCGTTTTTACTGGATACAATTCTGGCAATTTTGCATCCATAAGAAGTGCACATGGCATGGGAATAGAGTTTTGCTGCATAATTCCCAAACCCAATGTATTAGATTCAAACCATTCACGTTGCCCATCCATCATCAAACTTATAGAAATACAAACAGAGCATGATATTTAGCAGAATTTGATGTCTGGGGCAAGGTTTTCACTTCCACATCTGGAGTTCTTGTTACCACTTTTTCTTTGAATTTTTGCAACCTGAGTTTTGGCAAAGCTTGAACATCCGATTTGCCACCATAAAGGCACACCAGTGCCTTCTTACTAGCCTTCACAATTTCACTTTGGCTCAAATGGTATTCAGCACAAAAAACTCTGGCTTGTTCATTAAAAATAACATTTCCAATTTTTTTCTGTGGTAATCCCTTTTCGTACAATCAAGATGTTGTAGTACACCCAGCAGCTGCGTGGACAAAAGGTAAATATAAACATGTAGTTTTGCCTGGTAAATGACGCAGATGTCCAATGTCCCACAGTTTATCCTTGGCATTTTTCTTTTCAGTTTGCAAAAAGAGACATCATTTGTGCCATGACATGGATGCCAATAACAGATGTGGTACCAAGAGAGCTCAAATGGACCCCTGTCTCAGAAATCAGGCAATCTGCATCTCCAGTTGCTTGCTTTGTCCTCACTCGACGTGATTCAAGATGCTGTTTCGGGAGTAAAACGAAATTACTTTTGTTTATTTTGTTATTCAGAAAAATTTCTTTTGTTGCCATTAGTAAACCGCTAATTTTTGAAGCAACAATACTTCTAGTTTTTCTTTGATGAGCTCTGTCTTTGCTTGAAGGACCATTTCTGTATCCATCATAGACGACAACTGGACTCACATTTTGGTTTTCCATGTCGACATACCGTTTTCTTTTTTGCATTGAATTTGATGAAGTAGGGATCCACCATCAAAGACAGCAAATGCCGGTTTTGTATTTGTGTGTTCAAGCCTTGGGCGCTTATGTCCAATGGCATCTGCTTGCTGCGACTTTCTGGCTTCCCTCATCATTCCACCTTCATCAAACAATGCCACTGGGTGAACACATAATTTGTATTGTAGAAAGTGGTCTAAATCATGTTCAACCATTAGATTGATAGTGATAGCAAGTTAGTCTTTGAAATTACCACTGAGGCAAAACCTGCATGCGAGAAAAAAACATATAGGAAGTAAAAAAATTAGTGATGCAAAATCGTCGATTGTCAATGAGGATGATATCCAAAGTTGCTGGTGTAAGTGTTGGTACTGTTGATACAATTTTGATGGAGGATTCAAAGCTCCTTGAAATTTGTGCCAAAGATCCTCTTGAATGACCAAGAAACAGTTCCATGTGGAGTGCTGGACTGACATGCTCAAAATGATAGAGTCCAATTCAAGCTTCTTGAGTAACGTAGCAACTTGTGATGAGAGTTGAGTGTTCATCTACTACCCTGAGAGCAAATGTCAGAGTGCTCAGTGAAAGCATAAAACTATCCCCCTGGCCCAAGAATTCAAGGATGAGCTGACCACAAGAAGAAGTTATGGTCATTCCTTTCTTTGGCTCACAGGGGCTCATTCGCACTGAATAGGTTCCACGTGGCCAAACGGTCAATGTGGAATACTTCCTTGTTGTTTTGAAACGATTTAGTGAGAAGATGAGAAAGAAAGGTCTCAGCAGTGCAGCAGTGGCGGTTTCAGCAAAACAATGCCCCATGCCACAAGTCAATGCTGGTGACCACCTGGATGATTGACAAGGGAATAAGCATCCACCATACAGTCCTGATTTACCCCTGCAACTTCTTTCTGTTTCCACGCACAATAGACATCCTCGGGGAGGTTAGGTTTCATTCAACAGAGCAACTAAAATAAACATCAAAAAATTACTGAAGAAGGACTTCAAGGAGGTCTTCCAGGAATGAAAGCGAGGCATGAAGAAGTGTGTAGATGCGGGAGGAAGTTATTTTGAAGGAGCTTGTCTCTCCTGACATTTTTTCATTACATATTGTACATTAGGGTGTTTCATTTTTTCACTGGTTAATGATAATGTAACAACTCGTTAATGCTGATGTAATAATTCGTTTAATAGTCCATACAAAAATTTGTTCCACTCACGTGCATTAATGATTTCCTTGATTGTCTGCAGTACCCACCTTTCTTAATCTTTCTCTCTGAAACTTGCATAAAAACCGAACCTATCTTCAGTGTAGATATTCCCGTCTATACTTCTGTAAACTTTCTTTCTCCTACTCTAGCTGCTGGTATTGGTGCATATTTCTCTAGCCTTTTAATTTTTTGCCTATTAGACAATTCAGGCTTAAAAGTCGACAGATAAGAAGACCTTTGGTTTAATGTACATTTTCCTGGCCAACAGAAGAGTTTCGCATTTTCCGTAATTTTATGGGCGCTATCAACCAAATGGAAAGAGAGAATAGACTAATAGAATAGAATTGACTAAATGGAGAGAGAGAGAGTGCGTGCAATTTCCATGAGGTCAATCTGGCCACCTCCATTCATTGGGGACTACACCGGATAATGGCATCATCATCATCAACATTGATTTAAATGTACGGATTTACAAAACAATTTCGCTGTCCTATCAGATTACCTGCACATGATCGAGATAACGCATCATGTGTCACTGAGAACTCCCAAACTACAATTGACCACCTTCTCACTAACGATAGTCAGTCACTTGCAAGTCCAGGGGTTTTTCATTATAAATGAGCAGATTATTTCCCTATTTTTTGTACGTTATTTCAACCAACAGCTAAGACTCACCAGCATGCAATCACAACTACCTATGAAAATATTGAATCAATCGATGTTGATGAATTTTGTGATGGTTTGGAGTCATCTTTAATGCCACTTACGTCCGACCTGATTCACTTGCCATTAGCTTCTGAATGGTTGAATGACAATTTTAACTGTTTGATTACGACAATCTTGGATGTGATTGAAAGTCATGCTCCCTTACAAACTGCATGTAGAAAACAAAAGAGTCTACAAAAACGACCTTGGATTACAAAAGGAATTCTTAGTTCCATTAGAAAGACGCAAAACTTATGTAAAACCCTTTTTCTATGGGGTACTGATTTTGAAAAATCCTTTTGTAAAACATGCAAATAAGTTCACCAGGGTGAGAAATTTACCTAAAAAGTTATATTGCCATTCTGCCATTGCTGATCGAAATTCTAATCCGAAAGAGCTATGGAAACTGATTAAACCCGTAATTCCCTCCAAGAGTTCAGCAACTTCTAGCCCAACTAAGTTAATCGTTGATGATCGATTTGTTGGAAAACCCTAAGAAGTTGCTCATAACTTTAAGAATTAGTTTGTTGATATTGGTCACTCTATTGAACTACACTGTTAACCAAAAACCGTGTATTAGACCACCTTTACGGGTTGTTCACCATTTCCACCTTTTTTCCTCAAATGCTGCCCTTGCGTGGAAATAGTCATGCCAAGGTGGTTTTACAATTCCACCCTTAGGGAAAGGTGGCAATAGACACCAACAGGGTGGTATATTAATTCCACCCTTGTTTCAGAGTGGCGATGGACACTAACAAAGTGGTAATATAATTCCACCCTTTTTTAAAGGTGGTTCAAAAAAGGTTGGCATATTAATTATCATTTTACTCTAAAGGTGAACTGTGTTTTTTTGTGCTCCTGCATTGGCCATGCTTTTTTGAAGCTACTTGAAGTTAACAGTATGCCATCCTCATTACTGATGATAATGAAAATTTTTCTCCAAATGTCCACCATCATGTTTAATAAAGTTGATGCACATTTGGAAAAAATTGTAGCAGTTTTCATTGTTGTTAATGATGATGATTATATTGCTAATTTTCAGCAGCTTCCAGCATTGCCAAGGTAGAAGAAGCACAAAAATCACACTTCACATCATTATGAGGCAACATTCTGTCATAAAATACTCCATTGTCACGCATGAAAGAATTTATACTGCAAATTGATGCATTATAGGGTGTTAGTATAGCGTTTCACTGGAATTCCAAGTTCGCAAGGTACTTTTAACAAATGGGCCAAACATTTAAGTTTTTTTTCAACTTCTTTGGAAATTGGATGTTAAAAATCCATTGGGCTGCCAAACAGTAGTAACACTGCCACACGTTTTTGGCACAAACAAATCTTCTGCCTTTCAACGTGAAGTGCCATGACATTTTCTTCTTCAAGAAGATAAGAAAAGGAGTGTTTGACATTTACCTATAATATAAGGTTATATCAATTGAGAGCAAAATTAAAATAATACCACAAAAATAGTGCAAACTAACACACCAGACTTAAAAATATGATTGAACTGAAAACGATGATTTCTAAATGTTTTTCTATTTTAGTATCATTGATGAAATTATATGCGGCTTGAAAAACAATTCTTTGATAAGGGGTTGCCCTAAAAACGGGAGCGAACTATATAGTTTTATTCAAAATTTGCAATTAATAACTTCTGATTCATAAAACGTCGAGATCTTGAAAGCTAGAATGATATGTTTTTAAGCTTCAGTATAATAGCTTTTTTAAAACAGATTTCATCAACTTCGAAAACAACTTTTAAATTTGGGTAGTCTTGAAAAAGACTATGAACCAAAACGTTTTACGTCAAAATCTTTCCTCAGGGTTCAAGGCGAGAGTGAAGTGAGAAGAAAAACTAATGGTCTTTATGTATGATCAGTAAAATGGTGAATGAAACACACAAATCCTATTTTATATGCCTATTTTATATGGCATACCTCAAGGTTCAACCCTCGGCCCCCTCTTATTTTTAATTTATATTAACGATATCTTCCAAGACCTTAGATATGAAACCATTCTATATGCTGACGATGCAACAATCCTTATACACTCTAAATCACTCTCCAATCTTTTTAGTGCAGCTAATGATTTCTAAATGAAGTTCACAATAACCTTCTTATCAACAAATTAACTTTAAACGTTTCTAAGACTAAATTCATGGTATTAACTCCACAACCCCATCGCTTGGTTCGAAATCCTTACTATGTAATTTCTGTCAATAACGTTCCCATTTCTGAGGTAAACAGCTTTCGATTCTTAGGCACTATTTTTTCTAATAACTTCAGCTGGAAATCCCATATCGAATCCATCCGCAGCAAACTTCGCACTTGTCTGGGGATTATTTATAAAGCTCGCGATCATTTAAACATAAGCTGTCTAATGTCCATTTTCCACTCCCTTGCCTCAACTCATCTCAACTACTGCATCACCACGTGGTGTAATACAAATTCTTCAAAAATACCCCAACTCCAAAGCTTGTGCAATAGAATTCTACGATTAATTTTTCGACGTCATTCTCATGATAGCATCCATGATATTTATAAAAAATATGCCTTGCTGAAAATTAGAGATAAGTTTCAATTTGAAATTTGCTGTTTAGTTTACAAATTTCTTCATCAAATGTTACCTTGCTGTTTTAATAATTTTTTCCAGAGAAACGATGAAGTTCATTCTCGCCGAACTAGGCAATCCAATAATCTGCATCCTCCTCTTTTCAAAAAAAGCGTCTGCAAACAGTCTATTAAATTCATTGGGGTCAAATTATGGAATGAACTACCCAATGAAATCAAATTATCAAAAAATTTGGCACACTTTAAAAAGACATTAAAGCAATACCTTCTAAATAGTTACTAAATTATTGCACCTCTTCTTTAAGTGAAATTTTTTAACCCATAGTCCTCTAGCACTCTCGAGTCCCTCAGTTTTACCACCTTAATCATCTTTGTACCTTTAAACGTATTACGCCTGTAAGCCGCTCCAATAGTAATAATGTTTTTCCTTCTTTCTCTTCCATGTTGAATTGTAATTTTGTATATTTATACGTTTGTTTGTTTTTTTGATTCCTTTGCACAGAGTTTGTGAAGTGATAGTTCCTCTTGTAAGTTCCAGGTGGAGCTATCAAGTAAAAGCCACCCTTGGGCTTCTCACTAACTCTGTGGCGTCGCATTTTATTTTATTTTTGACTGTCGTATTTGTTATGATAGACGCTGAATAAAAATACAAATACAAATCCTACTTAATTACATTTTGAAATGATTTAGCCTCACTCACGACTACCTAGACAAACCCATTTCAAGTGGTTGCAGGCTGGCTTGTGGTTTGAAATCATGGAGTTATCCACATACTTCGTGGTCCACTTTGTGGTTTGTTGTATGTCCACTGTGCTGTGCAAAATATCCAATGGATAAATAGTTCGTTGGGTAGTTTTCGTGCAGCTGACACATAATGGACGTCAGAATTTTGATCTCTCTGTGAAAGCTTCTGGTGGTTTGACCAGATGGCCATCTATACCGTATTTATTCAATTGTAACCCGCGGCTTATAAATATTTTTTCATCATCATTTGTGCGGCTTACATTCAAGGGCGGCTTACTTACGGGGGCAGCTAACATTTTTTTAACACACGATTTAAAAAAAAAATTTTTTATCAAAACATGCGATGTGGCGATGTGCAAATTCAGTTCCCCCCAAAAACGTGAGAAAGTGCTAACTGCTTTTTTAGTCCACGGCCACGTGTTTGTTTTGGGAACTGAATTGTGGTGCTAAACGTTTCCCGCCACGATTGTAAAGTTAATGTAAATTGCGCAAAGCGACAACCACTTTGATCATTACATTTGCTATTGTTTCAACGTGTATGCTTGCAGTGTGGCTTGAACAAAGACAAAATAAGAACAAAAGATCAAAACTTGAACAAAAGAAAGCAAACGTTTTCTGCCAGGATTGCGCAAGTTAATGTAAATCGCGCAAAGCGACAATCTAATTAAGCTTCTAAGTTTATCAACTATCGATACGCAAAACATTTTGTTAGATCGGTTTATGGACCTATTTTTTAGATTTAGCAGCAGTACAGGTGCGGCTTACATTAATTTTTAGCGCTTAAAACGTGCGGCTTACAATCGAGGGCGGTTTACAATCGAGTAAATAGGTATACAAAATGTCAGGATCGCACATGCCATGATCACTTAAAGTAGATTGTCCGTTGGAGTTGGACGCAGACATTCGGTAACAATGCAAAGAGCACTGTTGGGATAGTGTCAATGGGCAAATGCCCACGCTTCGACACCAAGCTTAGTTGGTACTCATCTGTTGAATAGAGTAAGGAAAGGGCACTTCCACGCAATGTTTTAGCATCAGCGCTAGCAAGTCGTCTCATTAGCGTCACAAGTACTCAGAGCAGCAATAAACTAAACTACTAAACTATCACAAAATTTGCCTCCTTAGTAAGTTGCAATGATACGTAACTATATTAGACAAAAGCAGCAACAGACTATACTTAGTCACTAGACAAAAGCAGCAACAACTATACTTGGTCATTACAATTGTTAAAAAGCCGTTTGAAAATTAGACTGAGTGCTTTTTATATACAGAAGTACATTGCATGATACATACAACTTACTGTATTGAGAGATATCTTTCTTCAGTTGCCTTGTTTCTTTTTCCTGGAGCTGGGATTTGCTTCATTTTAAATCCACTTTGCTCACGGGATTCGCTTCTTTCATTAACTGATGTACAAATAAATACGACCATGATCTAGTGCTGTCAGTAGCCTACATTAAAAAGCAAACTGTTGCTATGTTTGTGTGGTTAACTCAGTACTGGTAGGGTATATGTATAGCTTTGCAAGTCTTTGCCTATATGTATCTGTTCATACCATCTTCTTACAGACTGAATAATAAATTAATAAATAATTGAGGTTATTTTGAAGATATGATGGTCTGAGTGGGCTAACTATTTCCTGCCACATATCTTCACTACGTCTATATTATGAGACAAATACCAAAAAAAAATCTTCACCTAATTTTAATAATTCTTTTAAAATCAGCACTTACAGCACAATCCCTACACTGTGCTTACAGTAAACAATTAGTTGAGATATTACTGCCCATTTTTTATAACTTCGTTTTGTTATCAAATGCAGAAGTACTGTCGCTCTAATAAACAGAATCATGTCCAATCATGCCCTTCACGCTATAGTCAGCTAACCCTCACGCTGTTAGCAGAAAATTAGGTACATCCGGATCAGTGGACATGTTAATGGGTATTAAGTATTCATCCGTGGCCATTTTATTTTAATTATTGATAGTTAAAACTAGAGCAAAAACTAGACGTTTGGGTTTCTTGAACAACTAAACACGTTTCATATTTTTTTATGTCTACATTGGAACCTTTTGAAATGAAAACTTATGCTTCCCTAGTAACTTTCTTAAAAGCTAAAATTTCAAAACTTTTCGATTCCATTTTAGTTTTAATTTCCATACACCTAGTTTAAGATCACTGCAGAGTTTTAGATGATTTTTAACATTAGATATTTATTCAAATTTCAATTTTTTATAACGAAGATGTACCGTATTTATTCATGTATAACGCGCACTCGTGTATTACGCGCACCCTTAAATTTTGAATGAAAATTGGTATAAAATTCTTTTTTTATTTTTTCTCTACTAACTACTGGTAAGCACATAAGGTAACAACTCACAGCATGAACAAAAATTTATTGAAAGCACACAGTAATTCAAAACCTTTCAAAATCGGATTCAGTCTCTGATTCATCAAACAACTGTTCGATTTGTGTTTGGGTTATGTCTAAATCAGTGTCCCAATCGGCGGGAACATCACTTTCAACCTCTTCTTCTGACCCCGATTTTGAATCCCACAACAGGTCGTCTTCTGTACCATCCATTCTATTGCTAATGCCCGTCTTTAAAAAACTTTGCGAGCGCACGCACGTTTCAGATGTTAAAAACCACATTTTCAATATCGCATTTCTCAGACCTCGTGTATAACGCGCAACATTGATTTTTGCCTAAAAATCAGTTCAAAATTTTGCGCGTTATACTCGAATAAATACGGTAACCTGGGAAAAACAGAAATTTAGGTGGGGTAGGGAAATTCCACTGGTTATTGTTGGTTAAGCTATACTTACACTCTTTCTTCACAGTTTTGTAGGTTTACTGTTTTATGATAAAATGTTGGTAACATAGTTACTGTAACACTATTACAACTCACCTGAAATACGTGCATAATAGTGGAAAATCTTTTATAATGTACCAACAGTATGAATATCAAGAAAATTTTTTTTCTGCCTCAGCATTTTTAGTGATCATACATTTCATCCAAATTTCCACCCTTTTTATAATAATTGAGGGTGGAAAAACTTTCAAAAAAATGGAAATATCGTAAGGGTGGAATCAGTTTCTTGATGTAAAAAAAAGCAAAACAATTTCAGCATTGAAGCGTTTAGGTAAACTTTTACTTGTATCTTAAATTTCCACCTTTTTTATGGCGGTTGTAAGAAAATGCTACAAAGGTGAAAATTCTTCCATATGATGATAGAATATCATGAAAAAGTTTCATCACTTCAAGAAGTGTTTGTGGATAAAATCACTTATCTCATTGAATTTTCACCCTTTTATGTCAAAAGGTGTAACAAATCACCTAAAAATTTAAAGGTAGAAATTGTTTCTTTAGAGCGTTTTGGGTAGATTATTACGCCATATATTCAAACCTCAATCCTTTCCGTTTTTTAAAATTTTCCACCCTAAACTAAGGGTGGAAACCAAGTTTTAGTTTACTGTGTAAGTATTAGTTAATCAAGCGAAGTTAGTTTCAAAACGTTAAAAAAAACTGTTTTGCTGCCAATTGTTCTTGACCCTCCTCAACCAATCGAAATTTTCAACATTATAGATTCGTCCCCACAAAACAACTGGTTACGATGGCATTTCGTCCTATTTTTTGCAAATTGGAACCAAAAGGAACCAAAATTATTACCCCCTCTTATGATGCAATGCAAAATAATTTCTATGCAGCACTACTTTTGATGGACCTACGCAAAGCGTTCGATACTGTGTTTAATCATATTTTATTGCACAAATTAATTAATACGTTACACGTGGTCCAGCTTATTCCTTTATTAAAAGTTATCTGGCATCTCAAGAGCAGTATGTTTCTATTAATCACCAAAGTCATGTTCTAAGCCTATAAGCGTTGGTGTCCCCCAAGGTTCTATCCTACGTCCTCTTCTCTTTCTTATCTTCATCAATTACCTCAGCGAAGTGATATCCTCAATTCCTCATGCCCTCGTTTCTTTGCTAATAACACTTGCTTAGTTGTAAGAAACCCATCCTTAATTGAACTTGAACAAAACTGTGATTCTGAAATGCAAACGCATCACAAATTAATCCTGACAAATTTACAGTAATATTCCCTTTCCCAAAGATAAGACTTTCCCTCCCAGTGTTATGTATACATTATGACAATACATCAATTGAAACAAGCACATCCTCTAAATATTTCGGTATTAACTTGGACGCAAAACTAGATTTTAAAGTACACATAACAAATATCGAAGCCAAAATTTCTAGATCTGTTGGTATTTTTAGTAAACTCTGTTTTTTCCTTCCTCCACTCTCCTCCTCTTGTATTTCATGCTTGTACACCCTCACCTACTCTATGGCCTTCCACTGTAGGGTTACATCTTTGCTTCTTATTTGAATAAGTTGCACTTTGTAAAACAGAGCTATTCAAAAAATCTCAAAGTTCGTCAGTCCTCTATGACCAAACAATACTGCAAATTAGAGATCTCAACAGCATTGACGTATATACCTATGAAGTTACGAAGCTTATGCACCAACACACTAAGCAAAAGCTCCCTCCCTTTTGTACTTCTATTCTTACTAATATCTCGGACATTCATGAACAAATACCTGATCGAAATACAAAAAACAATTTTTACCTTCCTAAATTTTCCACATAGTGTTGCCAAAAATCAATTAGGTTTCAAGGGCCTAAAATTTATAACTCGTTGTCTACTGAATTAAAAAATCAATTGATCTAAGAAAACATTTTCTGGAATGATATATCCAGTGATGGGCACGATAAACCTTTCTGTACTAAAGTGATAACGATAATCGATAACTTCAAAAAAGCCCTGGGCGATACCAATAATCGATAAATCTCAATTTCTTTAAGCAATATTGATAAATTATCGCCGATAAATGTTGCGGTAAATTTTCGATGAATGTGACAAAGTTTTTTTTTTTTGTGAGTTGAATTGCAAAAATGTTTTTTCTAGATTTTTCAAGAGAAGACTCTGCCGTGAAATTAAGCCAAACAAAAAAATAATTTTTAAAAATTACAACAAGTCTTAATGGACACCGTGTTTTTTCCATAGCGCCAACTCACCAACTTTAAAGTTTAAATAAACACTGCATGCATAAAAAATCGTTTATCGCGATAATTTATAAATAATAAATAAATAACTCAGGTTATTTTTAAATTATATTGAACTGAAAATTCAACAGTACTTGAGGTAGACTGCGAAGTGAGCTTGCGCTCTTCAAGTCAGCAGCCACCCGTTACATATGTCAAATGTGATCGGCTCCAGCCGCAAATCAAACCCGTCACGTAGGATCTGTCATCTGCGCGCGGTACCGCTAGGCCATGTCACTTATTGGCGATAACAAAATTTATAAAAGCGATAACAGTAATCAATAAATCCAAACTATTTTGAGCGATAACGATAATCGATAAAAAGTTATCGTCGATAAATTATCGCTGATAAATTATCGCGATAAATGCCCATCTCTGGATATATGTAGGTAGTAATGTAATCATATGCGATGTTCTTTATGCAATTTTTAATTTTTAATAAATAGTCCTTTTAGCAACTCTTCATCTGTGGTGGCTGCTTGAGTAGAAGACCTGAATCGTTCATTTTGTAGTCACCTTTCAATTTTCTTTTATCTTGGTTTTTCTTTTTCTTGTTTATTATGTACTTTTTTTTGCTTGATGAATAAACTGTTAGGGCCCCTTTTTACACTTGGCGCAAATTTTTGGGGTAAATTGAAAATTTTTAGTTTATTTATTAAGCCTGAAATTATGGGCGTGCTTTTTTCAAAATTTGCTGAGCATGAAACTAGTAGCAAAAATAAATCGCTTACCAAGTGATTTTTTTTGCTACGCTGGACGTAGTCGGTGATTTTGCTTGTCAGTCTCAGTCAAGTCTTAGCCTAGGCTAGTTGAAAAACAGTATTTTGGGACTCCTGCGTTGTTTACTTGGACACGATTCCGTGTTTATGGAAAAGACTAGGTCTAGATTTGGTGTTAGAACCTTAGCTAGGCAGATAAATATAATCTAGGCTTGTTGGCAAACAGTGTTATGGGCCTCTTTCGTCTTTTGTGTATGAACAGGTCAGAAGTTTTCACGTATTTTCTACATTTTTGGAAAAGAATACGAGCTAGATGCTTGTTGATTCAATTTGTATGGCATGGGAAGCTAAGACGCAGAGATAGACCTTAGGTTTATGAGCATGTCAGTGCCATGTCATACCGGTATGTATCCCTATCCAGTAGAGATGCGCTTAACCGTTACTTTTGAGTGACGGTTCCAAGCAATTACTTTTGAAAAGATATTCGATACTTTTTATCCATTACTTGTATTCATTTAGGTAATCACGAATCAGACTTTTTTTTTTAATTTTGGTTTTCACCCGATGTTTGGGGTAAATTGGGCGTCGGAAGCGTGAAGACCTTTTTTTTTTTTTATTTTGGTCTTCATTTGGTGTTTGGGGGAATCTTGGTCGTCGGTAGGCGTGAAGGTTTGGTAGAGATGTGCTTAGTACTTACTTTTAAGTTGTAGGTGATCACTTTTAAGTTCCAAGTGATTACTTTTAAGTTTTAAGTGATTACTTTACAGTCTAAAGTAATCACTTAAAAGTTAATGGTTAAGCACATCTCTACCAAACCTTCATGCCTTCTGACGTCCAATTTTCTCCCAAACATCTAGTGAAGACCAAAAAAAAAGGTCTTCACGCTTTCGACGCCCAATTTTCCCTCAATTATCGGGTGAGGACCAAAAAAAAAAAAAAAAAGTCTTCACGCCTTCCGACGTTCAGTTTTCCCCTAAGCATCGATTCGTGATTACTAGGGCGATTTTTTTGTAACCTAGAAAACTTAAAAATGTAACTTTATTAGACGATGAAGTAAAACGAAAATAGTTGCAGCCAAACATGAAAAAACGTGAAGAAGGCCCAGTTCTACCTCGTGCTTAAGTTATAGTGAACACACATGTAGTGTTTTATGTTTTGTGGTAGAAAGTTTCTGTCCTAACCGGCCGTTAGCTCAGTTGCTAAGCGCACGCTATCGGTGCGGGAGGTCTGGGGTTCGATTCCCGGGCCGGTCAAATCGGCACAGTGTCGCCAACGACTCGCCATCGTTGCGTCGTTTCTTCGGAGCTGTGCAGCCCAGGCGCTAAGCCGCAGAGATGGGCCCCGCAACTCGTTACACGCTTCGGCATAATACGGCGAGTATAATGAAGATTTGATTTGAAGTTTCTGTCCTTTGCAAGTAATTTGTTGAGCATAGAAAAACTTCTTTCCACAGAAGCAGTTGTTGGCTGGCACCAAAGAGGCACCTTAGTGTTTGTAGATTGTAAATTTATCTCCTTGCATCAATCCAAGACAAAAAACTAGAAAAATTATGCAAAAAAGCACGAAAACCAAAATGTAACCTAAAAGACAAAAAGTAACTTTTTGTAACCTTACAACTTTTTAAATACTGACCCTATAGCTGTAAAATTTTGGTTGAACGCTTATTGCGTTAATTGGAGCTAGCAAAAAAAAAATTAACTTTTGTAACCAAAAATCGCTCTAGTGATTACTTAAACGAATACAAGTAACAGATGAAAAGTATGGCATATCTTCTCTAGAGTAGAGATGAGCTTAACCGTTGCTTTTGAGTAACAGTTCCAAGTGATTACTTTAGAAAAGGCGTGAAGACTTTTTTTTTTTTTGGTCTTCACCTGATGTTTTGGGGGAAAATTGGACGTCAGGGTCCGGAAGATGATTTTGGGGGAGGCCACACATTGCCTAGTTTTGGCCCTGGATAGCAAACGAATACAATTTGGAATCGGTATTTTGACAAAACGAACCTGTTACTATCTGTTACTTCTTCTTAACCGTTACTTTTTAATGAATGATTACTATTCGCCATCTCTACCATCCAGATTACTCTGCAGTGCCATACATGACCAGAACACTTATTTCAAGTCTTTTTAGGGCTGATGTTTGATTGATTGGTAGATGCAGTAGCTCATCCCCTAAATTTTAATTATGTTGATATCGGTACATAGTCTAGTAGGCTGTCGGCAGATACTGTAGGCTACTGGATGCCGGTTAAAAATTCTCTGTATGTAGCTCTGTCCAGTAGATTACAGTGCCAATTGTACTGTATGTGATCGGATAGTTCTTTAAAGATTGGTTTCTGATTGAAATACGATGTGTATTAATAGGTGTATAGTGAATCAGTACTAGTAGCTTAACAGCTCAAAACCGATTTGCTTTTATTTTGCAGTTTGGTATCAGTAGGTTTTTTAAGCAGTTAATCTACAAATATAAATAGACAAGTCAGAAAATTTTGACAGAAATTGTACCCTTGGAATGGGACTTAAAGCTTATTTCAGCAGTTTAACAATACCCAATTCTATGGAATTTATCCAATGTCAGTAACCAGTTGCATTAACACAAATTTTTAAAAATATGCTTGGAAGAAAGTTGCTGAAAAATGTGAATCAGAGAATAGTAAGTATCTACCAGTCTGCTTTCAGTTATCCAAAAGTTTTTCTCATATTGTCTCATAGTTTAAGTTTTCAAGTTTGTCTCTGTGTATGTGTCTTACACAGCAAATTGGTAAGCTAGCATTGGGTTTTAGGCAAGTTCATAAATGAATGATGTACTGTCATAGTGAATTTTGGCACAGTTTTCGCAGTATTGTGCCAGCAGCTTAGAAACTGCTTGGTGAGTTCATCAGTGTTATTCTGGGTATATTGCGATTTTGCTAGCAAAGTTTCATGTGTTTGTTTTTGGATGAGATTATGCAAGATGCTGTGGAAAAACTTTAAGAAAAAGAGACTCTGGAAACGAGAGTACATATTCATTTTGCAAAACTGGCAGATGATATTCAACAGCATGCTGGCATGTGATCAAACAACTGATTTGTTGTTTAATTTGGAATATACGCTTTTGTTGATATAAATACGCAGAGTGGTGTAACTGTTGTATTCCAAAGACTAGTAGGTTAGTAGAATGAGCACAATGTTTAAAAAGTGTGTAAATTTTTGGAAAATGTTGACCAGCACCAACGTCCGTATATACACGGACTTAAACCAGCACTGGTCTAGTCTACAGTTTAAAACTTTGATATACAGAAGCATTGGCTTTCAAAAAGCAAGTGTTTTTTTAGTAGGCCCAAGTATTGCATTTTGTCAGTTTTCTGGTATTTGTGATTCCGTAAATAAGAGTTTTATTGCAAAGTTTGTATGGAATGATGATTTTTTTAATTTGGCAAGATCACTCTGGTCATTCATTACGGGAGTAGCAGCGCATAAAGGAATCAGTGATGTCGTAATAATTAAAGAGGTCAAAAAACACAAATTAGCGTGAAAATGACGTAGCCAGCGCCAACTACTTTTAGCAAGTGTAGACAGATCTTACGCTGACTGCTCAGCGTAGAAATATTTTTTACGCCAAGTGTAGACCAGGCTTTACTACTGACATTGAACAAAAACTGACTTATTTCATAAATCGGACAAATAGTACCAAGCTGTTACTGCTTAAGTTCTGAAATTAGGCAGTGACGTCGTATCAGCACTGTGATGTCATGGATGAGTTAAAATGTTATTATTAAGTTCTTTGTGTTCATTTTTTTAGTAGGTTGGTAATACATTCAAGCTATGTAAAATGCGCTGATTAGGATATCTTGTTGTCAACACTTCCAGGAAGTCTGGAGATTAAAAAGCGGTTAAATAAAGTATTTGGCTTGGCCCGATTTCAGCCGAGTTTTAGTATGATGTTGTCTGACACATAATAGGTAAACCCAGCTTCATTTGTTTTTGTTGGAATTTGGTTTGAGGTCAGACCCTTTTTCAGGTTATCTTTCCCCCCTTCTACCTGCTGCTGTAGTGCTTTTTTCAAATATAAACACCAACTTGATAGTTACTGTAAAAAATGTTTTTGATGCAGAAAGTTCTACCATTCAAAAACAAATGGCCATTGCTATGGCTACGAATGAAGAACTTGCTAAGCAGAAGGAAAGTTTGGAAAAGAAAGCGTCAAGGATGGCTCAATCTATTGCTGGTATGTTGGATGGGGAAGCTGATGATGTCTCAGAACATGAGTCTTGACTTAGGGTCCAAGAACAGCTAAGGTGTTCGTAAATCCAACTACTATATGAGTTGAACATATCCTTGCATGACCATATAAAATCGTTCATTGCATGTTTTTTGTAAAGGGGTCCGTAAGTTTTATTGGAATGAATTTAGTTCTGCAAGCAGCCCTGAAAACGTTGAGAAGCACTTTTTGCTCTGCGTCTTTGTAGCGGATAAGCTTCTTTAAATAATTGATATGTGTAAAAATAATTTTAGAATTGGTGCAACCACCTAATGAATAAGCCATAAGTGCATTTCATTGCCTTTGCTAAATATGTGGCACTTTCAAGCCATTAATGTTAGATTTCACATTAACTGTGCGATCAAATTTATTTTTTTTATATCTTGATTCTAAGACGATGATACAAGAAAGAGTGTTAATATGCATATATTGTATCTATCGTCTGCAGTAGACTGTAGGAGGTAAAATTTCGCAATTTTAGATGATTTTTGTCTTGTTAATCATGGTAACAATTTTTGCTTGATATTGTTATCGTACAGAGTTGAAAGCGATGAATGATGATTATCAAAGTCAGAAGAAGGCTGCAGAGGAGCGGAGTCAAAACCAAAGTGTGGAACTGGAGAAAGCTGCAACGTGGGTGCGAGACTTGGAATCACAGTTAGTAAGTGTCATGCTGCACTGCCTGTTGGCTTGTTGATGTCTGTTGCAAGATTGGCCAGCATGATTTTTGTTTGATGTGCGTTTACACCTGCGAAAATGGTTATGAAAAAGATTATTATTATTGTTTTCCAACTCTTCCTATAAACAAACGACTAAATGGCGATTTGCTTAGTCAACTGCGCCAAACCTTGGCTTAGTGCCATTGCAAAATAATTAGTCTTGGTTTTTGACAAATAGTTTTTGATAGCGATTTAACTTTTGAATGCCTCAGCAATATTAGACTTGTCTTGAGAACTGATGTGTTTCTAAAACACTTTCAAAATGCTGTACCTTTTTAGAAAAAAGCGTAAACATTATAATAGCTACCTGATTCGTTGTACTTTATACTGGGGGCCAGTAATCTTTTGCACTGAAAGAGCTAGTTATTCCGGAAAGTAGAAAGCATGGGATATGCGAAACCATTCGTAAATTAGTGCATTGTTTTTTTAATTTTTTGTGGGGTGGTTGGACTGTTTTTTTTTTTTTTTTCAAAATTTTGCTTCAGTTGTTAGACCGATTTTAGTGAATCTCGCACAATTTTTTCAGTCAATTTCTTTTTTTTTTTTCGGTCTTATTTTAATCAAGTTTGAAAACTATATTTTCCCACGCTTCCTCAAACTATGATATTTGTTGAAGTTTTAACACAACATACGTACAACCTCTAAAATGGGAAATTCGAAATCATTGTGCGATAAGAACAAATAATTAATTATTTTGGTTAGTAAAGGCAAATTATGTGATTAATGATAAGAATGCCTAATATTATGAACTGAAGAAAAGGGTGTTCTTGTTCTAAAGCTCGTGGAAATAAATTATTAATATTCAATGACAGCGGAAATTATTGCAAGGAAACACGTGACCTGTTCACGTGTCCACTTTAAGTGGCTCGAAAGGCCCACAGGCTTTCTGCATCAGTTCTGTGTTATCGAAGGCCCATGGGCTTTCTGCATCAGTTCTGCTGTCATCAAAGGCCCACGGGCTTTCTGCATCAGTTCTGCTGTCATAAGTTGAGACTAAAAGCTGCGACTAAGATGAGACTAAGACTATCAGATCTATTTAAAAGCAGATATGATGGACAGATCTTCATTGAGGCAATGGTGTTGGATAAATTTAGCCATGAAATTGCGTCATATTTATCTTGAAGTTTTCTAACACAATATGAAACAAAAACTGCTAAAGATATTAGAAATTTTTCTCGGTCACTGTAATCAAACTGGCCTTAAAAAAATTTGTTCATCACCTAAAAAATTTGGTTAATGACCAACAAATGACCAAAAGAAAACAAAAAAACAGAACGACTAGGGGTGGGGTAATGGTTAATGTAGAAAATTGTCATGGGTGTTTCTAAAATTGTTTGGCCGGTTGGTGTAAAGACATTGCTATCGGTGCGGTAAGTCTTGGGTTCAATTACTGGACTAGTCATATCAAACACTTTGCCAATTGCTCTTCACCGCTGCGGTGTCGCCAAGTTGCTTAGTCATGGAGATAGATAGGTGCCTCCACTTGTTACACCTTTCGGCATAATACCACAAGTATAATAATGATTTTATTTAATATGATCGTATTTGTTGCTTTTGGCTCACATGGCAGCGCAAGGCGTCTGCACATCAAGATTGTGGCTATCTTCATACCTTCACACAGAATTTTAAGCTGTTTGTTGTTAGGCGAGTGCAGTATCTGTTTTTGGTAGTTCATGCTGAAGTAAACCTTCTCACATACAAATGCGGATCTAAGGTTGACAGGATTCCAAGTTTCTTGTTTTCAGACACTTCTGGAAACTGCTATGGTAGCCCAGTACCTCCGGATTCATGTTGCACTGAGCACCCCAATTGTGCCTCCACTATTATGTCTATAGTTATGTATCAACTGCAAAAACACTACACAGTGTTTCATGCCAAGTATGGCAATGGCAATCTTCAAATGCTCGCTATTAAGCAAAGTAGAAAACATTAAGGTTATACACTTAAATACCGTTACTTACAGTTTTATTCCAAATAAAGAGAGGTCGGGCAAGATGAGAATTTTGTGTGTATGTAACTGACTAACTAAAATGAATAAAAGTATTTTTTTACTTAAAAAGTTATAAACGTGGCAAACATAAAACATTAAAGAAAATGAAAGGGGCTTGGCTATAAAAAAGGTTAAAAAAATGGCACTGATAAGCATAAAATGGCTGCAAACAAAAAGAATCAGTAGGTAAAAAGTATAGAGTGCACTGTTTGAATTGGTTTTTGTGGCGACATTTAGCTAGCAATTCGTCTCTTGAGTTTAACAAATCTTTGTTCGCATTTACTAATGAAGAGTTTTTCTGTCAGGCTTGAATTGCAGCATTTTCCTATGCAGAAGTTTGGAGATACTCGAGCTATGACGCATCAGGAAATCTTAAATTTAGTGTTGTTGTCTTCAAGTTCCAGATATGTTTTAGTAGTGCTATTTTTGTGGAGTAGATTTTCTTACTAAATGAAAGTTTGTGGTTACTGTGTCGGGTTTTGAAAGCAGTTTCACAGCATCCTGTGTAAGACTTAGTGCTGGTTTTTGTTTCTACAACTGCTTTGTAGACCAGGCCTTTTTTTTCAAACAATTGCCATTCATTGGACATTGATCTTTATTTCTGCACTTGCATGATTTTGTTACTGATGCTTTTGTTAATGCTTCATTTAAAATTGCGTTGTTGTGGTTTTTGATGATGGCTTCCATATTCGGCATACAACTGTAACTGAGTATAAAGTTTCTTGTGTTAAAGATTTTGTGATACTCACAGATAGGTGGGGAATGCTTAATAATCAAGTTTAATTAAATTATACCAACATTTGTTTCAACGCTTGAATTGAATTGGGGGATTGTTAGGTTTGCGGGAAAGTTGGTAAATATTTCGATCAAGATCAAGCGTAATATCAAGAAAGTCTGTGCAAGAAAGATTTGTGTTAAAAGTGATTTTTAGATCACATTTTCAAAAATCTTTGAATCTTTTTCTGTTTTTTTGTTTTCTGGGCCAGACAAACTTTTAATGCAACCTACACCATCGTCTCTGTATTATCCATATTAAGAAGTTTTAAACGTGATAAAAAAATGCCACACTTGTGATCAAACTGGCCAAAAAAAGTTTGATTATTGTCGAAAAAAATTCGGTCATTGATCAGCAAATCACTGAAAAATAAAAAAACCTAGGTCCGTATGCTAAACGACGTAGATGGGTTCTGTCATACGTCAGCGTAATACCGCGAGTGTAATGAAAATTTGATTTTTGAACACAAAGAAAAGACCTGAACAACTACCAAGCTCCTTAAAGCATCACATTTGCGATCACAAACTTTCTGTTTGCTTGATAAATTTTCGAGATTGTTTGCGACGTACTGATGTAAACCAGCTGCAGATCCGAATTTTTGCTTCATTCAATATGAGAAAATCCAAATTCATTAAATGTTTAATGAGTCAGGACATTCAAGTTCATCAATAACTTGTGAGCGGATTCAGTCAAGACCACTCCAACTGTCCAACTGTTGTCACAACAACTGCTTGTTCATTGGGTTTATTGGCTTTTTTAAAACAACAAGTATCTTGTTGTTTTCACAAATGTCTTTCAGTGTGTCTTGTTGTTTTCACGTGGAACGTCAAAGATGCTTTGGTTTATTGACCGTTATAGAGCCAGTTAATTGCAATATGCTACAGTTATAGTCTAGAGCAGAGGCGTGCAACATACGGCCCGCAGGCCACAGCACGGCGCGCGGTACCTGTTTACTTGGCTCGCTACAGACTTCATACTTCGTAGCCTATTAATTTAAAAACTTTTTCTGAATTGTAGCGGCATCATTGGCATCTTTGACTAACATTGTAAGTCTATAAGACTACATCACACTGCGATTTAATTCCGTCTACAGTAGGCTACTGTGACGACCCCCCATTTATGCAGCATAATGTGCATTGTATGAAAATTGCCTTGTTCTGGCAGTGATGCTGTATTACGTGATCTTACTTTATGTTTGCTGGTTATTATCGGAGCCGTAGCCACTGGGGGACTATCGTGGGCTAACCCCCCCATTATTTTGCCCCTCCCCAAAATTATTTATGTTGAAGTGATAGCGGTATATAAACCAATGGTTTATAATTGTTTTTTTTTTTGAAGATATCCGCTTCAATCAATGTTTAAGTTTAAATCTCGGGACTAATTTCTGATTCGCGTCTTAATACTAAAATCAGAAAGGGTTTCAATTTTCACCATCAAGCAGACTGATGTCTGAGTGTTGTGCAACTGTGCATTAACGCTGCAACGCAGTTACCGAAATTTGCGTTATGAAAACACAACCACTGGTTATAATCCACAGCAATTGAATACTGCGCTGTTAACTTTGCTGTAAGACACGTTTTGTTTTTGTTGTTGTTTTCTGCCCTTATTTGATTGACACATTTTATTTCCGCTTAGGGTTGTTGTAAGTTTTACTTCAATATCGAACAACTCATTGTTCGATGATCTGTGAAGTTCATTAAGACTGCACTAGTCCATCATTATAGCACTCGTCATGCTATGAAACAATTATTTCATTACAAGAAAAGAACTGAAATCGGTAGAAAATCTCTGGCATATCTGGGACCTAAAATTTGGCAAGTTGTACCGAACGAGTTTAAATTCTTTTCTTACTTGAAATTCAAAAAACAATTAAAATCACATCTAATTGTCTCTTATTAAGCTTAATCCAAAATTTGTAATTGGCATATGAAGCAATCAGATTGCGTTAATGGAAAAACTGACATGAACTTATTAACTGCTATCGCATGGTCTACTGTGTACATATTGATTTGTTGTATTTTCACTTTGCCTTGGTTTGTTTATTTGTAGAAATGCTTTCGTTTTGATAAAAAAGTTAAATGTTGTGATTAAATGAGGTGACCGCTGGCTCGATGACCATTTGGTCTTTTGCTGTCACTTCACCATGTAACCAAGTGACTAGACTGAATCCTTCAACATTGTCGTTTGCTTAATATGGTGCATGGTGAATAAACTATACTGATACTGGCCTCCGGTATCACTATACTTGTAGGTTGTGGCCCATTGCGTTAAACAGTTGCACGCCCCTGGTCTAGAGCATCGAGTAGCTTCGGAATCATTAATTTATGATATGGTATTGCGACCATTTTGCTTTTACATGAAACTACTAAATTTGGTTAAGCACTTTGTGATCCATTTTAGTGATCTTGCCCTACAGCAAATCTTTATTAGTATTGCCATTATGATTAAAGGAACAATGTGGAGAACAAGCCAGCAAGTTCGCTTGTTGTGCTTTGGGAAAAGGCAGTTAACGGGTTCCCCTATCTTAAAGTGGTAGATAGATGGCCGGTAACTGTTTAGCGACTGGATTACACAATCTTGTAGCTTCCTCCCAATAAAAAAATGATTTTTCACTTTCTCCATGCTGTTTATTCATCTTTGTGGCCCAGTCTAACGAAAGGCTTTGCAAATAGAGCGTGTTACACAAAAGACAGTGGATCTTATGTACCAAATGTATACAAATCAGGGTTATGTGGTGTAGGGTAAATGAAATGCAGAGCTTTAGTCTGTGGTTGGAATAACCAAAACCAAAAAATTTTCGGAAGCCCAAGATTAATTTCATGCAACTTTGATCATTAAGCTGTGTTTTGTTGTTGGTCAACCTTGATACCTCATTTTGAAGAATCAGGTCGTGAAACAACTCCAGTAAGATAATGCATGCAAGCAATTCTTCAAGGGCACGACCAAACGTCGAGTTGTAAAATTGGTGTAAAATATTGTTTTGTTGATAATGTGTGACAAGTCAATGATTAACTTGTATCAGCACATGGTATGCCGTGCGTCTATTTGCTTGAGCGATGTTGAGGATAAAGAATTTGCAAAATTAAGTCTCCATCTTCAAGCGTGAACACAATAAATAGCAGCGAAGATGATCGTCATTTTTTTTGTATTGATGTCATTAAAATAACTTTTTCATGACGTTCACATCAAAAATTTTCGATTTCCTGCACAAATGTATAGTTTGTGATGATTTGAAATTTAATTGTTTTTTTGAACATGATTTGCATAAATTTTACAACATTGCGATCTCGTTCTGTCTTTGCAATTTGTTATGCATAGACGTTAAATTTACTTTTACTTTCTGGGTCCTTTGGCTGTACTCCAATTACCTTCTGGTCAGACGATTTTTGTCTGCTGTTGCCTAATTTCATAGTTTACAAATGGTAAAAAAGCAGAATCAGTCTGCCAATTATAAAAATATTTATTAGCATCATCCGTCTTGTAAAGACGAAAAAAATAAATAAACTCTTACCTCATTTGCTCAGAAAATTTCTCCATGGTTCCAACTAGGAATAAAAACCTACTGAAAAAACTATGGCTCCCCCCTAAAGCTAAGACCGTACTAAAAGGAAAAAAAAGTTCTATTTCCTAAACTGTCTCATAAAAAATCTTAAAACCAGAGGTAAATCCAAGGCATGTTATGAACGATATAGTGACGTAATAAGCAACATAAATCATGTGAAAAACAGTTGTATAATCACAAGAACAATAAACGCAAAATAATGAGGGTGAAAATGGGGTATTACACTAGAGAAAGTATATGAATACTAAAGTAATACTACTGAATTATAAAACCCTAAAATACCAACAGAAAAAATTTTTTTGAAAGCTCTGGAAAAAAACACGAAGAAAAAAGAAAATAGAAAAATTTTTTTAAATAATAGTCAACGAAATTACTTAATTTTAGTCAAAATAATTCTCTATATATTGATAGTTATCCCAATTTTCTTTACCCATTTGTCCTTGGCACGATCTAATTTGTCATAATCTGGCTGTTCAACAAAGATTACAGTGAAGCATTTGCAAATTTTTAATCCCCTTGTGAGAATGACTTGATGTTGTTGCTGGTAATGTTGAAATAAGGGTGCTGTGCCATCCTTACTTTCATTTTCTTACTGTTCCAAGCAGAACGATGAAAGTTTCACCGAACTGAAATTCTGTTTTTAGTTTGCACTACATACTGATCCTTGCAAATACAGTATGTGGCCACGTAAATTTAAAACGAATTTTCAGTTTGGTGGAACTTTCGTCGCTCTGCTTGAAACAGTAAGAAACCTTCAACAAAAATGAGAGTGGTGCAGCAGCTTTGCTTCAACATTACCAGCGACAACATCAAGTCATTCTCACAAAGGGTTCAAAAATTGGCTAATGTTTCACTGTAATTTTTGGTGAACAGCCAGATTATTACAAATTAGATTGTGCTGAGGACAAATGGGTACACAAAATTTGGGGAACATCAATATAAAGAGAATTATTTTGCCCAAAATTAAATAATTTCGTTGACTATTATTTAAAAAAAATTTTTTCCAGAGTTTTGTAGTTCAGTAGTATTACTTTAGTACTCATATACTTCCTCTTGCATAATATCTCATTTTTTTCACCCTTAATGCTTTGCGTTTATTACTCTTATAATTATACAACTGTTTGTTGCGTGATTTATGTTGTTTATTACGTTAGTATATTGTTTATAACATACCTTGGATTTACCTCTGGTTTAAAGATTTTTTATTACACAGTTTAGGAAATAGAACTTTTTTTTCCTTTTAGTACGGTCTTAGCTTTAGGGGGAAGCCATATTTTTTTCGGTAGGATTTTACTTTTAGTTAGGACCAGAGTGGATTCTTCTGTGCAAGCTAAGTAAGAGTTCATTTATTTTTTCATCTCTGCAAAACTGATGATGCTGTTAAATAGTTCTAGCGAACCATATCTCCTTTAAATAGATATGTTGATTTGAATTTAATTATAATTCATTTATTATCATCGATTCTAGACACATTTTGCTCTTGTTAGTCGGCTGTTGTAATAGCGAAGATGTCATCGAACCTGACAAAAACTTTTTGCTGAAAACCTGGAAAGTATCATCTAAATTGCAGGTTCTTTACGAGGTATGCCCACATGATCGTTTTCATACAATTGATGTTGCATAATGAAGTCTTCGTAGTCAATTCATCAATTTGAGTCCAACCAAATCTGCCATCACACTTTGTTGCAAATTTGGCAGCAGTATCAACAAGTACTCTGTTATCACGGCACCAAGCAAGCTTTTCATGAAGGTTTAAATCACTGAAAAAAGCTGCTCAGCATTTGTTGATGTTTTTATAGCTTTAATTATTATCTATGTACAATTAGTAGTAAAATGAAGTCAATTTCTACATCTGAGGGCAGAGAAAATGACATGGAGTTTAGTGATAAGTCATGAAGACAAATGTTTGAGATTTAATTGCCGTGTTTATCTTCGTATTTATCGAAGAAGCTTGTTGTAATAAAAATGAGTCGTGTGATTTGATTAATCATCTCACTTTGCAGCTTCAACGGCCTGGGGCAGACGATGTGATGGTGCTAAAGAAGGAATTAGTCTCAGTGCAGACTTTGATGGACCAGATGACGTTGGAAAGTGAGGAGAAAGGAAAGGAGGTGGAGAAGGAGCGTCAGGATTTGCAGAATTTGCTTGATGAAGCCAGATCTCAAGCTCAACTTGTGCAAGAAGAATTTGACGCATTTAAAGTGAGTTTGCTTTCCTGTAATGATCATTTAATCAAAGACACTTGGTGATAATTGGGGATCTCAACTCTTCAGAATAGTTGGGTATAATGTGATAATTTCCAGTCTTTTTTTAGAATGTTGAATCCCCAAATGAATCCTAAATTTCAGTACAATATCGTCATTTCTTCAGCTAATTAAAAAAAAGTTCAATTCAAAGAGTTCTACGTAGTTGGTAGTGCACAAAATAGCAGCAAACTGAATATTCAAACCATGAAAGTTAAGAAGTAGAAAACAAAAACTTATGCAATTATTGAATCATCTTTTTCAACATGTTTGTGCAATCGTTCCTCAACTATTCTTAAGATTCGAAGTTTTAAGGTGCTTAACCTTATTCGGTTTTTAATGAGAGGCTTAAAAGCAAATATTGTATTAGTCCGGACGAAAAGCAGTGGTCTTAAGCTTAACCGTGCATGGAGGCATATACGAACTTTTATTGCTGATTATTGTCCATTAATTCCTTCTGAACAAGAATCGGAAGTATGCCAAGCTGGCATAGTTGAGCAATTTTTTTATCAGCGATCAAACATAACTGATATACGTATTCAATAAATAATATTTGTGTGAGATAATTATTATCATTACCTAGTTATAACAGCAATCAATCCATGTGGAAAAGATAAATTTTGTATCAGTAAATGTTGAGTTGATATTGGAAAAAAAAATTATTGGTGATTAACCTCCTTAAAGTAACAAATGAAATTTTTCTCAGAGCCATCTCGTGGTGAAAACGTGTTTATTGAATATCAGATTCTTGCAGCTTATTTTTCGAACTGAATCACATAAACTGTCGTACTTTACGCAATGTTGCAACTTCTAGTGACATAAACCTTGTGATGACATCAATATTACGACATAATAAAAAGCCAAAACCAATAACTTTATAACTTTTTAAATCAATCTCGCTTTTTTGCCCTGCATAAAATAATCTACCCAATGAACAATGAAGGATTGTATTTATAAAGCTGGCCACAGAGTTTTTACAAGAGCTATGGAACAAACCAGTAAAACTGATGTCGAAAATTTATACTAAAATTGGCGAATTAACTGTGTGCGATACGTCGTTCATATATTCCCGAGTTTTATGCTTACAGAAGGTACAGAACATTGAGATGTTCGATGTATATACATACGAGTTTGCAGCAATACCACCATCTTTATTTGATGAAAAGACTGGAACAATGTGTCAGTCTGCCAAATCAATTTTAAAACTGGAGCACACACTTGTTCATTACCATCAGGCACCGGCAGGTTGTATAATACTGGAGTGGATAGATGTGCTGTGTCATGGACAATTGGCTGGCCATCTAAAGGAAAAGTCGAGGATTACATTGAATCATTTCTGAATTTATGTTGAAAATCATTTAAGAACTGCTGACACCTATCTTGTGTTTGATTGGTATCATGAGCATAGCATTAAAGAAGGAACACGGAAAGCTCGTGCTGGCAACATTGCAAGTCGCAGACACACTCTCTCCCTGTCCACACCTTTGCCTTCCCAAAAAAATTGCCTTACTGTAACTGCAAACAAGTGCTGATTGATTAGCTTAGTTTGCCAATATTCTAATAATCATCCACCACGCAGCAGCAGGCATCGCCTTGTAATTACTGGACCGGATCCTATTCCTTGAGAATATTTTGTGGAAGACATCTAACCTAGAGAAGATTTAAGGACAGCACGTGAAGAGGCAGATGTAATCATCGCTCAGCTGGCTATGGCAGTAGAAAAGATGAAAAGGATGGTTATTAGAGTGGTAGCAGATGACACCCATATATGATCCTGCTGCTACATGTGTATTACACTGGGAAACTAACCTGCGATTTTATTATGTTAGTCACAAGCTATGGAAGATCATATCTTAGCATCAAATCCACAGCTCTGGCCCACAGCAACAATCTAACCCACTTATCGCCTGCGCACGTACTCATTGGCTGCGGCACTGCATCGCTTATCTGGGGTATTGGAAAATCTACAGTTGTCAAGGTTTTGAAATCTATATCAACATTGCATAAGCTTAAAAGAATGCAAGAGCTGATGACTGAAATTATTTCCGAAGCAACCAAATTCATTTCTGTTTGTTACGAATACGCAGGAGAAACCAATATGACGTATTTAAGATTCAAAGTGAGGTTAAACGAAATGGGAAATTGCAGGTTAAATTCTGCTCCTGATTTAAGAGTGTTACCCCCAACATCAAAAGATTTTGAAAATCATGTTTATCGAGCCCATTATGATACTAACATCTGGAGGAATTTTGCCAATGCTGAGCCACCAAATGAAAATCCTTTGCATTTTGTATGGACCCTTGATGCCCACCAAAACCAACTCAAGCCAATTGCTTTACGTTCAGATGTGGCCCCAGTACCTCAACAAATGCTAAAAATGATGAACTGTGGGTGCACAACATGTGCTACAAGCAGATGTAGCTGCCCTGCGGCACATACTTCGTGTTCAGTCTTTTTTCATTGTTGAGGGGAAAAAAATTGTAAAAATCGGAACACCGTCGTGAAAAACGTTCCTAATGATTCATGATTTTGTCAAACTTATGGCAATTACAAAATTTCAAAAAGTTTTCAACATACACAACCCTAATAGGCTATCACAGCATCATAGGAATATCTTAGTTGTGAATGTGACTTATGCATGTATCACCTTATTTTCTTTACCAAGCCCGTATTATGCGAAAGGGGGCAGAATCACTCTTCCCCGGGCAAGGATGTAAGAAACCCAAACATTTGACGCATAAATTCACTCAGCACAACCAGTGCAAAATATCAGCAAACAGTAACACAAAATAATGCACGACAAAGCGCAGTGTTTCGACCTTATGGGTCTCATCAGGTGCATAACAACTAAAACAAATCACATCAAAGTAAAGTCCAGTAGTAACCAGTATAACAAGTCAATGAGTTTTCACTTCACAACATCAAGCCAGGCTAACTTTAGATTTAAACAGCATCAATTTTAAAAAATGGTTGAAAATTTGGCTCAGAACATCTGCCAATATAAACACAGTATATATCATTTTAAGGAGCCAGAAGTGCTTTTCATCGTTTGAAAACTAATTTATGCAAACCATACTTAGGAACGACTTGTTCTTGATGAAAGCTTCCACAATACCGGTCTTTTATCAAGAACAACTTTTTCATAATGTAAAGTCGAAAGGATTTTACATAACAAAATTATGCAAAGCACAAGATTCAAATGAAATGCAAAATTTCAAGAACTTTTGAACATACACAACCCTAATAGGTTATCACAGCATCATAGGATTATCTTAGTTGTGAATGCGACTTATGCATGTATCACCTTATTTTCTTGACCGAACCCGTATTAACCAAAAAGGGGGCAGAATCACTCTTCCCCAGGCGAGGATGTAAGAAACCCAAACATTTGACGCATAAATTTACTCAGCACAACCAGTGCAAAATATCAGCAAACAGTAACACAAAATAATGCACGACAAAGCGCAGTGTTTCGACCTTATGGGTCTCATCAGGTGCATAACAACTAAAACGAATCACATCAAAGTAAAATTCAGTAGTAACCAGTATAACAAGTCAATGAGTTTTCACTTCACTTTGACTACTACTGAATTTTACTTTCGAATTTTATCCTTCCGAACTTTACATTTATGAAAAAGTTGTTCTTGATGAAAGACCGGTATTGTGGAAGCTTTCATCAAGAACAAGTCATTCCTAAGTATGGTTTGCATAAATTAGTTTTCGAACGATGAAAAGCACTTCTGGCTCCTTAAAATGATATATACTGTGTTTATTTTGGCAGATGTTCTGAGCCAAATTTTCAACCATTTTTTAAAATTGATGCTGTTTAAATCTAAAGTTAGCCCAGCTTGATGTTGTGAAGTGAAAACTCATTGACTTGCTATACTGGTTACTACTGGACTTTACTTTGATGTGATTTGTTTTAGCTGTTATGCACCTGATGAGACCCATTGGTGCGGGAAAGACGCAGAAACCGACAAGGCGGGTACCGGAATTATGATCAGCTAAGCTAGGCCGATAACTTCAAGTCTACTGCCGCGAAGAGTCCAGCACAGCTAAGGCTACCTGAAACAACTTGACCTACACAATCACAATCAAGCTGTTATAACAAGCATATATTAGCCCCAGACTTCTTACAGCAGGTAATAATCGCCAAACTAAGAAAAAACAAAACAATTTAGACAAAAAAAAACACCAGTTACCAATTAGGCAATTTTAGTGAAACATAACCAGTTAAATGTCAAAACAAGCTAAGCAAAGCAATTATAAATAGTTACGGCTCTTACCTAGCGGCCTGCATCCCAATTCCAACAAATCGAAACAAAAAAAAAAGGCTCAAAAATTCAATCTGTCACCAACAACAATATGTAGGACGACCACGCCAGTTAGTCGTGCGTAACCAAACATTTACAGAAAACTAAAGGGAGCCGCTGAGAAATAAACACAAGAAACTACGACACGAAATTGACCGCAACACCCATAAGGTCGAAACACTGCGCTTTGTCGTGCATTATTTTGTGTTACTGTTTGCTGGTATTTTGCAGTGGTTGTGCTGAGTAAATTTATACATCAAATGTTTGGGTTTCTTACATTCTCGCCTGGGGAAGAGTGATTCTGCCCCCTTTCGGATAATACGGGTTTGGTAAAGAAAATAAGGTGATACATGCATAAGTCACATTCACAACTAAGATCTGTGTTTTTTTTTTTTTTCGGACATTGTCCGAATTTTTTGCTTAATATCCGAAATATTTGGAGTCATTTCGGACAAAGTGTCTGAAAAACTATTGCGTATAACACGACAATTGCACGGGCATGTAGCGGCTCCATGCTCATTAAATTTACTAAAATTTTGCGAGTTTTTTTTGCAACTAAACCGTTGCCACTGTAACGTTCTAATCGAGTTGTTTGCAACATGCGTGCTTTTTGCAACATTCTCACTTGTCAGCAAGAAGAAACCGTTTTTGCGTTTTACCATATTTGGGAATTATGTCCAGACGTTTAGAACCCTTGTGGCTACTGAGATATCGCGCATGGGCTTCGTGATTTGGACTCCCTCGAGACTTTAATGACAACTTCAAACCATTTGTTGCTTTTGATATTTTGAGTGAAGTTGTGAAATATTGAGCTAAAATAGATTTTTGGAAAATGAGGGTAATTATTGCGTCTTCGAAAGAAAGTAATTTAAAAAAGATCATTTTCGTATAAAATCGGTTCCTTCAATCAAGGTCATCGAAGTTTCGGGAGAAATCAAGGTCATCGAATTTTAACAGCTCAGATGGCCGAGTGGTAAGAGCATCCACCTCGGGAGCTGTAGATTTGGGTTTGATTCCGAGTTGGGTCAAACCAATGACTTTAAAATTGGTATTCACCAGCTTCCCTGCTTGACGCTCAGCATTAAAGGGACAGTGTGGAGAACCAGCGGGCAAGTTTACTTGTTATGCCGTTAGGAAAGGCACTTAGCGGGATTCCCCCATCTTGGTGTGGTACACAGTCAAGGAAAAAAACTAAACGTGGTTAAAGTTTCGTTTTCAAAACTAGTCTCGTGTTTTTGTGAAATGCAGTAGCTTAATTATTAACATTTGATTTAGTAAACTTGTAAAATCATTCGTTCATAATAAATCTTGCTGAAAAAATTTTGAAATGTCCGAAATTTTTTGAGCAATTTCGTACATTTGTCCGAATTTTTACAGCAAAAAATAAACCCAGACTAAGATATTCCTATGATGCTGTGATAACCTATTAGGGTTGTGTATGTTGAAAAGTTCTTGAAATTTGGTATTTTATTTGAATCTTGTGCTTCGCATAATTTTTTTATGGCAGATATATACATATTGTTAAATTTACTGCTATCTCTGTTGTTTTTAAACTGATTTCATTAATAACGTTTTTATGAACGCGCTTTTATCATGAGTAGCAATTTTCATGCCGACAGTAATAATATTTTGTAATTATTTATTGGCCAGCTTATTTAAATTATTTAAAGTTATTTAAAGTCAGCAACATGGCCTAGCGGTACCGCGCGCAGGTGACAGATCCTACGTGACGAGTTCGATTCGCGGCTGGAGCTGATCGCATTTGACATATTTAACGGGTGGCTGCTGACTCGAAGAGCGCAAGCTCACTTCGCAGTCTCCCTCAATTACTGTTGAATTTTTGGTTCAATGTAATTTGAAAATAACCTGAGTTATTTATTATTATTATTATTTCAATTATGACGTAATAATGACGTCATCACAAGATTTATGTCACTAAAAATGACAACATTGTGTAAAGTACGATAGTTTTATGTGATTCAGTTCGAAAAATAAGCTGCAAGAATCTGATATTCAATAAACACGTTTTCACCACGAGATAGCGCTAGAGAAAAATTTCATTTGATAATTCGAGGGGGTTAATCACCAATAATTTTTTTTTTTTCAATGTCAACTCAGCATTTACTGATACAAAATTTATCTTTTCCACATGGATTGATTGCTGTCACAAGCACCTGGAACAACAGCTGGTTGATGATGTTAGTTGAAATCGAGCTCTTCGTAGACTGAGCATAACCTTCGAGGTCATGGAAACTTCTTCACTTCTGTTTTATATTACATGTTTTTGCAACGTTTGCTTCTGTTTCAACAACAGGAAGTTGCTGGGTTGAGCGATTGCTCATTATTTGCAGACTTAGCGTGCAAGTGCTTGTACTTGTGGAAGGATGACTTGTAAAGCAGCCATTGTTCCAGTGAATCATGTGTGAATAATTGCCATAGTTGCTATCCTATTCATTACTTCTGACAGCTTTGAGATTGAATCTGCAAATTGGATGCAAAAGTACCCTGGCTCACTTAAATGTTAAGTCAGGTAAAAGCGAGTTGAAGGATATCTTAAAGACTTTTAGCTTACATTCTCCCTTGTGAGGATTGAAGCTATGTTGTGTTGCAAAGCATCTGCATGCAATTTGGTGATTGCTGTCTACTGTTCAACTGAATTAACGAAGCTGGCGAAGTATTATCCTATTGAAATAGTTCGTTGAAGTCTGGTTAATGTTGTTGCAGGCAGAGAATGCTCGATTGAAATGTGCGAATGAAGAATCAAATATTGAAAAATTAGAAAGTTTAAGGAGATATGAAGATGAGAAAGAAAAATTTAATCAACTCTACAATGAATTTCAAATTACTAAACAGGTCCATTTTTGATTAGTTTTTTAGATTTTTTGATGTCTTGCTGCATTTGCGGTGAAGTTATCCTTTAAAAATTTTTTGTTTTGGCCAAGCAGATATGATGGTCATCACACAAAGTAATTGTGTAGTGCGGCAACCAAGATGTTAGAAATGTGGATCTTGGGTTTATGGCCATATTCTCAACCTCACGGTGCCCTGTGACATGGATGGCCAGAATATACATTTGTAAATGTGTAAAATTTTTGTAGGCTTTTTAATCTTTTGTGTTTTTATTAATAACGCTTGCGTGTAAAGTTGCTATCGTTCTTGTCAGTGGAAATGAAATGTGTGTGATTTTCAGGAGGAATTGAAGAATTTAGAATCATCTTTAGAAAAAGAGCAGTCTTACTCGAAATCCTTGGTAGTGGAAACAAACCGTCTTCAGGAGGATAAAATAGCGATGGAGAAGGATATTAACAGGTGGTGCTTGCAATCAAGTTGTGGAACCACATGAACGTCCATAGTGCTTAGTTCAAAGTACTCTTCCTATCTTTTATTCAAACTTGCGGAAGATAGGTGAACTAGTGGCGATTCATGGCGAGTTTAGCGGAATGTGCAATTGTTGTGAAATATTAGTTAAGTTTTTAATATGTTTTGTACTATTTTCCATGTAGACTGACAAATGAATTCAATGAAATGGTTCGACTGTGCGAGAAAGATAAAAAAAATCTACAAGAAATGTCAAGTAAGATAGAGGAATTGAAAGCGGCGAAGATTGGATTGGAAAACAAACTTGAACTGAATGAGGATGAGTTTAAGAAGTGGGCTCATTAAATAAGTCGAAACACTCCAAAAATATCAAAATTTGTGCACAAATTTAAGTGTTATAAAAAATTAAAAACTAGAAGGAAAGTTTACATTTTTAACTTTTGATTTTTTCATTTCATTTATGCTTAAATTTGCGCTGTTTTGATCACTTTTCAATACCAATTGGTCGAAGGCCTAGAGGCCGTCCCAGAACTTGATGGCGAGCTTACGGAGAAGATCTTGGTTGGTCTCGTCTTGGCATCTCAGCAGAGCATCTATCCTTTGTTGCAGAGGATTGGGGTGCTTGGAGGCTCCAGCTCGAGCTGCTGCCTCCGCAACCCCCCAAGGATAAGCGGGTCTAGAAAATGAATGAATGATCACTTTTCAGGTTTTTTTCACAAAGCGTATAATTTCGTGTTAAAATAGCCTCATTATCATTGGCTGTTTTACTTTGAACTTCACCAAACCTCTGCACAATTTAAGCCGATAGTTTCCCAGAAACAGTTTGATTAGTCCACATTTCATGCATTTATTTTTAAAAAGTTAGTTATACTCCTCGCAGTTGCAAGAGTAGTCGTATGTTGTTTATTCTTCATCCATTGTCGACTTCATTGGAAATTTATATACTTCTAATTTCATTTTTATTAGATGCTAATAGACACATTTTTCTAGAGTAGCTTTATCTTTAACCTGGTTTTGTAGAGTTCATGCCCAGCAGTTGATCGCACTGAGCGACAAGGAAGCACGTTACGATGAAATCTGTGCGGAAAGGGATGATGTGCAGTGTCAATTAGACAAATCCACTGACACGTCAGCAGAGTTGAAGCGGAAAAATGAAGAGTTGAAAATAGAAAAGGAGCGACTCCGGTAGGTGGAAGCCTGGCTTTGCATCAACATATACTGCCAGTACAAAGAAGTAAAAGTAAACGAGATACGTCCATGTAGGGAGGTTAGCCTTATAAAACACTACGGTTTTTAAAGAAAGGAAAAGTACTCAATACCGAAAGGAAATACCAGCAAATACTCTCCTATCTGTCACAACTCCTACTAAACACCGGTAAATTAAAAATTGGAAGTGGCAAAGCTCAACGCTAGCCAAATCTGTTAAGATCTGCTGTAACCTATGGGAAGAAATCATGCAAGAACACACATTCATAGTTACGCCACAAAACTACTTTGTCAAACAGTAGGGTGAAAAAAACTGAAATTGAAAGAAAAATGGCAGTAAGCTGTTCCTAGTCACAAGAAAAGATGAAGAAAAACTACCGGTAAGTTGCTACCGGTAACAGCTGGCCAACTGGTGAGAGCGTTTGCCTTGGGAGCTGTAGACTGGGGGTTGATTCCAAATCGGGTCAAACCAATGACTTTAAAATTGGTTTTCACAGCATCCCTGCTTGATGCTCAGCATTAAAGGGGCCGTGTGGAGAACAAGCTGGCAAGTTTACTTGTTGTGTCTTGGGAAAGGCACTTAGCGGGATTTCCCCATCTTGGTGTAGCGTACAGATGGCTGGCAACTCCTAAGGGAGCTCGTGCTTTACAGTGCACGCTTTCTCATGATAGGAGGATAAACATGCAACAAAAAACAATACGGTACTCAAAAACAAAGAAAATACCAGTAAAACTCTACCTCCTCCCTCGGCTATACTAAACACTGGTAAAAAGATATAAAAGAATAAAAAAACCTGAGTGGGAAAACTCTACGCTCACCGAATCTACTGTAGTCGGACTAACTAACCGAATCTGACTAAAAATCGGACTTACTAACCAATTGTACTAAAAATCGAATTTACCTTGGAAGAAAAGGAGGAACTTAAAACAGACAAAACGTTATACTAACACTAAACTAATCTGATAAGAAAAAGAACTATCCCTATCCCAAAACTAAACCTAAAACTAACTAAAAGCCTAAGCTGAACTACAACACTCAGTAGGTCTACTAAAAAGCTGGGATAAAGCTGCCTCCTGCTAACGTAAAAATCCAAATTTAAAATGACAACGCAAAAAAGCAAGTTATTATGACCCAACATAGGCAGAAAATACGCAAACGTAAGTATAGATATAAAAGTGAAGAGTACCATAAAGTAAAAACTACGCCGTTGCAAAATCGCAAAATATAGCAAGGAGTAAAAGCAGAAGAAACAAATTCAGCGAATTTTGGGAAGAGCCATTTTTTGAATGTTGATACTGGGTTTACACAATCGTAACCATTTTGTTTCACAGAAGTTAGGTCTGTTAATATTGGGCTGTTAAACAAACACAACACTATGGCACAGCTATATGTCTGGTTTAGTGTTTAAAATATGTGGATGGTATTGCGCAAAATGACGTAACAATGCTATGGAGTCATTTTTTTCTTTTACGAAAAATTTCGACCAAGTGCATCTATGTGCACGCCAGCAAATGGAAAAACTATTTTTAGTTTGACTGACGTACTTGCCGTCAGAAACTTTGCACATAGCAACATAAAGTTCTGACACAGTCTGACAACGTGTGAATGCAAGGTAATGTCATCGACTATCGTTACCAAAGAAGCATAATTTCCATGATTACTACACAGCACACATTTTCCACCAAGGACTAGAAATACCAGACTCAGACTCTGTAGTGGATATTTCTGCCAGTTTTTTGTCATTGGTGAATAATTTCCCTGAAGTGGCAGGTCCTCTGTAGTGAAAGCACTAGGTTGTAATTTTTTTTCGTTCTCAGTCAGTTTGATGATATTGGGAAATGATGTCGCCCAAGCAATCTTTTTACCGGTTTTATTCATGGACCTAGCGCGATTGGTTGGGTTGAATCTGTTTGTCCGTGTTCTAGCATTTAAAATAATACTCTGGTAGAGTTTCTTGGGGACATGTGATTGATTACATTTAGAAGCCATCTCTTCCTTCCCTTCCAAGTAATCAGCATTCTTCTCACTTAGTCTCCTTATCCTCATCGATTCTGACAATACGATTGACTTATGAATGTGTTTGAGGTGGTGGGATTGTCCATGGATAAAAGTGCGATCGATGGCAGTTTTTTAATGTAATGTTTTGTTGTGAGACCAAATGGAGAGTTTGTGAAAGCCTTATGCAGAACATTAAGAAATTCTAGATCTTGGAAAGGATCAGTTGTACAAAATTTACGAACAGTAATTTAAGGCCAACTTGGGCAAGTGCATCTGAGACTGATGTTTTTATGCACTTGGTTAGTTCATCACCAAGAGACAACCACAATTGTCATCAACAAATTTTTTGAACATCTCAGCATCTTGTATAGTATCGGCAGCTGGTTTTAATGCGAAATGCTTCGCAATATTTGCTATAGATACTGAGTGATTGTCCCCAGTTATAATTTCCCTTTTGTTTGAAAAAATTAACTTCAAAACGCCAAATCTCCAGTAATGCGTTGATAATCTGAAATTGTAGGTTTAGGTCCTGCAATACGAAATAGTAGCTTTTTTGAGATGCAATCATTCTCAAATAGATTAATCAGAGATCTTTCACGGTCTGACCTAATTTTGTCAAAATGATGTTGTAAATTATCTGGTTGTGTGGGGACCTTGTCAAACTTCTCTAGTTGCGCATTTATAGCCGCCTGATAGTCTTCGTGAGTAATTACAATAATTTTTCCATCCTTGTCTGCTTGGCATATTACAATTTCATTATTACGTACCACATAACTTGACTCCCTGGGCGCTTTTATTCATTCATCATTCATTGAAGTTGTTTTTTTTATGGCACTTTTCATTAACCTGGATATCTAAATTTCTCAGTTTCGATTCAGTAAGATCTGTGTAAACTAACACTTCTTTGCTTAATTGGTCTTGGGGAGGTGTAGAAAATTTTGGTACCTTTAGTTTCAATGGAAAAGTTTCAGAATCTTTTTCAGTAGCTTTAAGTAAGTCCGCTCACTCAGCTCTTCTGTTGTCAAGATCCTAGGTAGTATTTGTCCATTTGGGAATAGGGGCAAAATTTAAACTTCAAGACAAGGATAGTTTTTTTTCAAAATCCAAATCTAAACTCGTCATATCGAGAACACTGAAATTGACTCTGTCTATTAGCTCTAGCTTGCTGGCTTTCTTTTCACGTTCCCAGTATCATTGTTTACTACGACGGTTACAATGTTTTAGCTTAGTTTGGTGTTTTGAGTAGAGGTGGTAAGCAACGGCGTCTTTCAGTTTGTTTTTTTCTCAACCAATTAACCTTGTCTTTATATTTATTGATAAGAACGCATTTATACTTATAACTGAGTACTGTGTCTTTTTGGAATTTTTTCAACGATTTGAACATTTTTTTATGAATTTTTTTAGATCAGCCTTCATAACTTTCAGTTGTTTTTGAGTACGGCCTTCTTGTTGCAATAACAAAAGATCAAAATCTATACCCTTCTTATCATTGGATGGAAGTAGAATGTTGCGGTTTACACAAGTTGACAGAAACTTCATTTTCGCTTTGGTTTTAACTACTTTTAAGCATATTTGTACTTTGTCAAGGTCATTATTGATGTTGTTATTTAGGACGATCACTTCGTCTGCCAACGAAGAGCTGTTTATGACGTGTAATTTTTTTTCTTGGCAATGAGCCCTAATGCCTGACTTGGTGTTTTTTTTTCGAGGATCATTGCTTCTGTTGGCAAATTGCAACTCTTCATTGTGCATTATTCTGTAAATATTGCAGAATCACTCTTCCAGCTTTTTGAATTCTTCGTAACTATTCTATGGTAAACTAATTCGTCATTGGTCATGTTTTTGTTTTTTATGTATGGTCGTGTTTTTGCTTTTTTTCGTTACTTTTGTTTATTTGTTTTCATCTCATTTTGTTATAGACTGATGATGTCCAATTAGGACGAAATATATTTCTTTATAGCTTCGGTAGAGACTTTGCTTTAAGTAGCCACAATAGTGCAACTGTCAGTACATTTATAATGAACATTTTTATTGCAGAACTAAACGTTATCGGCCTTTCATCTGACCCTCGTCAGAGAAATAAAATGAAAGCATATATTAACTCCAAAATCGGAATGAAATGAAATTTTTTTAAAAAATCAGAGAGCAGTTAATGCATCAGCGTAATAATAGCACAAATAATGACTTGACAATTCAGGTATTATATATGCATATTATACAACACAGTACGATCATAGGTCTTCAGTATTTATACATACAGTTTATAAACAATAAAACAATATAAATTAATGGCTACGATGACAGATACATTTAAAACACATTCAACAGAATCGACGAACCTCCATAAATATATATTTCTTTATAATATTAAAATTTATGTAGCGGAGTGATTGTGCAATTTTTGAAGAATAATGTTGCAATAGCGAGTTATCATGTACCAACGTGACGATTTGCGGATGACTTGATCCAGTGATGTGAACTTACAGTAATCGTGCACTAGAAAAATACAGTACGTCGACGATGTCGCCATGTCTTTAATTTGAAGCATTGTGGCTGTAGTTGTACTCAGGGCTCCCAGAGTTCCGGATTTTCGGCATTTTGCACTTCAAATCGGCACCTACCGATATTATTCCAAAAATGCTTTTTTGCTAAAAGCGCCCACCCCCTCGCGTGCCATCTGCTGGGACCTTTTGGGTCAGGTACTTGACTTATCTCTCCTATGCATGCGCTTTTATACGAGTAAGAAAATTGACATAACTATCTGCAGTGTTCTAAAGTGTCATCATGTTGCAGTGAAACTAACCGCACAATTGTAAGATTGTTGACGTCATAAACCATGTTATCAGACAAGCAGCTCCCTGGTTATAGGCCATAAAAAGTTTGAATAGCATAATTGTAACATGACACAATGTTGCATCGTGGTATGAGCCCTGCGTAACTTTAGGTTATTGCACTTTTGTGCTGCCAACTAGGAAGAGCATATTTTGAAGGTATAAAGGCAGGGCTTATGAAAATGACTGTCGAAATTTAGATTCGGTTCGGTTTAAGTGGAAGTGATTAGGCCAAGGTTTGGTTTAAGTAGAAGTGATTGTCAGACCCACTGCTCAACAGCCTGAACAATTTTACGCCTTATGCGGATCCTGCCTAAACCAAGGTAGGTCTGGAAGTAGCGGGTCCTCGTCTTTTGCTGCAAACGCAACTGCAATTAATGGCACCACTCCAGGATCTGCAGCTGCTATACTTTATATTCTTAATCTTCGTCACAAAAGACGATAACGCCACTAAAAAACCTTAAAAACCCAGCTGCAATAAACGTGAATAACAAGCGCTAAAATAAATTTAGAATTCGATTGCTGTATTGCGATTACATCACTTGTTTAAACTTACTTACGATTAAATTAACTTTCCCTACGTTTTTAAGTCACATCTACCTATTCGATCACGTTAATGTAACTGAGTTTTCAAACAATAATAACTAGCAGAAAGAAACAATCAACATTATGCCACGTATACAATCACTACAATGTTTCCCTATTGTTCGATAAGAAACGAGTTATTTTACGTTTTTGAAAGGAAGTCAGTGCTAACACGGCGGACCCAAAAGGTTATGGCCCAAACCAGGAACTTTTCAGAAATTCAGCACTGAGATCAATGACTTACAAAAATGAATAAAAAAATACACACAAGAACAAAGCAAATTGGTCAGCAGAGAGCAGCCTTGCTCAACAATTTCGCTGCTACTTAATTTTATCCCCAATATTTTCTCTAATGTCAGCTTCAAGTAAACAAATTTTGGAAACTTCCCAATCGTATAGATTTCCATCCGCACACCAAACAGTCACTCTTCGAACTTGACCAAACGTGTCTGGATGCACTTTGGTCAACTTGACATTAGCAAACTTGTAACGCACACCTGGCTCTCCATGCAGAAGTACGCGATCTCCAGCTTCCAAATTGCGTTGCGATGCGAGCTATTTCTCACATCTGTTCAAAGTAGGCACATATTTCGCAATAAATCGCTTTCAGAATTCTTCTGCCTATGCTTGTGAGAGCCGATAAGAAGCTCTCAATCGATCCGATGAAACAAAAAACATCAGTTGGAGAGATAGTTTTCACTGCTCCTGTCAAAATATTCTGAGGACATAATGCCCTCAAATCATCAGAATCGCAACTAGCTCTGGTCAATGGCCTACGGTTTAATATTAACATGGCTTCGCGAAGCAAAGTCTCTAAACCTTCATCTGACAGAGTATGCAATTTCTTGTCATCCATTAACGTCATGATTGTTTTTCTAATGAGACGAATTATTGCCTCAAACACGCCTCCCTGATGACTTGCAAGAGGTGGATTAAATCGAAACTGAACACCGATTTGGGCCAGTTCTCCAGCAACGCGACTCCGATTCCGTGGCTCCTGCTCCACAGAAATTCGAGCCATTATCTGAGTACAGCACTTTTGTTACAGATCCAATCATAGCCAAAAATCTTCTATATGCCATCAAAAATGCCTCTGTACTTAAATCGCAAACCATTTCCAAATGCGAGGCACGAGTGCTAAGGCATGTAAAAATACAGGCATTTCGCTTCAGCTCACTTCGACCCTGTTTAACCTTCAAGTCGCACATGTAATCTATTCCGCAATGTTCAAAAGGAAAACATCTAATTATCACCCGGCCTGTGGGCAATGGCGCCATCTGCTGAACAAGGAGTCAAGCATTACGCTTGCGTCAGTCCATGCATAACTTCCTAAGATAATGTTTCACAGTACTCTTCCCCCCAACAATATGGTACTTAAACAACAATTCATTTAGCACATAATTTACAGCAAAACGACCACATTTAATGTGTGCATCAAGCACAATAAGCTCAGTGAAAACGTGACGTTTTGGTAAAACAATCGGATACTTGACATCAAACAAAAACTCAGATTTCTGCAAACGGCAACCTATTCTCATAACACCATCACACAAAAATGGACAATAATTTCGCAAAGGAGTTAAAACTTTTTTAACCTTAACCCCGTGTTTCTCTGCATCAATCTCATGGCAATCCCCTGTTTCCAATGCCTCGAGCACACCTGGAAACGATTGCTTCTGCGCAACACCAATCACTACTGCCAACGATTGAGTGTGCACTGCTGCAGTTACTGGCCGACTGGGAACAAACAGCTCATTTAGCTCCCTCCTACAATAAATACGATTACAAAGAAATAAAAACACACGACGCCACCAGGACCACAGCCTTTGAAAGGCCAATCAGCTGTCGACTTGGCTTTGGCCATTCATCTTCTTCCTTCAGCAAAACAGTAGGACCATTTAATCAACTCTCAGCAGCTGACGGTCTTGATGGTGAAACACCTTGGCTGAAAATATTAGTGGGATTTTGACTTGTATCTACCCACTTCCATTGATCTAGTAAGGAACTTTCAAGAATCTTCTTCACCCGATTAGATTCAAATACATGTAAGTGCTTGTTTTGATTTTTCAAATATCCCAAGACGGTTTGAGAATCCGTCCAATACACTATGCGATTAAATTGCATCTTATGCTCTCGCACAACAGTGAGCAAAAAATCGATTAGCTCCAATGCTGCGTGTAACTCACCACGTGCAGTCGTGGTACAAATTGATGGGAGCACTTTGGATTTTCCAATAAGGTACGACAATTAAAAGGTATTTCCGTTGTTTACTCGAAGGTAGTATATGATGCCATATTCAACTTTACTGGCATCTGCAAACGCATGCAGCTCTATAGTTTTAGGTCTGTGCAGATTTAAATAACACCACGATAATGACACGCCATCTAAATTGTCCAAGTGTTTGACCCATGCCTCCCACCTATCTTTTATTTCTTGGGAAATATTATGGTCATCCCAGTCTAATCCCATGACTGCTAAATCCCGTAAAGTCAACTTAGGTTTGATTGATTCCTTTAAGTTAAAATCAAAATCAAATCTTCATTATACTCGCCGTATTACGCCGAAGCGTGTAACGAGTTGCGGGGCCCATCTCCGCGGCTCAGCGCCTGGGCTACACAGCTCCGAAGAAACGTCGCAACGGTGGCGAGTCGTTGGCGACACTATGTAGATTTGACCGGCCCGGGAATCGAACCCCAAACCTCCCGCACCGATAGCGTGCGCTTAGCAACTGAGCTAACGGCCGGTCCCTTTAAGTTAACGGGTCAAAAAACTTACTCTCGAAAGAGAGAAATCCCCTTTTAGTCCAAGCAAATTCACTCTTGGACACTTTTACCCAAAAGTGATCCAGCTTAGGGTCCCAAATCACCCCAAGACTTTTTTGCACAGAATTATCTCCCCTTTCCAGGTCAACATCTGAAATATTGATCGCTGACCTTTCACTAGGAATGCCGTTTAGCACCTCCGACTTATTGCTGATAAACTTTATTAACTTAAAGCCTCCACAGGACAACAGCCTGAAAAAACATATTCTTGATATCGGCTACCACGGCTACGTGATAATACCTAAAACGAAATAGCACCCCCAACAAAGAGTTAAAATTATCTGGGCCCGCGATGGAACTGAATTAATTTACACTCCTTGGTAGGCAGCCGCACAATCCATGACTTTGCAAAATTTGCCACTAGAAACGTTATGGTGCGGAATCTGCCTGGAACTGCACCAGAGATAGGATATATATATCTCCACTGCATGCCCTTCGTCTACCATTCTTTGCACCTTCTCTTGATACTTTTTTCTAATGTCTGGATTGGCTCCTTAACGTCTTCCCAAACTGTCTAGTCGAGTTTTAACCATAGCATAGTTGTCAGGAACCTGAGACTCGTCAGATGCCCATAGCAGGCCAATTTAATAATACCCATCCACGTGAGTAAAGTTTGATCCAAAATAGCTTGTGCTGGATCATCATTCAACGAAAGCTGTCTATGATCAGAATCACGCTTCTTCCATCTACTTCCAGTTCCCTGGCATTCTTCGCAGTTACTGCTGCCAAAGCAAACCGAGCATGAATCATCCTTTGGCAATGACATCTGCGGTTTGTTTTTCGTACAAATAGTTGGACTTGGTAGCAAAGAAGTAGCAAAACAAGCATGCTTAGGTCGCAAGTTTTCATTTTCAGAATCGACTGTCAAGTTGTTGCCATACAGAAACCAACCTAATGAACTTCTTCCTGCACACAGTTCATCAGGACCGGCCTCCCTTTTTTCATGGATCTCGTGCAAAACTCTGGCATTCAACTCAATAATTATATCAACGTGCTCCCTTTCTATAAATGGAATGTCCACATCTTCTAAGTGAGGATTTCTTTCTAAACCCCCTGAACAAGGTGCACTGGCGCCAACATCTGCCAATGCTTCCTCTACAACAACTGATTTAAGCTCATACGTGCCACTAGATGCAGAATTACTTACTCCCCTAACTAATAAGTTGGTAACAAATGCGTCCTTAATGCTGACAGTACCATCTGCTAGCTTTATTCTGCTCTGCACTGGCTCAGCTTTGAGACCAAGCTCATTATAAAGATCTCTTCTGATCAAGTGACAATCTGCGCCTCCATCAAGAAAGGCCAAAACTTCCCTTTTCAAGCCATTCCTTTCATTTTCTACTTCTACTGGCAATACTTTTAAACAAGTCCGAGATCTAATGGAAACCTTATGCTTGTCTCCAATGCCAGACTGAGATGATGCAATCATAGATCTACAAGCGGCTGTAGCGTTAGTCGCAAACACCCCCTTTTTTCTTCTTTAACATTCTTGCATGTTTCTTTAGCCACATGTAAAAGAGTGTTGTGACATAACCCACATTCTTTGCACAGAAACTTATGAGTGCATGACTTTGCTTGATGACCTGGCTTAAGACAGCAAAAACATTACAGCTCTTTTTTTGCGATAGCTCTGCGCTCATCCACTTGCAAGGAGAAAAATTTTGAACATTTCCAAAGTCCATGATATTTCACACACCCACAACAAGGGCATTTTCGCTCGCTCCGGCCCACAGCAGTTACTCGACTTTTTTGGCAACCCATCTGTGCCAGAAAGTGCCGCACTTGCACGACCTAATTTCGTCTGAGCTTTTTTGTCCAGACCTATTCCTATTTACTCGGGTCTCAGACTCTCTAAGCTCCATAAGTCTACCAAAATTGACAAAGCTCATTACCTCCCTATATGGTATGCGCTTAGCTTGAAATCCCTTGTGAACGGCCAAACGTATGAATCTTCTCTGAAGTGTCATTGGAAGGCGCTTAAAATTAACTTCAGTCGTGGATGGGGCATCGAATTCCTCCTCCACGCCAGCAGAAATTAGAAGATTGCCGCAGCGTAATAAGTCAACATATAAATCTTGTAAACCATCAGCAGTGGGTTTAATAACTGGTCCTTCCTTGAGCACTGTAAGTTGAGCATCCACGTGCAACTGCGGTGTTCCAAAGACCTCTTTCAAGTCTTCTAAAGCGGTTTTCAATGGCCTATCAGGATTAAGGTCTGCCTGGCATGCCTCGACAATTTTCCTCGCACGCTCTCTAGACGCCAAGGCCAATTTCACTAAGGCATGGGCTGGATCAGAATGCTCATAATAGTTTAAAACATTGTCTTGAAATTGACTCACAAACAAAGGATACTTAACAGGATCCCCATCAAACCAGTCCTCATGCCAAGGTAGATGGCTCACGAATCTGAACTAATAACTGAGCCAGATCCTCTGCAGTAAATTGAGCAGCAGACCCATAAGTCTAGTCAGGCCTACTTGTTTTTAGATAGGCATTACACCCCTTTGTGTAAGTGGCCGACCCGTTTGGACACTCATCTGGGTAATTTGAACCAAGATCGTTCTTATTCTGCAAGTCTTGCATAACCGCAGGTTTCACTGCTGCAAGGGAACTAAGTCTTGTATGCCCCTTCCACTCAGGAGCATGTGCCCTAAGAGCACAGTTTACCTTTTCTTTGGGCATAATTTTACTTACTTATTATCTACCATGGGAATCTCAGCAGCTCGTTGCATTGGCCAAATCCCATATCCCTCGACAGGAAATGCACCACCTTGTCCCTAGATGACATTACTTGTTCACTTACCTGTGGTATCTCAGACAAGCACTGAGAATTTTTGCAATTCAATTCTTTTTGCTCAGCCTCTGCCCACAATTGTGCTTCAGCAAGTTCCATTTGAATTTGAAGGAGAGCCCTATCTGACTCCAACTTAGCAGCCTTTTTTTTTAGCACAAAATCCTCTTTCACTCTATCTAAGTGTAGCTGTGTTGACTTAACTCCCAACTCTCTATCTGCACTAAGGTCACTCACCTTTGACTGATACATACCGGTACTGCCACCAGCTTCCATCTTCCCAGATGCTGGGCGACCTCTACTGCATGAACGTCAAGAATTTCTAGTTATTGGAGCTATCTCAGCAAAATTAAGCAAACACTGATTGATCCGCTCTCGCATATCAGTATAGTCGTTATCTAAATTCCTTAACTGCTCATGGTTATCTAACAGTCTCGGACTGCCATCTTCCAAAACCATACAAAAAGCCCTTATAGCCTCGGTGCATTTACTATGTGCTCTCTCATATGCTCTCTGCAGAGACCAAAGGTCTCCTATACGACTGCCATCGCCTTCCTCTAAAATGGAGGAAATCACATTCTTAATTTTATTGGAAGAGCTCTTGAACCTCACGATTCTCATAGTGGCAGTCAACAATTTGTCCCCAGCATCACTAATTTCAGGGTTGCATAAAATGTCGTTAAGCACGGTATTATTTATCTTCGACAAGAGAGGTCTCAAATTGCAGCCAGCATTGTCAGTAGGTCTACCACTTCCATTAGCACCACTCGCATTGACTGATTGCTGACTGACTGCTTCATCTGCTTGATGCATCTTTTTACTTTGATTAGGCTAAACAAATCTCAATTCTTCCAAGAAATAAGTTCCACCAATAAGGTTTTTTAGAACATGTCAGGCCCATTGCTCAACAGCAGAGCAGCCTGAACAATTTTACGCTTTATGCGGATCCTGCCTAAACCAAGGTAGATCTGGAAGTAGCGGGTCCTCGTCTTTTGCTGCAAACGCAACTGCAATCAATGGCACTACTCCAGGTTCTGCAGCTGTTATACTTTATATTCTTAACCTTCGTCACAAAAGACGATAACGCCACTAAAAAACCTTAAAAACCCAGCTGCAATAAACATGAATAACAAGCACTAAAATAAATTTAGAATTCGATTGCTGTATTGCGATTACATCACTTGTTTAAACTTACTTACAATTTAAATTAACTTTCCCTACGTTTTTAAGTCACATCTACCTATTCGATCACGTTAATGTAACTGAGTTTTCAAACAATAATAACTAGCAGAAAGAAACAATCAACATTACACCACGTATACAATCACTACAATGTTTCCCTATTGTTCGATAAGAAACGAGTTATTTTACGTTTTTGAAAGGAAGTCAGCTTTAACAGTGATCATAGGCGCACGCTAGATGGACATGGTGCCATGCCCCCCCCCCCCCCTGGTCTTGTAATAAGGTGCTAAAACCTAACTTCCAGTCTACAATTTCTCATACTAATAATGGTTGCAGCCTCCTTTCACTTAATTTAGCCAAGCTTCTGCTTTTAGACATAAGCTGCGAGAATATTTTTGCATTGTCTATTGTGACCGCGCTCACTGCAGGCCCTTTTTCAATAAATTAAATATGCTAAAATGAGTTTTTTGTGTGAAAACGGTAAAAAATCGTTGGCGGCTGGGGGCTATGCCACCAGAACCCGATTGTAGCCCCCCTTGCCAAATCTTGAGTGCACCACTAGAAAGTGATTGTCATACGTCAGAGCATTATGTGTTTGTATAATACATAGTGCATAAGACATTGTTACAGCATATTATACAGTTAAACGCACTAAAAATTACTTTGTTTGGAAAAAAATTGCTTCCAGCGGCACCCTTGCCACACACCCTTGCTTCCAGCGGCTGGGGGCTTCGCCCCAGGCCCCCTACATAGCCCTCCTGTTGCCACTTTCTGACCACCTACTTTTTCCGGCTTTTTCACCAGTTTTGGCTGGGAGCCCTGTCTGCTGCTGAAAAACGTTTAAAAACCTTAAAATCGATTTAATGGTGGTGAACACTGAAAATCAAGGCCGTGAACACTGAACACGAGATCTACTCTTCTTACTGCAATCTCATGCATGCCTCTGCACTCATCTCTTTATTATTACAACGACTTCAAAAATCCGTTTTATATTCTGGGAACGTGGAAAAGAACTGCAGTGAATGTGTGTCACTTGAAGCATTGTGTTGACAGTAGGCTTGTGCTGCCACTCGTAAGTCTGTGCTGCCACTCGTTGGTCCGTGCTGCCAGTCGTAGGTCTGTGCTACCACTCGTAGGTCTGTGCTGCCACTCGTAGGTTTTTGCTGCCACTCGTAGCATACTATAGTCTGGAAACTTGTGTAGAAAAGGTCTTGTTTTTACCGCCATGTAGTGGTCGTGGCCTTGCCAATGTACTGGAGGACTGGACTCGCATGGCATTTGACTGGTATCCAATGTATGCAATGCATTAAATACCGGTAAATCCTAGATATTAGTGGTTGACAACGTACGGTTTGAATTGAATCCGCATTCTCGAGTTAGTTTAATTTCGTTTGGATCTAAAGATGTTAGCCAAGCTTCAATTTAAGCTATTTAATTACGCTGATTTCATACATTATCGTCTGAGATCTTGCGTATATTGGGAGTTTTTACTGTTGCTTTTGGTGTGCTTTGTATGATTTTAATATCAACATTGGAGTAATTTAACGTGTGTAAATGGCAGGAAGCGTTACAACCTTCTTTACGTGTTAGCTACTTCCCCAATCAGTATTGCAAAATATTTTAATACCTCGTCAAGTGCATTGAGCTTCCTAACTAAATGTTCAATTGTTCATATACTGCAATGACAACGTTATGGCTTCTTCAAATCTGGCATGCTTTGACTCACGAGAACTTTTGCTTCGTGCTTAGGCTGTCATTTGAAAGCTCTTAATGTTTTTGTACAGAGTGTAGGTGTTTATGCACCCTTCTAACTTTGATAAATGCATCTCAATGAACGTGTTTTTACAAATGACTTGTATTGAAAAACTTGAATGTACGGCGCAGTAAGGACAAATTTGCAAAATGTGATGCAACCAAGAAGAAAATGCTGCTGTCAAATGTTACAAAAAAAGTTAGTGATTTCAACATCGAAATTCCCGAAACGTTATACCATGCCAGTTTTCCCAACAGACAACGGTATCTAATTCTAAACCACCAAAAAAAACTTTGCTATCATTGAAACGCCCTAGTAAATCAAAACACAGCATTTTGATGTGGACTTAGCTAATAAAGTGTTGATAACATTGTAAAGTCGATAACATTAACATTATAACCTATAAAATGTCGATAACACTGTTGATGTGGACGTTAGTTTTTCAACGATTTGCTCTGGTTAAAGGAGGACATTAACTTTTTCATACAACATAAATTATGAGTTATGGTGAAGAAAAATTCACAGTCAAAAACATTGGAGATGGCTGGCTTTACTTCTCATGGTTGGTCTACTTGTACAGGGGATCGACTTTTCTACGACGCCACTAGCCCAATGATTAGCTTTGGAGTAAACCCTTTGTTACGTCATATTCATATCAGACCGGTATTTCTAAATTTGGCAGTCTCTTTTACTTGAGAACAAGGCTGGTGCACAGACATAGGCTGTAAGTTTAGTTGAATGTTAAAATAGATTTGGTTTAGGTGGTGTGGGGCAAGGGGTGCACCCTGCATATTTCAAGGGGGGGGGTCTAAAAAATCCTCGATCTCACACTCAGGAGCAAATCCAAAAAATTTTACTGGGGGGAGGATGAAATTTTGAATTAGGTTAAATGTTAACTAAATACAAAGACGTTAGACCCCAAAAAGGCGTAAAAAGCCCTTTGAAAAATGTTTTCATGTCGGCGGCATATTCAGAAATTTTTTCAGGGAGGAGACGCCCAAATTTGACATATTATCAATCCTAGCTTTTTGGGCAAAATCATTTTGAAGCATATTGAGAAGGAAAAAGGCTCTAGGGGGTTTCAGGGGCATGCTCCCTCGGAAAATATAAGGAAATTTACATGCTGCAGTGACCATTTTAGTGCTTTTTGAACAATTTTTAGGCAAATTTTGTTCAATTTTTTTACCCCTAAATCTAAGGCGTGAGGCTTATTGTTGTCGAAAAGGTTTGAAATTATGGAAAAGTTGTATTCATCAAAAAAATGTTTGAAAATGGCTGGTGGGTGGATGCATGTGCCCCTGTTCGCACTCAGCAATGGCGGAAGCATTTATAAAGTGGGAGGGCCCAAAAGCAATGACCAGATTTTCTTCGCCTACAACCCATGTTTAGCCTGTGCACATGTGATGATATGCCCCGTTACTCCAGTTTATGTAAGTTTCAGACCCACGGTTTTTGTTTCTAGTTTCTGCATCACAATTAAATCAAAAGTTTAATTGTGATGCAGAAACCAGAACCAAGAACCGACAGAACCGTGAGTCTAAAGCCCACATAAATTGGACATGTGCAGAGTGTAATTGTGCAGCTAAAGTTTATTGCTTTAGCAACCCCAATTGCTACTGTAAGTACCATAAACGTTTGCAAAGCCTCAATTTGAGCGCCGCTAGAGGGGAAGAATTGAAAAACTGCAGTCATTTGGCCAAACCCATTATCTCCACTTATACACTTTGCGAGAAAATGAACTTGTAGTTTTCAGGTGTTTTTAAAAAAGTTCCTGATTGTAGATTTTTTAATTTTTGGCTCGATAAAAGTGCTTGATCATAAAAGTTTACTGATAAAGTTTAATATCAATAATTTTAATCAATGATTGCATGAACAGCGTTTGAGTTTTGTGTTCGATTTTTATCCAAATTTGCGTTAAACTCTCTTGGCTATTGAGTCACTATTGTTATTGTTTCATATTGTAGTGCACAATATTTTCACTAGTGAGAAGAAAATTTTTGAGAAATGTATTAAACTTTGTATATGACGCAATAACGGATAAACAATTAGGAGTGGAGTTAACAGGTTTTGCCATCTACTGTTTAAATTTTTTGACAACTTTTTGTACAGAAATGGAGTTAATGGGCTTCGCCACCATAAATAACTCGAAATCGGTTAGGAGTACAAACTCGAAATTTGCACGCAAGAAGGACATTGGTGTAACGATTGAAAAAATGCAAAAAAGAAAACGAAATTTCAAAATTTTTGGAGTTAATGGATCTTGCCAAATGACCGCAGAAAATAGAGCGCCACTCTTTAACTGAACACCACCTATAATGCCACTGCAGGGGAAGGTGTTGAAAATGACAAGGATGGCTACACAGGGACAAGCTGTCACCTGATTTTCCGCGTTGAAATTTTGATTGCTTATCAGTAACTGAGTTACGATAGATTTGTTTTTTCTTCAAAAGGTTCGATGTTAACTCTGTTAGGAGTTTTTTCATTATTTAAATTATCTTGCCAAAATTCTGACCAGCTGGTCAAAAAATGCAGCAACATTCTCTAACTGAACACCACTTCTAATAGAACGCCACAACAGGAGAAGAGAAGGGGTGAAACATAAAGTGCTGTGATCGTATGGCGCTCAAATAGGGGTTTCACGATATGTCACGTGTGTGGTCACAAAAACAACGAGAGCAGTAAGCTTTTTTGGGAGCATACGAAAGGATAAGTTGGGCTGATCAGTTGCATAACTCCAATTAATGTTAGTTCCAACACCGAAAAGGTGATACGTAGAGAAATAGTAGAACATCATAGATCGCATCGACACAGGTAAATTTTGCACAGTCCGCTGCTTTCATTTTATGACTGCTTGTCAGAATAGCCACAAGCTGTTTATTTTATTGATTGTGAAGGTTAGATGGTAATGTCAAAATTAAGTTTATAAAACAAAGCTCCCACCTACCCGAGAATTAGCCTCACCCTTCGCATTATAAAAAATTACACTGCAAATATAGTAGACTATACCTTTCTTTTGAGTGGCTGTCTACAAAGTTAGCACAGATAGTAGGGTATGCTATACAATACATTGATGGAGGGGCCTAGTTTTGAGTTTAGTTGCTATTGTTTACTATAAACGACACTACCACTGCTGTACCTCGTCTTAAAACGTACCAGTACTGTAAAATGCTTTTCTGATACTGAAAGCTTAGATCAGTAATTCTCAATCTTTTCTTAGCCGTGGCCCCTCGACTGTACCTCTGAAAGACCGTGGCTTTTGTAGTGTGTAAGGTTAAAAGTCCCGGTCTATTATAATTCATTTAAGATTCCTACCATCGTGGCTCCCATGAGAGCACTGTGTGGTCCCTTTGAGGAGCCAGCACGGTTGAGAAGTTGAGAGTCCCTAGCTTAAATGCTACCATTCGCTGGTTTTGCCTTTTATATGTTAAGATGCTCAATTTGACATTTACAAGCCTTTTTTGTTCTCCCAACCCCACAAACAAAATTTTAAAGAAAACATCTTCGGATTTAAGGTCTTTCCTGGGTTTCAATTTCGATGGTAGGCCTGTTAAGTTTCAAATACATTGATGCAGAGGTATTATTGTAGAAATAAACGTGTAAATTGGGCCCCCCAGAGCCCCCCTGAAAAAAAGTGGGGGGCCAGCCCCCCTCGCTTCCGCCACTTATGCCCGCACTGATAGAAATAACAGCACAAACTGCACTTGCACAGTTTCGACACTTCACTTTAAGAACAAGAGTTTGGTTTCAAAAGGGGGAGGGGTTCGACCCCTCAACCCCCCTGGGTGCGCCACTGGTGAGGGGGGAGGGTGCTATGCTGCACTGATGAGACCTAATAAGGTCGAAACGCGTCTGCAGCTGCAAGTGGATGGGTTACTTTGTGGAATCTGTGTTAGACTAACGTCGTGTGGCTGGGTCTATGGGGTTATGGGATCACTTTTGGGAACTAGATAGTAGACTGAGTATATTTACGATGATACAGAGGTCAATTTAAAGGTTATAAGATTGTCAATTTGAAGAATTTGGAAGTATACACGATTACCTCTCGCATAGTTGGAGAAGATTACGCTTTTGACCTAACGGGATTCCGCAGTTGCTAACCCTACCCAACCCACCCACGCCTAACATAGGGATGGTGGAATGCCGGGGCAACTGAGTTGTGGCAGCCGAGCGTGTGAAGCGACGTTTGTTGACTTTTGTCATCCTTTTGTGCGTTCCTATCCCATCATGTCATGTGGTGGTAAAGGCGATTGCGTAATAGCTGTTCAGTTTGAAGCAGCAATGTTTGATACGATGGGAAAATTTTGCGCAAGTGTCTGTTTCTGCCTTATTAGGCTTCATCAGCACGACATCAGTTTTGCAGAAGGTGCACTGACTCCTGCAAGTCAGCTGCCATTACTTGTTCAGAAAGTGTTGTGCTACGCATTTGCAAACTAGATGTGTACAGTGCTTAAGGGGAAGACGATAGGTGGTTTGATGAAGTAGCAAGAGGTGGTGGAGAAGGTGTTGAGGTGAAAAATCAAATGTGGATGAGGTAATGTCATCGATGACAGTTTGGTATGAATTGGCCAAACAGGGACTTTGCAAGAACGAAACGTTGTCGAAGGAAAGAACCCGTGACAACGCAACGTAAACACAGCCAGGGGGAATGAAATTACTGTAAAGCCAAAGAATGATGTTGTTTAAAGTTTGACCTTGCTCTTTCGCAATGGTGTTGCTGTAAGCAAGTCGAAGTGGATAGTAAATGTGATGTTCGTCGTCGTGCACGGGATGAACCGGAATGACTTGTTGGTCGTTTGTCGTCGAGATGAAGATGGTGTTTCTCGCTACTGATGAAATGGTTCCGGTGTCTTTCAGAAAAGCGTTGTACAATTCGTCTGAACATCTGCACTGTTTAGTGAAGAAGAATATGTCTGCTCTGTCAATGATGGAATGGTTGTCGAAAAAACTCTGCCCATTGTCGGATGTGGTAGTTGCGAAAGTGCTTAACTGGTGATCTTCTCCACAAAGAACAACAGTGGGGAAAATTGGCAATGATGTTATGGTATCCCAAATGGAGAAACTCTGTTTCGAACTCAGCATGCCTATTTCGTCGATGAAGATTGCGTCGTACCTGCGTATTAGTGAAATGAAATTTTTTTTGTTTTGGTGTTACAAGGGTGTGGTTACCTGGAAAGTGACCAATTGATGGAGAAGTGCATGGCATCATCAATGGGTAGGTGGAATGCGGAATGAACCGTTTGTGTGTCAACATCGGAATGCAGGTGTTTGTCATAGGATTTGGCTAGAAATGCAGTTGGACAAGCTACTAGGATGGTCATGTTTGATTCAACCATGCGCCTGATGATAGTAAGGAAAGTGGCGGATTTTCCTGTCCCATGCATTCCTGAAATGGAATGGAAATACTAATTTAATTGCAACGAATTACGATTGGCAAAACATGAAGATATTACCTTTGATGATGTACAATGGCAATCCATTTTCGTTGTCGAACATTTCAGAATTCCGGGAAGATCGTCTTCGTTGAGTTTGTTGCAGGATGAGTGTAGCTGAATGGAGTTGATCGTCGTTGAGTTGTATGTTAAAGTCTGTGAATGTGTTGCGCTGCACCAACTGAGCATACGATACAGTGCCATGTTGAAAAGCGTGTAAAGCATCAAACAAGCTCTGAACGAAAGCGAAAGTGGTTCTGCACTAGTTGCTTTTACACCCTTGCTTGCTGAAATACGAGATGACCTGGTCGCGTGATTCCCATAGACTTTGGTTGTTGTGTGCCGTAATTGCAAACATTTGCAAAGAAGGAGGAATGGAGGAATAGTTTGGAGGAAGCAATTGTGTGTACGAATGGAAGGGAATGTTTAGGATTGTATGTTGCCACAGGAATTCTTGTCTTCGTTGTGAGACCATTTTACATCCAACAATGGCAACCTCATTGCGACAGTAAGAGTGTGGAGTGGTGGATGAGGTGACGTATCTGCGATGATAGTCAAGAAGGAAAAGAGTTGAGGCTGCTGCGCACCTGCTTTCGTATTGCTTTAGCACAGGATTATCCATTGCGTTGGCAAAACGAGGCACAGTGAGTCTTGTGCCTGCCGGAGAGGTAAGACACGTACCATCGCGTTGTCAGAAGCCACATTTCAGGTTCGCAAGGATGTAACTTCTCAACGTAGCGGAATGCGGCATTCCTTGCGTCTATGTTACTGTCGTAAAAGCTATCCGCTATGAAATAATCGTGCATCTTCGTGACGTAGCTGCTAACATATCGTAGAAGCATGTCGTGACCATCAGTGCATTGGACGTCATGTTGCTGCGCAACGCGTAATTGATTGTATCCACGTATGGACGTATGCCGCATGAATGATCGGAAGTAGAATGTTGCAGAAGCAACGTATTGCTGCTTTCATCGACAGCATTGGCCTCTTCGCGAACCACTACAAAAGAAGGGAGAGGTTTATGGGATTTTTGAAGGTGATGCACATTGAAAGCAAGGGTTATGTTGTGGGAGGGAACGTGGGCCGAGAATCGGCCAATATCAATTTGGGAAAGATGCCTTAACCAAACGAGTAGGTGTATGTGCGGGGTGCCTCGGTTTTGGAACTCCAACCGGTGAAAGAAAGCCAACACGTTTTTGCTTGATTTATGCCGTTTATTGGCAAGGAGGTGGTTGTTGAATTGTGATGCGGAGCCGCAAATGTACTGCGAACAAAATTGCTGTAGTGTATGTACGATGCACATGGTCTTACTGAACGCATCGTTGGTTGGACAGGAATAGCAGCTGTCACATCGTTGCCGAAAAAACTCGTGTTTGGGGAAATGCCATTCATTGGCAGTCAGAGTGATGAACAAGGTTGGAAAACCGAATTGTGCCACGGCATCAAGAAGTAGGGAGTGTTGCCAGCGCCAGTAGGTGTGAGAGAAAGCTTTGCTGTCTAAAGCAGTAGCAGGAGAAACGTTGTATTTCTTTGCTGAATCTATTGTACCACTCACTGTTTCGTAAATCCACCGTTCGAATTGAAACTGCAATAGGGAAAAGTCAATGGAATAATCAACATATGGAGATAAGCACTTCTACAGAAATTTTCTTTTCTTGCTTTCTTTGGAAGGGTTTTGTGATGCGTCGGAAGATTCGCAAAGATGATCGGAGAAGTACAGTATTGGCCAGAGTGCTGTCTCAATGTAGGGAATGCGAAATAAGTCGTAGAATTGAGTTTTAGGAGAAAAAGAACCGGAATTTTGCATTTCAATGAAAAGTTTGTAGTGCGAAGTAGGACATTGAAGCAGGAAGGAGTAGGCAGATTGGAGTTTGTTTTTTTGCGTTGTTGACAACCACGGCAATCCTTTCAGCAACGGTTGATGATTTGGTCTCAGCGGAGAAACCTGAGGTCTTTACACGGTAACCGTGCTTAGCACGAAAGTATTTGCCGGGATCCTTGGAAAGTACGAAAAGTAGCTCTTGGTCGTTCGTGGTGAGATTGTGAAGTTGAGGCGGAAAGGTGGAAGGAACAGGAAGGTTGGAGCTTCCATATTCTTTACAGGGGCATGTTTGCCATTTGTTCGCGAGGATGTTCATCTGAGGATGCATGGGATTGGGAACCATGGCCGTGCATGTAGGGCAAGATACTCAAGACATGTCTGGGCACCATTTGCGCAGTTTGCTGCTAATCTTGAAATGAAATGGAAATTGCGTTAGGGCACGATCGAAGTAGGTAGTTGGACTTTTTGGTACAAATCTTACCTTGTGCATTGAGGTGCTCTGCAGCGGTTGGTCGTGCAAGACAGGTGTGCTGAGTTTGAAGTTCTCGAAGTTGCGTTGAAAGCGAATATCCCTTTGTAAGCATTGATCGAGGTAGCGGTTTTGTCGAGATGAAATCTGTGAAAGTGTGGTTGAAGTTCAAGTGCAAAAATGAATGGTGAATGACTTACATCGGGATGGCTCAACAAGCGATGGAATGGGAATTTCTTGTGCTCTTCAGCTGCGTATTGGAGATGGAAAGACATTGGGTTACTGCAAGTTACAAATTGCAGAGTAGTGCTGTTACTAATTAAATTACTTATTGCAATCTAAAATGCACAACACACTGTTATGTGAACGAAACGAATGTAATGCCGAAATGAGCGACCGATGTGGTAGCTGCTACGCAATGCATCAAACAAGGTGATTTACCTTGCCGCTGTTCATTTTCAACCTTATGCAAGACGAGTACCTAGCTTAATTGTTTGCATTAACTAGCAAGGCTTTGGTGTGGTGATGATTGTGGGGTGTAAAAAAAAAAAATTAAGAAAAACATTGGGAAGCAATAGCAAGTTAATACAAAGCAACGTAAAATATTTTTGAAACCAAGTCAATTGCAGAAGCAGAAAATGTACGTCCCAATGTTATAAATGTAGAACAAATGACATGCGTTTGGTGGTGAAGAAGTAGTGTGACAAACGTTAGTCGTTTTGGTCAAGTCTAGTTGACGGATTTGTTGCTCCTCTTGCTTTTTTCGTTTTTTCTTTTGCTTTTCTCGTGATAGGTGGAAGATGCAGTTGGTGCCGCCGTCAACGATTCGTCTGAGTCAATCACTAGGGTTTGTGATGTGACAGGTTGCAATGCAGACGGCATGGCAGTGTCATTGTCAGATGTGGTAAGCAGCGAAGATTTGGGTCGTTTTTTGGCCGTTGAAGTGCCAGTGCTCTTCCTTTTTCGAGAAGCAGGTGATGAAGATGTGGATGGTCCAGCTGTGCTGCTTTGTGATTGAGAATGGAAGGAATGGCGCGAGACGTTAGCTGACGTTCCTAGTGGCATGAATTGGATGTGATGTGTTTCATTATCATCGTCTTCATCGGAAGTTAAAGCAATAACACTGCGCATTGTCTTCTTGGTATAACCAGTTTTCTGCAAAAATTGTCATAAATGAATTCATGTGGAAGATGTTGCGTTATTCATAGGCAATACCTGTTTGTTTGACAATGATGTCGGTTCTATTGTGCCAAAGTAGCTTTCAGGCGTGGGATTTTGCTTAAACTCGGCAGCATGGACGTGATTAGCGAATTTGCCTGCTGTGCGGGGTAAATCTGACAGACAGTGCTTACCAACGAGATAGTGAATTGCAGGCAAGTACATACAAGCTGAGATTTCGCGAATGGTTGCCGCAGCGCTATCTACCATGTCATCTGTATCAGCTGTCCAAAGCTGTCGCACGATGTTGAAGTTATCGAAAGTTGGAGAATCCTTGAGTTTTTGAAGAGCTGTGAATGCATGTGAAACAAAAGTGGGAAAATGTCAATGAAATGTCGCAAACATGTTAAACTTACCTTCTATGATGTTGATCATGAATTGTTGATATGCATCGATGAATCGGTATTGTTGCAAAACTTTTCGCATCTTGGAGATGGCAGATAAGTTTTCTTGGAAGGCACTTAGTGCGTCAGACAAATCAACTCCAGGACGTGTTAGGTATTCGCACGTGAATGTTTGGATTTTGCGCTGAATGTCAGCAGTGGAGCCTACGTAATCATCAACTGCTATGTCGTAATCGCGTACGAAGTCCTTCGGAAATTGATTGACAAAGTCGACGCCGAGGACTCTTTTGTCGTCTTCAGAGGATTTGCGTGCGTAACGTTGTGGAAAAATTTTTTTTGGTGTGAAACCCATTATGCGCATTGAAAATATTCAGCACTTTAGTAACGCTTTCCAATGATTTGTAACTAATAGTGTCCTGTTAAGCAAAAGGGAACGGTTGTGAAGGTTTGTTGCATGAAATGACGATCTGGTGATGACATGCAATAACAGCGCACTTGCCCGTTAGGTCATGAAGCAAGTGCACGTCAAACCGATTTAGAAAGGTATTGATGAATGACTGTATGTCTGCATAGGTTTTTGAAACGGCAAGACTTGCTAAGTTGTTGCTGAACCGTAAGAATAGCTGATGACGTTTGCATGTAAAGAAAATGGTGAAAAGTAATGACGTCTGTGAGTGGTGTTATTATGCAAAGCAACTTCGGTGGTTGCACACGCATAATGTGCATAAGCTGCTCACGAGTGTGCGTTTGAAATTGTGACTGGTATTGCATTCACGAACTGAAGTACTGAAAGCATTGTGTGAAGTGCGTAAAGGCATTGACGTTGATTGATGAAATGCGAAGATGGTGTATTTCAGATGCAATTCTTGCCAGTCACCATATTTTAAACGTATTTATAACATGAGGAAGTCACTCCACATGTGCGGCAAACGTTTACTATGTAAAAGTGACGGAAGGGAACGCATGTTGGAGAAGTAGTGCAAATTGTTGAAGATGATTGTTTGATGTGATGGCTTTTGCATGGTGCATTAAGCACATTAAACCATTTCATGTGCAGGTTTGCAATAGTATCTCAATTTTTTTTTTTTTTTTTTGTGGAAAGTTGTGTGTTGTAGGTGTTGGTAATGTGATCAAAATGCTGAATAAGTGGAATGTGAAGTGATGAAATTTAAGGTATTTTCGCTGAACATGATTGATTATTTTATTTGAATTGTGATTGTACATGCAATACGTATCACCAGTTTTTATTCAGTTATTTGGAAAGTGTAAGTGGAAATGCTGCATTGACTTAAACGTGCTGAAGTGCAGGTGAAATAATGATTTTTGCTAAGGCAGCGCTCTTGTCTTATTGTTTCATGTGAAAAGGAAGCAAGTGGTTAAGGAAATGGTGCCAGTTTTGGATTAGGCGTTGCTAAAACCGCTGTGGTTGGTGCACGCAAACTGATGAAAAACAATGATTTTATCGTATAAATTACCCAAACCAGCTGTTGCTGGTGCACGCAAAGTGGTGAAATACTATGCGTTTATCATGAAGATATTGCAAATGCACTTACGTGTGGATGAATGTCAATGGCGTAAGGAAAAAGCTGTAATCGTTCATGTGACATGGTAACGCAGGAATTGGTTGAGGACACAGTCCCAGCTTTGGTTATTTTATTTTCAAATTATATTGAACTGAAAATTCAATTGAGGGAGACTGCGAAGTGAGCTTGCGCTCTTCGAGTCAGCAGCCACCCGTTAGATATGTCACATGCGATCGGCTCCAGCCGCGAATCGAACTCGTCACGTAGGATCTGTCACCTGCGCGCGGTACCGCTAGGACATGTCACTGACAAAGGAGGAGGTCTAGTTGAAAATACTTTTGTAGGTGCAAGCGAACTGGTGAAATGCAAAGCTTTTATTGTACACATACCAAAACTTCTGTGGTTGGTGCATTGAAACTGGTGAAATGCAATGCATGTATCGTAGAAATATTGCTAATGCAAATACGTATGGTTGATGCATTTTGACAGCGTAACGAAAATGGCGTAAACGTTCTTTCAATAGTCCTTGCTAAAATTGCTGTTGTAGGTGCACGCCAACTGGTGAAATGGAATGCTTTAATCCTAAAAATACCAAAACTGCTGTTGTAAGTGCACGCAAACTGGTGAAAGCAATGCATTTATCCCAGAAATGTTGCTAAAGCAAGTTTGTGTGGTTGATGATTGTTAATGGCATAACGAAAATACCGTAACCGTTAATGTAATATGCGCAAAGTTTTGTTGGAAACGCACATACTCCATGTGCATTCCAAAACCGCTTTTTATTGAAGTAACTAATTGTAATCTTTGCTTTTTCTTAACGAACTAATTCAAGCGTAAACCTCTGCCTGAACTGCTGCACTGACTGAAACATGCTAACCTGCATCCAATTGAAACATTCTAACCTGCACACGAAATGATTTCTGGTAATGCACCGGTCCTTTCTTGCTGTTGCATGTGAAAACGAATGAGGTGGTTGAATGCTAGTTTTAACTAGGTTTGATGACGCAGCAAAAATGAAAGAAGGATTTGCGGAATGGAGCAGAGAACAAGGCACATGAAATCCGTAAGGGGATGAAACCAAGAGAAGGTTTTGATGATTTCTTGGATGAAATGGAAATGATTTGGAAAATGCAAGGAACTTGGTTTGAAAATTAGCCTTGTCGTTGTTTGAAAAAAGCAGGAGAAGATGGAATATAAGGAGTGTTGAAGTGATGAGTGGAAGTGGCATGTGTCGTTTAAGAGGAGTAGTTGGAATTGAAAGGTGAAGCGTGACTTGTTGAAGGAGGTGAGGTTAAGGGTGAAAGGATTGAGAAGTTAATGTACAAAATGGAAACTGAAGACATGCACGTAACAGGTAAGGTAGCAACGCAGTTTGCGTGGTTTATATGGACGTTTGTAAGGTTTCATGAAGTAGTGAATGGAGGAAACATGGCGGTAAGGGAAAGTTTGACATGTTTCGCAGCGATACGAAGTTGCAAAATGAGGAAAGGCATGTGCTGGTAGGTGGTGCAGCAGTGTGGAGGAATACCTTGTCGAAAAAAGAAAAGTTTAACGAAAGGAATATGCATGAAATTACATTTTTCTGTGGTAATTTGTCCTGTAATGACGTCGCAATGTCGTGAAGGGTAGCAGAGCATCTTCGATAGCGATGTAAATGCGGAGGTGTGTGACCATAGGTGTTAGTGCAAATGTGTGAAGAGTTGTAAGAAACGTGAAGGAAAGAAACGGTGGAAACGCATGCACATGCAAAATGTGTTGTGTTGTTAATAGTTTGTGTAGTCATGACGTGACCTAAAAAGGACACCCATGAAAAGATGCGGAATGCAGATGCAAATGTTGTGGTGGATGGCACAGGAAAGGGGGACGGAAGGTCCTTGCAACAAAAATGAAAATGAAGAAAGTGCATGCACATGGACTATCATTACTTTCCCTATGATGAAGTGGGAATGACATGTCAGGTGGCAGCAGACTTGCAAAGTCGACATATGTATGAAGATTGTTGCGCAAGGTTGCGGTGCAAATTTGTCGTAAGCTGTAGAGGAAAAGATAAAAATAGCCATTGCAAAACCCTAAACAGCTAAGCAATATGTATTTTGGTAATGATGTGTTCGTGCTATGACGTAACTAATGAAAGCTCTCACGAGAAACTCCATGAGAAGAACATGGATGTTTTGGTGGGTACCACATCACTGACAGGGAGTAATTTCTAACAAAATGTAAATGAGAGAAAGGAGACTTACATGATGTAGGAGTAGTGGTGATGAATTGCGCTTTGTATATGTCACGATGATGTGTTAGGTTGAAAAAAAGTTTTTACGTCGATGCAATTGGGTGGATGCCTCACATAAGGTTTAGGGATGGTGTGTCATGGGTTGGAAGAGATATGATTGAAGTGAAGAGCAGAAACTTGTAAGCAACATTTGTTTTGTTTATGTGATGAACTGTGTTTGTGATGACGTTATTGAGAAAGGAAATGCAAGAGAAATCGCGGAAATAACGTACACATGTGTTTGTGGTTAGCACATCAATGGGGGAGATAAGTCGAAAGATAATGAATGTGGAATGAAGTGCACATAAATGATTTACATTTTCCGTCATAAGCTTACCTTTGGTAACATGAGAAAGACGTGGAAAATGATGGTAAGGTGGCGAAAGTCGCACGATTTGTAACTTGTGTGACGCAAAGTTGTAGCTAAACTGTGTCATGAGGTGAGGATGATAAGACGAAAGTTCACAGTGGAAAGGCGTAAAAACAAAAAATGCAATTGTTTGTTGATAAGTTTTGTTGTGGTTAGAATTGTCTGTACATCGCAGCACCAAATAAACCTTATACAAAATCACAGTTAGAATGACACCTAATCATAATTATAAGTTAAAGCACACGACTGACACCTAAGGAAGCATTGCAACAACACTGGAAAAAAAACATACAAAAACACTATTTTACGCAACACTTCCTACCCAAGCTTGTTTATAGCTTATTTTTGTGCACAAAAACATGTGCGTAGTCGACGTGGGACAGTGAGAGAGCAAGAGCTTATCAAGTCACTGTTCGTTTTTAAACACAAAAACCAGAGACAAAATGAATGACTGTTGGACTAGCAGTCTACTCTAGTAAAAGTTTTGGTCCAAGAGATTTGATAAATCTTTCAATTTGTATTTTTGAAAATTTTGAATTTGTTGCATAAGCATGCAGCAAAATCGCAGCATACTTTTTAAGTGCCGGTTTTTCCGATAAGTCCAAAAGTGATATCATATTCTGGGTTGCATTAAGAGAAGCAAAATCGTAAAATTCTTGAAGTGATTGTATGTCCATGTCAGCTATTGCATTTTTCGTAATTCCATCAATGTTGTGAGTAAAAGTTTAGGAAAAAAATACGGTATGATGAACTTGAAATCATGAATGATAGAATATATGCAAGTATGCTACTTGATACTGCTCTCTGGCACACTTGATTTTTCACAAAAGCAATCCTTATAGAACAAGCATGGTTCATTTTTCATAAAATGTCTTCATATAAAAGTAATCACATTAATTTAATGCAAACGTATATACTTACTTAATTGTCAGAATGTCTGAATATTAAATGATGACAAAGCAATAGCATTAACATAAATCTTAGAAGGAAAACGGAAAACTGAGGCTACGCTGGTTCATGTATACTGTATAATTATCAATTTGAATGTTTTATTTAAGCCTTGGATCATGAATTACTGTTAGATTTGATGATTACCGCATTTTCCAGCCAATAAGCCGATTTTCTGGACCTATTTTTGCGACCTAATTTTCTGGGGTCGGCTTATTGGGCGGATATAGTTTTACCAAAAAAAGCCAGCAGTCAAAATCGGTCACAAAAAGCATGTATTACCGGGTTAAGTAAATGAACGAACGTACGGTTAAAAACAACGTAAGAACACGGCTTTATTAAAATCCATGAAATGCAACATCGTCATTATTGGAATCGTTGAATAAAAAATTCCATTCTTCAGCAGATACTTGGTCATCGTAAGGGCGAAAGCGCACATGCACAAGCGCATACACACACGTATTGCCTTTTTCACTCGTGTTTGTCACTCGCGCAAAGTATGCTTTCGGCTTATTAGGCGGTAATGTGCAAAAACCTTACTTTTCAGTGCTAAAAAATGCCTTCGGCTTATTGGCCAGGTCGGCTTATTGGCCGGAAAATACAGTATATGGCGTATTCTTAGCAAAATATATGAACCATGGTGATGGTTTATAGGCAATGTTTAGTACTGGCACTCTTTGCCTGCTACAAACCCACAGCAGCTGAAGATATAGAAGCTAGTCGAAATATTATAGTTTAGGTGTATAATATCAAAACTTCTAAAGGTTAAATAACTGATTCAGATGTACAGTAATATACACATGCGGTGATCAATAACTTACGTACCGAATTGAATAGTATTGTGACTTCATCAACATCTTCCTCTGTCAGATGATCCAGGGCATACTGATAGTTTTCAGGAGGTGCAAACATGACAGAGTTACCCAGTTATCAAAGATTTCTGAACTTAAAAATGCTTCACTTAAAAATTAAATGTTTAACTTGAAAATTTCAATTTGAAAGATATGCTTGTTGTTACTGAAGGGTCATTCTTTTAATAATTCTAAAAATTTTTTAATTTTGCAATCGTATCTTTTTAATTTTGTTTATAAAATAATACTTGCAAAATGTTACCCCTCTACGACTAGTGGTTTGGGAGTTACAGCGATGATTTGGGAGGTGAGCGATAAGAAAAAAATCACTTTTTTTACGTAACTCACAAAGTACTATCATATAACAATGAAATTTTGTGGACGTATGTTTTAAAATCCACTAAATCCAATTTTGAAGTCAAATAAATCATAGCATAGCTAAAATTTGTGCGATCCTAGGTAATTGATGTTTGAACACTGGGGGCCGCTACGGCTATATGCAGGATGTTGAAGTTTTATGCTCACTACTGATCAATAGCCTGGAGCAAGAGCTTTCATTTGATGTATAAACTTCTCGATCAGTAGACTTAAAAATGCATGTTTTTGCAAAGCCTCCTACTTGCCAGATCACCCTTGCACCCCTGCCCTGAATCTTTGCAATCTACGGTAACCTCTACCGTTACACTATCACCACTAAAAGGTTAGGGTGCTAGTATCACACATTACTTTCACGTAAACATGTTGAAAATCAGTATTTTTTCACTTTTTAAACTCTAAAAAGCGTTACTAAATCTACTATTTGACTGCCTTGGAATAACTTACTCTTAACATAACTTATCGACTTTTTTAAAATTTAAACCAGAACTACGCTTTTTTCAGTCAAATTGGGCTGCAATTGCAGCACAGTAAAAATGCTTGGTTTCTACGTAATTAGCAATGTTTTAGATTTGTGGTTTTGGAAGTGGAGAGGCTCAAACTGAAAGATGGTCGAAATGTGACAAAATCTACATGCTTTAGCTATAATGTACCAACTTAGTTTGTGAATGAAGTAAAGGGATGTGAGTTTATTTAACTTGTTTTGTGTGATCCAAAAGTGTTGCTACAAGTAACATATTTTGTAAAATAATATTTTTCAAACACACCCGAAGGATAAGAACAAATCGTAGCTGTTTCTTTATCAAATTGAGCACTTCTGAGACCAGCTCTCCACAGAATTTCCTCCATGTGATCAACAGATTTTAAAACAACCAGCTTAGTAGATATAGCGTGCCATGTTTTATGACACTCCACATTTGCAAGAATACCAACAGTGCATTTGTCCATGGTTAAGTTCTATATTGAAATAATCTAGCCTGGACTAGTAAATCTGTCAGGAATAGGAAAGCTGAAATTTCTGGGACAGTCAAGTTAAACTAAAATATTAACTTCAGCACTTCTTCACAGCTAGATATTTATTATTTAGCATTTTATCCACAACGTACCATTTCTTATTTGCGGTATGTTTGCCTCAATGGAAATTACTTTCCGACTTTGGACTCTCCAATACCAGAAACTAATTTCTGATGTGATAGAAACTCAGATTTTTCAAAAAAGAAATGATTATTCTGTATAACTTCAAAAAATTCCTGAATATGTACTGTAGCTGGATAAATCTGAATGCTAGTGGAGGGAAAGATCTGCTATGACGTAAAGATTGTTAGTCTACATGCACTGTTAGTTAGTTAGTGTCTTTTATTTCCGTACCGTCAACACAAGAGTAATATGCATAAATAACATACAGTATAATTGGACAGCACGAGAAAAGGGAAGAAGCAACAAAACGATAAACGTTGTAACATGCAAGGGGAGAATAGAAGATCAAGAAAAGTAACACGAGAAGCATGGTTGCAGCACCCAAAAATTATACAATATAAGTATATCTGTCAGAGTAATTATACAATATAAGTATATCTTCATGTGCTTGCATTAAGTAAAACAAAGCTCTTGTTTGAGAACTTGCAACACTACTCTTAATAGTGAATCATCATGCACTTGTTTGTGAGAACGCTTTTGCTTTTCATACTCACATCTACATTGCACATAGTTTTGACATTGCTAATATGTAGATGACTAGTGTTCACGGAAGAATGATAAAGCAATCAATAGTTCAATCTTTGTTTGTGATACCGAAGGGTTGACTTATGTATATACCATGCAGCTCTACGTGGTATTATCATACAAAGCATTCAACAGGTTGTTATGTATGACTTGTATGTATGTATCCCTAATAAAAACTTGCATTTTTAAGTCTGCTGATCAATTCTCAAGAGAAGTTTATGCATCAAATGAAAGCTCTTGCTCCAGGCTATTGATCAGCAGTGAGCTTGAAATTTCAACATCCTGCATATAGCTGTAGCGACCCCTAGTGTTCAAAAATCAGTTTTTTAGGATCACGCAAATTTTAGCTGTGTTGTGACTTATTTGACTTCAAAGTTGGATTTAGTAGATGTTAACTTAAAACATAAGTCTCGCAAAATTTCATTGTTATATGATAGTACTATGTGAGTTATTTAAAAAAAAAAAAGTAATTTTTTTCTTATCGCTCACCTCCCAAACCACTGGTCGTAGGGGGGTAAAATTTTGCAAGTATTATTTTTTTGGTTATATCTTCAGTCTGCGAGAAAATGGAAAAAATTGGGAAGAGACGATTACACTGAATCCAAACTTTCAAAAGAATGACTCTAAAATTCCTTAAGAAATTAAATTAATTTAGTGCCAGTATTGTATCAACAGATCATGAAGTGTTGGGGGCTCTATTGAATTAAGCCACAATCAGCTTACCCACATGGTGTTTTGTTTTCTACAGGGGTTAGGTTAGGATTAGGATTAAGGTCATGACTACAATTCGAGTTACGCAGTTGTGTATGTTTAAGGCGGAAATTGAGGCTGATATGTACCAGTACCAATAAATAGGATGTCCTGGAATCGGGCAGAAGATGACAATTGCATATTTCAATATAGTCCCAAAATGTCAACATAAATTCTTCCATAACTGTGTAAGATACCAGCGAGTCAAAAAAACGTTTGACCAATAACCGGTCAAAAGAAAAAGTTAACCAGCGAAGTATTGGAAAAAAAAAAAATTCGAGAATTTTCCCTCATTTTCATGACTCGCATTCTGATACCATAATTCTCTTATTGGACCATTTGTTACTATTTTATCTAACACCTACCCATTCCCTTTTCTGTACAACATTCTCTATTCGCTGCAACCACCACTGTTCGTACTCTGCCCTTATTAATGCGCTGTAACTTGAGCACTACACCATGGATCTTGACTATACCAGACCAAGTTTGAGCCACCATCACTGTGTAAATGGCTGTAAAAACAAGACCTTTCTCGCGTTTTTGAATTTAGTTTCCAGACTAGTTGTATACGTATTATGCTCGTAGGTCTTTGCTGCCACTCGTAGGTGTGTGGTAGCACTTCGATGGGTATTTACTGTCTTGCTACTGCACGTGCTTATTGTATGACGAGTTCGATTTACAGCTAGAGCAGTTCCAGTTCGACGTACAAACGGAGTGGCTGCTGCCCGCATGCTCACTTTACCCTCTCTCGATACAATGTCTAGTATTTCATTCAGTTGTTTATAAACTATCGCGGGTATTTGTTAAACCCGGTTTGTAACTGCGCAACAAACGCTCTCAAACATTTGGCTGGTCTCTGCTCTGATATGAATCAGTTGATCTCGTTCCTCATGTTTGATAATTTGCTGCATTCCATGTGTTTGTATCATTTTGGTTTGTTTTAGAATAATGGTGAAGCAAAGTGAGACAGAAAGCAGTTCTACCCAACAACAACTTCAACTCGAAATTGCTCAACTCAAAATTTTACTGGACAAATTGATAGGAGAAAAAAAACAGGTTTGCTTCGTCCTTAAGCGTCAAGTTTTCAAAAATTATTGGTTTTTTGAAAATTTAAATTATGTGAAGAAATAGTTCGGCAGCCCAGAGGTCTGAGCCTAGTTGGAAGCTTACCAATTTTTATCCATATTATTGTTTAAAAACACTTCAAACATACACGAAATCAGATTTCTGCTGGGTCAGGGGTGGCGGGTGTGGCTAGGGTGAGGGAGTAAAGAGGGTGAAATCGTTGAGCTGGCATAACAAGTTACTTACTCTATAAAAGTGGTTTTAGTCGTTCATAGTCGCAGTAGAGCTCTCATTTTGGGCTTAAACAAAAGAAGAAAAAACATAAAATACATTTAACAAAAAAATTTCAAGTTTGTTTTATTATGACGTCATGATGTTTGAGCTTGATTTTGTCAATTTTTTTGTAGTCGGGGTGCATAACTTTAGCTATAGCGTATAAGTTTCTTGAAGGAAATTAATAAAACTTGTTCCAGCAGGAAAGTAGTTTCTTACCCACAAAATGAAACTATTTAGACGCTTTTATGATTAACACAGACAAAATAATGTGCTAATACACAAAGACGCTTGGTTGATTTTAAATGTTTTTTCATACCACGCGGGGTTGCGCATGGCTGATTTCTCTATGAAATTGCATGGCTTTTGGGCTATTTTATGTTGGGATACGTTTCTTTTGCTGTATTCTTCAAGAAGATTGCGAATAATGCAAAGTATAAGGATATAGAGGGTTTCAAATTTGGATATAGAGATAGAAAAGGCTTCAGTTACAAGCACCCCAAAGTTAACGATTTTGTGGGAATTGAATAACACTTGCGAAAAACCCACGGGTAAGTTAAATGTTGGTTTCATCAATCACTTAGTTAATTCGTTTGCAATTTCATATCTTGGAAGTTGATCTAATTCTGCTTTAATCATTGGAGGATCACAAAGTTTAAGTGATGAATTGGATAACCACGTTCTATTACGGTAAGTCTTCAGGTTACGACGGTCCCGACTTACGCTGTTTCAAGGTTATGAACGCACTCCATAAAAATATAAATGATAATGCTGTACTGTAATACGCTTTATCCACTCGGATTGTATTGTACAGTATTTGCCTTAATTCATGTGATATGGAATTTGTTTTCTGTTTTTCTAATGAAGTACTGTTTTGCATTATTTGTACATTTTATTAGAGTACCATGCTTTACAGTACAGTACGATATGGATAGAGTAATTTATGTATAATGTTCCGTCTTACACTGAAATTCGGGTTACACCACGTCTCAAGAACGGATGAACGTCGTAAGTCGAGGACTCCCTGTATTTTCATAAACCCTGAAAATAATGTTAAAATATTATCGGAATTTATTTCACGATATCAATCAAGTTTTTACTTATTTACTGTAAATTGCTTAATATGATATTTTTTGTTTCGCTGTTTAGTCCTAATTGCTAAATTATAATGTTTTTGCATGATTTTGCCCAAAAGTTTAGTGGATCGCAAGTTATATATGGAACAAAATATTAACGAAAGTTAATCTCTAAAATCTAAAATTCTGACTTCATTTTACCTTTTCACTGAATAAAAAGTAGGTTTCATCGCGATGCTGTGCCCATCTACATCAAAAATTTATCCATAATCATGGAAATCAGTATTTCAAAGAGTGGTCGATAACTAGATTCAGTTGGAGCTAATATGCAATATCACCAACAGTTAAAAAGTATAATTTATCTAACCCAATAGTTTATTTCAGCCAGCACACATTGTTAGTTACGATTCACATGTAGATTTGTGAAGCGCAGTGTCTTATTGAGCTATTTGATTTTAGTTTCATTTTTTAAACCTCTACTTGGTTTTAGATACCCCTGATGATCCTTTTTGAGTTAATAAATTGTAATTTTTAACTGTGGTCAAAAACTTATTCGGTGAAAATACGAAATTTACTTTTGTTTCAGTCATTAGCGACATTGCTAAATATTTCATTTCAGTAACTTTTCATTTCTGTCTCAGAAATTGTTCAAAAAATAGTTGCTAAGTTATCACAAACATTCCTCGTCTTCATCTCCATAAGAATTGTTGTGGATTAAGTTGCTCAAACATCTCTCAAATTTTCAAATTTTGTTAGCGATTTTTGATCTGCTGTAGCTATGCTATTTAAGATTGTGCTTTATCCCACCATCTCCCAAATTTTCAAATTTTGTTAGTGATTTTTGATCTGCTGTAACTATGCTATTTAAGTATCACCCAAGGAAATGTCTCGTGTTCGCATTGGCCACAGAGCTGAAAAATTATTTCATGCTCTCCACGCATTTTGCATAAAAAAACAGCAACATGGTATGCTTTTTCAAATTAATTAGTTACGAAGTGGCATAACACCAGCCAAATTGTTTTGATAAAATCTAGTACCACATCACAAATGCTCTTTCACCAGGAAATCATACGTTATTCCTAGCCAGGTTATTTATCCACCTGCATGTACAGTTTTGTTGACTTGTACAAAACCACTCACCAACTGAATTCTTAAATGTCTAATAGAGATGCAACTTCCCTGATGTCTTAACATGCTATGGGTAATAAACTTACCCATCACGTAAGATAACAAGAACGGTTGTACAGGAATCGAATATTTCAATTTCTCCTAGCTAAGACGTTTAGGCCATTGCGAGGAATATGTCAGAAAACAATCGTACGACTGATGGAAAATGAAAGAGATCCAGCGTACTCTGTTTCTTCCTGATCAGAAAGCAATTGCTGAGTCGCAGTCGCAACTGTGTAAAAGCAAACTAATCCTGTGCTGCAAAACACATTGCGACCACAGAGCTCCCTTTGAAATTTATGTGTGTTCCTTTAGGTAGGTGTGCCCCTCAGGTTAGGAACCACTGTTTTGTACGTGTTTTGCTACGTTTTTAAATATTAATTTATTTTACGTCCTTCAATAAAATTATTTCACCAGTTAATGTTAGTGTATTTATTCGGTGGAAAAGTTGAAGTGCGAACAACAAAATTGATGTCCTAGGTGTATATTTTAGTACTCTGGCCAATACAGAGCCTCTTGCTTGCTATGAATATACAGAGACTCAATATTGCTTTGAATGAATATAGCTATTACAATAGTCATCAACGAAGTTGGGTCATAATTTGATAATGTGGTAAAAGGTGGGATTAAGCTCAATCTAAAAAAATGCAAATATGGGACAAAAACATCGCAAACATTTTGAAGTCAATATGGTTCTGCAGTTTAATTGCATTGTTCCAGCATGTTGCAATTTTTTTTTGCACAGCTTTAAAAGATTTGAGCAACTTAATTCACAACAATTCTTATGGAGATGAAGACGAGGAATGTTTGTGACAACTTAGCAACTATTTTTTGAACAATTTCTAAGACAGAAATGAAAAGTTACTGAAATGAAATATTTAACAATGTCGCTAATGACTGAAACGAAAGTAAATTTCGTATTTCCACCAGATGAGTTTTCGATGTAGATGGTCACAGCATAGCGATGAAACCTATTTAATGTTTAGTGATAAGGTAAAAATTTTGGGGTGTAAATATTTTGTTCCGTTCATGACTTGCGATCCGCTTAACTTTTTTACAAAATTATGCAAAAACATGACAAATTTAGCAATTAGGACTAAACAGCAAAACAAAAAATATTTCATTATGCAATTTACAGTAAATAAACGAAAACTTGATTGACTATCGTGAAATAAATTCAAATAATAGTTTAACATTCAGGGTTCCCACGGTCATGGAAAATCCAGGAAAATAAATTTTCCTGGAAAGTCCTGGAAAACTTGCAAAATGTTGAAAGTCATGAAAAAAAATTAAAAGTTGTCAAAAAGTTTTGCCAAAGGATTTTTCGAAAATAATTCCTTTATTCTAAAGACATCGTATTTGTGAGGTTTTTCGCACTAGCTATTAGGCCTTGTCAACTCTGGACTGAGGTAATTTTTAGCTACCTAGTTTTCCCTATTCCCTAATTTTTCCCTATTCCCTAGATTTCCCTATTCCCTAATGAGTAGTTTTCCCTATTCCCTAATGCAGAGCATAGGAAAAACTACTCTCGTGAGCAGGGGCTCCGAGAAAAATTTCGGGCCCCGGGGCGAAAATTTTGTTTGGGCATTTTGGTCGGTGGTGCCCCAAAATCACGTGATGAGCGAAAAAAGGTCATAGCGTCCGCAGATGTTCGAATTTCGGCCCAAAATCAAGTGATGAGCAAAAAGCTCATAGCCTCCAAACATGTTCAAAATGCGGCTCATCATCTAGTGATGAGCAAAATAAGGTCATAGCGTCCGCAGATTTTCGAATTTCAGCTCGAAATCAAAAAAGCATCATAGCGTCCGCAGGCCTTAGTTTGAGCTAATAAATTTTGCATTCTAAACCTGTTAATTTTGAACTCCGGGCCCCCGGACAGTGACCCCTTCTGCCCCCCTGGCGGCGGGCCTGCTCGTGAGTATTGTTATATAACAAAGAGAGTGCTCAGTGCATTCAAAATCAAGCGTTATTTCAACCTAGTGCAATGCTGTATTCTATAACAGCAGTAGGCTATACGAATTCTATCTGCTAGTAACTAAAGATTTACAAAGCTCAAAGAAAAATTGTTATACTGCTGGATAAATCGCGGCACAAAAACAAGATTATGCTTTTAAGATGAACCTCAGAAGTGCTTTCAGCAGCTATCTGAAAAGCGAGGATTGGTGTTTAAGAACACGGATCATCTTAAAACAATAACTCTGTAATCTTCTTCGTTCTTCCCTAAATTTTGAAATAATTCGATTAATGCATTTTTTGCCTTGCTTAATTTTGACTTTGTGCACGCTGACCATTGTCACCACCATGCGCAGGCCTCATTCCTCGGACCCGATAATCTTGGCTGCTTCCCTTCTGCATAGTAATAGAATATTGTGTCGTGGTAAAATATACCAATTGATTGATTGAATTCCTTGGTCGATTTATAGAGAGTTTATGTTTTGTGGCTGCTGTGTGTTGTTGTTCGATGTTGGGTTTGAATTGATTAATTTCATTTCTAGGTTGGAAGTCGAAATTTTATGTATGAACTCACTTGGTAGATTCAAGATTTATTAACCATCTGATAATGCTTGCCTTAATTTCCTACCATTAGGTAGCGATGTACAGTACTGATAAGCCAGTATATGAAGCATTAACTTTTAGTGGACTGTTTGCTCTTGCTTTTTCAGATATTACTACTGGCAAATTAGGGATGTTTCAAGTTTATTGTTAATTTAGCCACTCGCAAAAGGCACAGGAGGGAAGCAGTGAAAGACCAAGAGGTCACCTAAGTCTACTGCTCCCAACCGCAACAACATAAAACATTGATTTAAAAAAATCAGAACGAAGAGCATAAATGATCTATCTGTTTTATAGGTTCTTGAGTACCGTACACCACGTTCTACTGTACTCTATAATCTAGATATCTACATTGATAACTGTGCTTTCTCAAGTGATACGTGATAAAAGAATATAGAATGTGCTATTTTTTCAACACTAAGATTAAAGGAGTTGTTGGTGTTGGCTCAGTTTTGCTTTTTCTGTTTTACACCATTGGTGCTGTAATCCGCTGAACTGAAACAATCCACTATTTGATGCTAATGAGCAATCCCTAAACTACTGTACAATAACATTAGCTATCCTTGTACCGAATACCATATATGGCCTACAGTTAAACCATTTTGATGGTGCCTATACCATAATTCATTAGTTTGGATCCCTTGATTTGTTGGTGAATTTAGATGATTAGATTTCGTGTTATACTCTTATTAAGTTGCAGGCTATACGTGGTTGGTTTTATTGGAGGCTGAAAGGGTTAAAAACAGAATTGCTCCGTCAGACAAGAGTTATGCCTTGTCAACATCCGTGAGTGTTTGCAGCTACTGGTACCCCTCATTCGTGTAATATTTCAATAATTAAGAGCTTAAGCAAGAATCCAAAATGGCTTGATGTTAACTACTAGAGTTGTTGTTTTCTGTGAAAGTTAAGTTTTATCGCATGATTTATATAGGGTGAAGCGACTGAAGCCTACTTCCTGCTAATGCTTTTTGTCATTACTCGGTGACAATGACAGCAAAGTAATTGAGAGCGAAGTTTGGATTTTAGTTACTACGTTGCAGTAGCATGGCGATAGGGTTTATATATTTTTGACACCTTAGCATTAATATAGTTTTTTTGTTTTACGCGTAATCAGCTGGGTAGCTGAGATCTTGCATAGTTTGCTCAGCACGTCACGCTATGAGACGGAAACGTTCTTTACATACTTTTAAACTCAATGTTTGCAGTCGTAAGACCCAGCGATTTTCAACCTTTTTACGAGCAAAGTCCTGCGGCACACCAATGACATTCTAGCACTAGTGTACCGCTGCACAGTGGTTGAGAATAACTGAATAAAATAATTAGCCAACCCTCTTAAAACTACTGTCGCGTTCTTCCACATCATTTTTTGTGGTTTCCATGACCTGGTTTTTGTTGTTAACAGTTAATGGTGTTTTTTTTTTGGTTCGATAGTTGAACGATAAACTTAATGGAATTCAGATAAATGTAGCTAGTAATGTTGGTGTGGCTGTCTTGCTGGCGAGCAGCTTTACAAAAGTTAAATCATGATTATTTACACAAGTTTCATATGCAAATGTGAGACGTATGCATCAGGGATGTGAAAGCAGTCAAATTTTTATTCCTTCGACTTCCAGCTCTCTTTAAAGATACGACACCAGAGTTTGGTTTCGTTTTCACTAAAATAATTATATCACAGAATTCACAAACGTGGAGTGTAGCTTACGTAAAATAACATAAAAAAGGTGCAATAATTGTTCTAAAAAGTCATGGAAAGTCATAAAACAGTCATGGAAAGTGATGAAAAAAGTCATGGAATTTGATTTTTAAAACTGTGTGGAAACCCTGAACATTATTTTTGGGGTTTATAGAAATAATAGATCGTGGTAATCCAATTTATCACTTAAACTTGGTGATCCTCCAATGATTAAAGCAGAATTAGATCAACTTCCAAGATATGAAATTGCAAACGAATTAACTAAGTGATTGATGAAACCAACATTTAACTTACCCGTGGGTTTTTCGCAAGTGTTATTCAATTCCCACAAAATCGTTAACTTTGGGGTGCTTGTAACTGAAGCCTTTTCTATCTCTATATCCAAATTTGAAACCCTCTATATCCTTATACTTTGCATTATTCGCAATCTTCTTGAAGAATACAGCAAAAGAAACGTATTCCAACATAAAATAGCCCAAAAGCCATGCAATTTCATAGAGAAATCAGCCATGCGCAACCCCGCGTGGTATGAAAAAACATTTAAAATCAACCAAGCGTCTTTGTGTATTAGCACATTATTTTGTCTGTGTTAATCATAAAAGCGTCTAAATAGTTTCATTTTGTGGGTAAGAAACTACTTTCCTGCTGGAACAAGTTTTATTAATTTCCTTCAAGAAACTTATACGCTATAGCTAAAGTTATGCACCCCGACTACAAAAAAATTGACAAAATCAAGCTCAAACATCATGACGTCATAATAAAACAAACTTGAAATTTTTTTGTTAAATGTATTTTATGTTTTTTCTTCTTTTGTTTAAGCCCAAAATGAGAGCTCTACTGCGACTATAAACGACTAAAACCACTTTTATAGAGTAAGTAACTTGTTATGCCAGCTCAACGATTTCACCCTCTTTACTCCCTCACCCTGGCCTCACCCACCACCCCTGACCCGGCAGAAATCTGATTTCGCGCATGGTTTGAAGTGTTTTTAAACGATGATATGGATAAAAATTGGTAAGCTTCCAACTAGGCTCAGACCTCTGGGCTGCCGGACTAAAAGTGGTTGTTGCAGTAAAGCTGCTCCCCCAACTTGTATGAGGTTGAAATAACTTGTGCGTTTCATGCAAGCAGTCATCGTGGTTGTTGCAACAGCTTTCTTATGTCTTCCATTTCCGCTTTATTACGTTCAAGTGCAATTGTGGAATATATCTTATTGTCAAATATTGGAATATTTGACTCGGGAAGTTTTGACAACCTGGAGGTGATCCTCTTTTATTCACATGCACGCATACTGTTGTTGTTGTTGACACTTACCTCCAGGTTTTGTTTACATGTAGCTGATAGAAGACAAAAGTGGTCTCGAACGAAGCGTTGATATGGTGAGGAAGAGCCAGGAGGAAGAGAGGAATGCATTGCAAGCTCAGCTACTTGAATCTGAACGACGAATGATCAGCTTCAAACTAAAAGTAACCATTAATTGTAGTTATGATGTGGCTGTGGTGATTCTGATCGATTTTAATTTCCTTTCCAATTCACGCAGTGACAATTTTCGTGCCTAGCCATTAATGCTCAATAGATAAGCTGCGGAAGGGTTAGATAGTGGAATAATTCCATGCCCAAAATGTAAGCATGACAACTTCCCTGAGGTATCAAATTCTATCAGTAATTGCTGATTACTTGGCTGACAAGCCATATTTGTTCCTGGTCATCGTACATGATAGCTTAGCACTTGCATGACATTCGATTCAGGCCAGTCAGTTTGAAGAGGAGATCGGACAGAAGTTGTTGGAGTTGAATGAATGGCACAGCAAAGTTGAATCCCTTCAAACTGCGTACGATGAGGTGCAAAGTAAATCGCATCTGCTTCACACCGAGCTCGCTCTCAAGACACAACAAGTGGAGACCTTGCAGGTAGGACTCGTTGTATGAAGCTTGTCTCGTGATTTCGTTGTGAAATTTTTATTGTGAAAATTTGTGAAAAAACAAAGGTGTGAAAAATTTCTGCTGATTGCTGAGTTGATATAATAGGTATTATTCATGCTTTTTGGAATTGAATTTTTGCAAGATAAAAAAAGAATTAGAAGCTCAAACTTTACTTAATTTTAGTATTTACCAAACTTAAGTTTTTTTTTTTAAATCTTCATTGTCGGGGCTTTAAGTAACTGATCACTTGAGCATTGTTATATTGAAACAGGAAAAATTAATGAAATCGTTGAATAGATTAGATGAGGAAGTGGAAAGACGCGAGAAAGCATCGGAAGATGCAGCCAAGTACGTTGATGCGATATGTTATTTGCTTTGCGATTTGGTTCAATATCTCTTGCGACTTTTCGTAGTGGGACTGACCTACACGCTGAACTGTTTTTGTGGGGAAAAAAATAAGGAAGAACGCAGGTTTAGGTGTGCAAAGAACGCAGACTGGGTTCACTGCACCGCTGATGCTTTGATCGTTCATATTTCAAACTTTAAGCTGATTGCTGAGTTTATATAATATGTATTAACCATTCTACTGCTTGGATCATCATCATCCAATTTTAGCACGTTGAGTGCCACGAAGCATTTTTGGATTTTTTGTGCCCTCTACTGCGGTGGCATTGCGTTTGGAGCATTTTTTTTTGTGAAATATTGATAGAGATGTTATTGTTGCTGCATACTGATCTTGCAACAACATTGCTCGTTTGTTTACATAGGGTGACCACCTGTGGGTCACGTGGCACACAAGTAAAAAATTATTGTTAATGTGACACACGTGACCCACCGCCGGGTCACGGCTTTTCGTGGATTTTTTGATTTCACAGGTAATAGGCTTACTATTTGTAGTAGTAATTCATTATTCATTTGTACAATACTAAAAGTAGGCGCTATTTTTGAAGCTACAATACTTTTTTTAATGCTAATTTTGTTCGATATTTTGTACAATACTGAAAGAAGCTGGTAAAAAAATAAAAAAGTGCCGACTTGTTGCAAAGATTGCCAAGGTCAACCTGCATTCTGCCTGGACAGTTTTGCAAAGCATCATTGAATGTAAACTGTGCTGAATTTCTTACCTAGAATAGCAGTGACTTATATTTCAGTGCCCGAAAAACTTGTATATACATTAGCGGCGTGATGTTGCATTCTTTCTCAACATTTGATTAAAATTGTTAAAACCAAATGTGTGTGAAGAATTTTGGTGTAACTGAGGTGCCACAGACCAAACTATAGATTCCTGTCGTTAGGCGCTGATGTAGCAAATAGTGTATGAAAAATAATGCATCGTGACCTGCCGGCGGGTCACGCGGCACTATACAGAAAATGCTGCGTGACCCGCTGGCGAGTCGCGCGGCATTTAACGTGTTAATCCGGTTTTTTCTCGTGTTTGAAGGTGGCCGGATGTGCCTCATTCTCTCAGCAATCGCTCTCACTCCCTCTCTCCATCTCGCACGATCTTTAGCCTCTTCCACTCTCAACCCAATCTTCTTCAAACTCTCTTCAACTTGTCTCTACCAGGTCTGCTTTGGCCGTCCTCGCTTTCGTTGTCCATTCACTTGAAGCATCATTGCCTTCTTCAAAATGCTCTCCTCACCCCTCCTAACCACATGTCCATACCATCTCACTCCATTTGCTTGTGCCATTTTATCTAAAGTTTCCTTCAAGCCCAGCATTTTCATCTGACCTGCAGTATTCTTTCCATCCACTAGTTTTACTTCGCTTATCGATCTCACCATAGCTCTTTCGGTTCTTCTTAAAATTATCATCTCATTTTCCCTCAAACACCACGTCTCATTTCCATATAACATTGCCGATTTTGCGCAACTACAATACACCATCCCTTTCATTGTTACAGAAAATCTTCTCCCAAGTAACAATTCTCCACATTCTCTAAAGTTCATCCATTCGATCCTTACTCTTGGAGTCACTGCAGTTTCACACCCACCACTAGCATTCAGCCTATTTCCAAGATAACAAAATCCCTTCACAGTCTTCACCTCATCATACAACACCTTCACTGGTTCTTCCTTTCCGTCTCCAATATCTTCACATCTTCTGCAGATAAATTGTTGTGCAAAACTGCTGGATACTTATTTTGTTTGGGCGCATCTAGCGTGAATCCGTGTCTTACAGACTGAGCACCACACCACATTAGACATAACTCTTTTCCCACATATTCCACACGGATCTATTTTTCTACGTACAATATCTCCATCTGCACCACTCACCATCATCTTAGTGTTTCTAATATTTACTTTCATTCCCGTGCTTTCCAATGCACCTTTCCACCTTTGGAACCTCTTCCTTAAATCCTCTAAAATTTCATTCAATGGCCCTTTTCGTACTTGTTCTGTCACTGCATCAACCACAATAGCAATATCAATGGTGATATCACAGAACCTTGATGCACACCAACCTTTACCCGAAATTCCTCCAATAAACCCGATCCAACGCTATCCTTCATCCTTGAACCCTCACACAAACTCATTACTGCTTTCACCAACACTTCAAGCAAGCTTTTCTTTCTTAGTGCCCATTCCATCACTTTTCTGGGAACTCTATCAAACGCTTTTTCCAAGTCTACAAAACACATGTACAGCTTTTTCTCTCGTTCACTGAACTCCTCTTGCATCCTTCTCAAAATAAATAAAGCATCAGTCGTGCCCTTCCCAAGCATAAAGCCAAATTGCATGTCATCTACCTTTACTAATTCTCTTAATCTCTTTTCTAGCACTCTCTCGACTATCTTCATTGCATGCTCCAGCACCTTTACTCCTCTATATGCTCCACAATCCATCACATCTTCCTTTCCTTTAAAGAGTGGAACAATAACACTTTGTTTTTCATTTTTTTGGCATACCTTTTCCATCTAAAACTCTCTGACACAGCTTCTTTAATACTGCAACACCAAACTTTCCACTCGCCATTATCATACCCATATTTACTTTAGAGGGACCAGCTGCTTTTCCCAATTTCATTTTATTCATAGCTTCCATCACCTTCTCATAAGTGACTTCTTCAACCATATCTGCTTTTGCCATTTGATCCCATTCATTTTCCACTTTCATGATCTTTTCCATATGATCCTTCCATAATTTTTCACGATTTTTCTCATTAACCACAAGTCTCCCATCTTTATCCTTCATGCAATCTTCACCATTTATATCCTTTCCATCCCTTTTCATGAACTTCATTAACTTGAAAACTTCGTTTGGTTTGTCGCATAGCACCTTCATCTCCTCTTCAGCCGCCTGCTTCATGGCCTTTGCAACCACTTTCTTTGTTTGGTTTTATGCTTTCCTATAATTACTCTTATTTTCCGGTGAGCGATTCTTGCACCACGTATTAAATGCTTTCTTTTTCCGATCCATCGCTTCTTTTGCTTGCTCATTCCACCACCATGTATTTCCCTGATCTCTTCCCCCTTTCATCTTTTCGCATAATTTATCGCAAGCCTTTAAAACACCATTCTTGTAGGACTCCCACAGATCCACTGCTTTAGTGTCCAGTAATTCCACTACTCTTTGTTCAAATTCCTCTTTGATCTCTTTTTCGTTCAGCTTCCACACCCTCCATCTCACCCTTTTACTCTTCTTCCCTGACTTTTTCAGTTTACCCTTCTCCACATCAACCACCCCCAGCCTGTGTTGCAATTCCCCGGGGATAACTTTCATATCTCGTAGACACTTTCTCTTTTCCTTTCCCACCAGAACAAAGTCTGTTTCTGTATCATTTCCACCTGAACTGTAAGTCACCTTCCTTTCATCTCTCTTCTTGTATCACGTATTTGCAACACACAACTCTTTTTGAACGTAGAAAAATAGTAACATTCTTCCTTCAACATTTCTTTTCCCTATTCCATACCCTCCATGTATACCTTCAAATCCTTTTGCACATTTGCACATGGCCATTGACATCTCCCAATCCCAACACCATTTGAGTTGTGTTCGCCACACTCCATTCGCGCACCATTTCCTCACAAAATCTCTCTTTCTCTGAATCTGGTTTTCCACTTTGTGGTGCATAAGCACATATCACTCTCACCACCTCTTCTCCAAAGACTAATCCAATTGCCATAACTCTGTCACACCTTCTTCTTATCTCTACCACGTTCTCACAGAGTTCTTCTTTGACCAACATACCTACGCCTCCGGTTTTGTCATCATTTTTGCACCACCACAGCTCCTCCTCCTCTCCTTGACACCAATAAAGCGAGCCCCTTCACCTCTCCATCTCACTTCCTGCAAACAACATACATCAACCTATTGCTTCCTCAATTCTTCGCACACTTCCGTTCCTCTGCCAGAAATACTCCCGACATTCCAGCTTCCAAACCTAACTCCAAAACGTTTTGCAACTTTTTCTGCAAGAAGTTTCAACCCGTAGATCAACAGCTCAGATGGCCGAGTGGTATAGAGCGTCTGTCTCTTGAGCTGTAGACTCGGGTTTGATTCCGAGTCGGGTCAAACCAATGACTTTAAAATTGGTATTCACAGCTTCCTTGCTTGACGCTCAGCATTAAAGGGACAGTGTGGAGAACAAGCCGGCAAGGTTACTTGTTGTGCCGTTGGGAAAGGCACTTAGCGGGATTCCCCCATCTTGGTGTGGTAGACAGATGGCTGGCAACTCCTAAGCGAGCTCGTATAGTGCTTTGATCGCTTTCTCGTGATAGTAGGATAAATATGCAACTAACTAACCCCCTGCCCATTTAAGGGCTGCCGAGGACTTGGGGCGAAAATTTTCTTTTGCATCTTTATGAGGTTTTCTTGGGAGCTTTTTATTTTACGGCCGCATGCCCTTGCTGACGCCAACCACAGTTATAAGCAGTGGACCTAGCCTTTGCCTAAAAAGGTATACCCTGCAAGGCAGCAGGGTTGCTGAGGTAGTTTAGCCGGCCAGTCGAGACCGTTGTCCGGTTGATGCCACGAGGAGGCACTACCCAGCTAGCATAGACATTGTAGTAGTAGTAGTACATTTATTTGTCGATAAAACATAAGATATAACAAGCTTCAAACAAAAACACAAAACGACGAGGAGGCATGAAAGACCATGAAAGCAGTCGCAAAGACTTCAAGGTCGCCAAGTCGGTGCTACCTCAAGAACAATAAAATTAGCCAAAAGAATATGAATTAAATAGTAAAGTAATAATATTCCATAACTTAATAAATTTACCGTATAGACCTACAGTTTAAACCTGCAGCGTCTTATAGAAAGCAATAATTGAAGGTTTCAAAATTATATCAATAGGTAAGAACATTTTATATAAATGGAAAAAGTTGAATATATAAATATGACACAACAAATTATGGGTACGATAATCATGGATTACATGGTTACGATAATCTTTTTTTTTTTCGTTGTTGATTAGCTCTTGCCATCTTGAGAGACCACCAGTTTCCTGAAACAGTCTTGCCCCCAGATTCGCAAACAACTTGATTTTGTCAATTTTATTACACAATCTCTGTACACACTCCTGCATGGGATTCATAGTCATAGTGGATTGTTAAAATCTTAACAAAACTATTTCAATTACGAGATAAAATCTTTTTTTTTCTCATTTGTGATAGTTGTCGTAAATCTGCGGTCATGCTGGACAGGATTTCTTTAGGTAGGTTTCTTTGCCTGTCTGGCTTTTTGTGGTTACTCTATGGTCTCAACGGCGCTTGGTATGGGGTTAGGTTGGGACTCTCTGTTCATTCTAGTTGTACTGTGACGACATTGAGTAACCTCAAAATGCCGTACACTGTTATGGTTCCTACCATTGCACTATATCATAGCGGTGTTGGAGCTGTGGTCTCTCCAGTGTCTTTTTATATCTCGCCGTCATATGTTTGCTTTTTGTTCGTTTTTACCCTATTTTAGATTAATCGGGTGTTGCAACCATGCCTACTAATCCCCTCATCTTCAAGTTTTCACTCTCGCTAGCATGTTACAACGTTGATCGTATTGTCGCTTCTTCCTTTTTCTGTGTCCGTTTGTATTTGAAATCCTATATTGCTGTGTTAATTTACTATGACGATGCAGAAATAAAAGACACTACTACTACTACTACTGCTAATCAGAATATTCGTTTAACAGGTTGATAAATAGTACTTATAAAACAGTAGTAGACCTGAAGTGAACGATGGAAAACAATATTGGAAAGTTTTAAGTTTATATCAACAGTTAAAGAGTTTATTTTATAAAAGAAAAATAATTGAATAATTAAGTATGACACATATTAATGAATATATGGCTGAAAAAAAAATGGTTACAAGGTTACAGTGATCGTAATATTAGCTAAGCAGATTATAAAATAGTACTTTTAAAACAGTGATAGACCTGCGATTGAAAGCAATAATGGAAAGTTTCAAAATTATATTAATAGGAAATGAACATTTTTTATAAATGGAAACAATTGAATGTTGTTAGCAGCTCTTTTCCTTTTCGAGAAAATGTTGTTTAAGTAATTTAACAATTATGTTAAAGGAGGAAGTTTTAAATTTATTTCTTAACCCTTAACTACTCGTGCCTTTTTTTTAACATAACTACTCGTGTGGTGTACTTTGTACGCCAATGTTAATGTACAGCATTTATTTTCCGAAACAAATGAAATTATGCACAAAAACCGCAAGAACGTTCTTTAGAATGATTCATCAGTTGCAAGATGTGCACAGGTGTCTCATTTCCCATCAGTTTTTGCATGAACACCTGTGCACATCTTGCAACGAATGAATCATCCTAAAGAACATTTTTGTGGTTTTTGTTCCCCAATTGCATCATCATCTAAACTCCTAATCCGTCTAGCCATTATGTATAAAGTATTTCTGCACACAAAAACAGCATAAGCAAGCAAAAAAAACTATAAAAAGAAAAAATCTTTTCAAAAAAGCACGAAAAATTGTAGTTGCTGAAGTACTGGCGCGGTGTATTTTGTACACCAAAACAGCACCCCCACTCATTTGTCTTAGCATACCGTCCGCCACGTGCTTTCTAAAACTACGCCAACGCGTCAAAGCATGCCTGTGGAGTTAATTAGAGGATAAATGGCGCTTGCTGCCTGCAGAATTTCAAAATAAAAGGGGGGAGCCGAATTAGTAAAAATGGTGTACAAAATACACCAACGCGAGCAGTTAAGGGTTAAAGAAATAGGCTGGTTGTTCCAGATTTTGACGCCGTAAACTTTTAGGGATTGGACTATTTTGCAATAATTAATTTGTGGCACGTAATAGTTATTAAAAAGCGCACTCCTTGTATATGCGTGTGGACAGAGGACAATTTCATAAAATTTTTTGATAATATCCACAAAAAGCGGGCAACTTGTTTAAATGATTTTGGCCATAAACTTAGCCATCTCTGAGTTATAAATTCTATCTAATTTTAGAAAATTAAGTTTTTTAAATAGTGGTTTTAATCTTGTTTTTTGCCAAGCTTGTTGCTCAAAATTTTTACAATATGATTCTGTTTAACTTGTAATTTGTGTATATACGATTTGTATGTGCTTCCCCAGCATATTATTGCATACTGAAGGTGTGAATGTACTAAACTATAATAAATTGGTATTAAAACAGGATATGGAAGATATTTACGGAGCCTATACGTAGCACCAGTAGGAGCTGAAAGCTTGGTTTCAAGGTGTTGAATGTGTGTATATCAATTCAATTTATCATCTAATATTACTCATAAGTATTTTACGCAGTGTGAATGTATTAAGTCACTTCCATCTATTTGAATAGCAATGTTTTTGGTACTTTTTGTGAAAAGCATAAATTTGGTTTTACTAATACTAAGTGACAACTGATTAGAACTAAGCCAGATATTAAGCTTAGATAATTTTATTTCCATATTGGATTTCAAAGTATTCACATTTTTGTGTGAAAATCAATACACTATCTTCTGCATACAAAGTAGAATTTAAATTTGAACAATGGGAAAGATCATCAATGTATATTAGAAACAATATGGGGCCTAGGACACTGCCCTGGGGAACTTCAATATCGATTCCCAAAAGTGATGAAGATGCAACATCACCAGATACTAATTGCTTACGGTTTGAAAGGTACGACTTTACTATGTCATTGGCGACACCTCTTATACCATATTGTTCTAGTTTGAATAAAAGTATATTATGATTAACGGTATCAAATGCCTTAGCTAAATCCATAAAAACTGCACAAATATTCATATTGCTATCTAACTAATTTAAAATATATTCACGCAAATGCGTTATGGCTAATGTTGTTGAAAAGCTTTCTCTAAAACCAAACTGTGTTGGAGAGAATACGTTGTATTTATTCCAAGAGTTCATCAATCGTTTCTTAATTATTGTTTCCAAAATTTTGTTAAAAGATGTAAGAATCGATATCGGTCAATGGCTTTTCGGTTCATTTTTCAGCCACCTTTGTGTAAAGGTACAATGCGAGCGTTTTTAAGCTCTTCTACTAAGTATCGCCCTTTTACTAGACATGAGTTTATAATTTCCGTAAAATAAGGAGCTAAAATATACTTTGCTGCTTTAATTAGTTTGGTTAGTATATCATCTACACCGGATGCTTTATTCGGATTTAAACGACTAATAATTCCTATGATTTCATATTCATCCGTTGGATTAAAATAAATAGAGTTTCGTACTTGCTTGCCACAAAAGGAGTTTGAAAAGGGTGGATTTGATTTAATCGTTATGTTTTTGGCCATTTCATGACCAATATTACAAAAATATTGATGATTGAGCTCTTGACATACGTTAGGGGGATCAGAAATTAATTTTCCATTGACATTTAACTGCGCTGGTTAGGAATTAGGATTAGCGGGATATTTTCAAAGTGTTTTATTGATCGCTTTCCAAGTCATTGAGGTATTTTTGCTCTTTTCAAGCAGATTTTGAAAATACATTGCTTTAGCAACTTCTTTAGTTCTGGTTAATTTATTTCTGTAGGTTTTATGGCAATTAAAATCATTTTCACTGAGCGATTTTTTATGTTTGCTGCAGAGCTTATTTTGATGCTTAATTGAGTTTATTATTTCACGAGTTATCCAGGGCTTTTTTGCGAACTCAAATTGCCTTCTGGATAGACGACTTTTAAGAAAAATTTTGTTTGTTACATTTGTCATACACTTAATTAATTCTGAAAAACCTAATGGAGAGAATTTCCCAAGCTCAGTTTCAAGTTCATCAACAAAATGTTCTTTTTATTTTTCTTATCCAGGGTCTCACTTTTTCTTTTCTTTCAATACTAAGATTCAAATGTAATACAGTAGGGAAATGATCCGTAATGTCAATTTCAATACAGCTTGAAATTGACATTATGGATCATTTAATGTAATGTCAATTTCAATACTTTTTTAAAGAGTTATCAATTTCAAGCTGTTTTCTTTTCTATTAAAGAGTTATCTATATAAATACCTTTTCTTTTTAAAGCCTTTCCTATTCTTTTCTTTTTAAAGAGTTATCACCTTTTCTTTTAAAGAGTTATCTATATAAATATGATCTAAGATTGACTGTCTTTTGAGAGACAATCTAGTAGGCCAGGAAATCAATTGTTCGCATCCAAGACTTGTAATGTTATCTGCATATGTTTTTACTGCATTTGAAGAATTATAGCGATTATAATCTATATTAAAATCCCCCAAAGCAATAAATCTACCGCCATTGTAAGATTTTAATTTTAGTAATTTATTCTGAAATACTTTTACAAAATTTTGATAATTGGGTTGAGGGTGTCTATATACTGTTCCAATCACTAATGAAATTTTGTCATCGAGAGCTGTCTCAATCCACACATCATCAATGCCTTGAACGTTCAGGGCAGGGTAGAAAGCTCACTGCAGTTGATGGAGTCGATGATAAAAATTCCAGAACCACCAGTTCTGGTTTTTAAATTATTATAAAAAAATTTATACCCGGGTAAGTTAATGAGTTTGACATTCGTTTCATTTGTTCTGGTTTCACTAATGCAAATGACATGGGGCTTTGATTTAAACTTGCTAATAAATTCTTCTAGCTTGTCAAAATTTTTGATTAAGCTCACCATGTTAAGATGACAAATAGTTAACCCATTAACATCAAAATTTGGTTAAAATGTATTGACCATATCTTCAACTCCATCACATGAAATGCAAATTGGTTTATTTTCATCTTCCGATGTACTATCTTTGTCCGTATCAGTGTATATGTACTGTAGTGATCTACACCATCGAGCTTTATGGCTTCTTCAGTAGATTTTTTGGTTAGATCTTTCGCGTTTTTTTGCAAGGATTTTAATTCACGATTCTGCTTTTCATTGATAGCTTTCAAATTGTCATAATCTGTTTTCAAGTTGTTATATTTGTGTCGAAACAAATCAATTCATTGCTTTGTTTCTTTTATGCTTCAATAATTTCGTCATATTGGGTAGCTATAAATTCTTGACTTTTCTTGAGCTCCGTTATTTCTGCTTTCAGTACAACAATTTCAGCTTCATATCTGGATTTATATGTTTGCATTACATCTTCGCATATAGGTTTTAGTTGTCTTCTTACAATTTCAACAGCATTATTTACACAACTTTGTAAATGCTTTTCATCTGAAGCAGCTGTTGTAGCACTAGATTTTGACTTGTCCTTTGACATATTTCAGTCCACTGCTGCAAAAAACACAAGATTCTACAGAGAAAAAAAAGAACGTCTACACTGCTCGAATACAAAAACTCGAGTGACCAGTGTGTATGTACACTAGGGTGGTCCTAATTAGCAAAAAATTTATTATTGATTTTTTTTTACTTACTCTCTAAAAGTGTTCCTTTGGTCATAAAAACACTCCTTGCAAAGTATTAGCCATTTATTTGAACATTTAGAGGTAGCTCAATCGACTTCAAATTTTGCATATATAGGCCTACCGGTACAATTTCTTGTTAGGGTCCACTTTTTGCTGTCCGGAAACACCTTCCGATGTTCTTACACAACTTGCAGCAAGAATTGCAGTTGATCTTCATTCTTGGTAATGCTGTCACTGTTTTCTTGAATTAGAGACACGCCACGTTCAGCATGATCATTAACAACATTCATTGCTTTTACAGTCCTTATTGACTTCTTGAAGTCCTCTCGATCTTCCCAGGTTTCTGGGTTTACTTCCAGAAAAGCATCTGGTAAATCCATCTTCTCAAATAAATTCCTTGACTTTTTTGACACGAAGTCGTGTAGCTGAAGGTTCTCAACAGTCTGCATGTCAATCTGAGCTCTCTTTGTGAAGTCTTTACAGCTGTCCTTCTTCAAAGCTTGAACCATTTGACATTTTGAGGAAGTAGGTACATGATCATCAAAAAGCTAGCCCTACCAAATCTTCTGATAAGTACCACATGTGATTAGCCATTTTTGTTGCAGCAGCCTTGGATACCTTTGGGTTCACTAGCTCGTACTTAATCAGGGTCTTTAAAAGATTGAGATCGTTTCTTGGGGCAGATATCGCAAGAGGGGCGGTCATCCAAGCTTTAAGATACACTCGAATGCAGAAGATGACTACTTCAGCGATACCTTTCAACTCTTTTGATGTCAACTTGAATTGGCTCCAAAACAGCCAAATTTTCACACTGTATATCACCTTGGACACCCTCCTGGCTTGGTGCATAGCTCCAGGGGCAGTGAAGCGGATTCCTCGAATAGGAACTACACTTAGTACAATCAGGGATAACTCCAGAAGTTCTCGATAGTCATTTCTGGGCTGAACTTGTAGTAACTTGGTTTTGATGAAATCCGTGATGTCACCGTTGATATCACCAAGCGATTTTGCCATGTTCTGATCCGTTTTTGCATCCTTAAAAACACTTTGATCAATATATTTCCGGCAAGACTTGAATCTTTTAAACAGGAGCACTTCTGGTGAAGCAGAAACTCCCCAACATGTTGTAAAAACTGCCCCAACAACCAATTCCAAAATGTGGTGACGACAGACAAGAAATAGCAGCTCTACCTTAAGACCTTTCTCAATAAGAACGCATGCACCATTCACTCTCCCAGTGTTTGAGCTAGTGGTGTCAAAGCACATAGCTCTAATTTGATTTGCTATTTCCCAATCCTCTACTGCATCTATGACTGCGTTTGCTTGGGCTTGTCCAGTGCCAGCTTGAAGCTTTGCAACAGCAAGAAGTTGGGAAATTCCTAAACCAGACACAAGGATGGGAAGACGGTCCACTTGCTTGCCTGTAAGGTCAGTTATTAATTTGCCATCCCAGTGAACCACAAGAGGCACATCAGCTTTAAACGCTTCTTTTATCTTCTTGGACATTTGTTCTCGATGTCGCTGGCGTAGTCTGCGTACAGTACTTCGATTTAAGACAATCTGATCAACATTTTGCCCAAGACTTTGTGCCGTAGCAGTAACCACCATCATTGCTTTTCTATTCGACATCTTAGTACGGTCAAGAGCAGCACACAGTGTGGGCGTGAGCACAGTTTTTCTACCATGCTTGCAAGGTGGAGGCTCGGCGTACTCCGCCCCTCCATCCCTCGCAAGCTGAGCTTTCAGAAGTCTTTATGACAACTGCAGATGTTCGGCTACTCAGTGCTTCAAATTCTCCCTTCGATCTCTCAGCTTCTTGTGCCAATCGTTTGGCTTCGCGATCTTCCTTTCTTGCAAGAGTTTTATCTCTACCAGCAATGCTGCCACGCCTTCCTTTCTCTCGCTGGGCAAGAAGGAACTCTTTGTCCTCATCTACTTTTATCATTGTGAGTGCTTGGGCATGGGCAATGTCAAACAAATTGTGAAAGCAATCGTTGAAGTTGTCTTCTTTTCGCAATTGAGTTGCAGATCTTTTCTCATTTTTTTTCAAAAGGCGAATTTCCTCAAACAGTTTCTCCACTTTAGCTCGGCAGTGACTTCACGTGTTGGAATACGTGCCTTGTTCCAAAAGGGTAATACAAGCTTTACAGTGGCAGCACATGCTTGTTGTTTAGTATTTTTCAAGACCAGGTGCTGGTGCAAAAACAACCCTAGAACTGGACGAATTGATGGTAACTTTGATCCAGTAATGGCATTGTTCAAAATTCCCAGCAAATAAAGCTTTTTTCTTAAATCTTCTGACATCACAGGTAAGTAAAAGTCTGTGGCATAGCCTACAAGTATCCTGCAAATATAAATCAAGAGTTCTATCGTTGTAAATGAACACTAAACATGGTGAATAATGCAATTACAAGTAACCCAGTCTTGCCAGATATTAGCAATGAACCCTAAAAGCCAGATACTGCCGTTAACTGTCATCGTATTTGAACTTAATCTGCAGCTGTGCTGTAACTGTACAAAGTCGGGGCATGGTGTGATCACCTCTTCAGTCTTCACTTTACTCTCAAAAATCTCTGTACAATGTCTAAATTGTCCGTTGTACCCTACTCCCTTTGTTATATTTAAGCTCTCGCTCTGATCTATATCACCTTTGTGTGCTAACTGCTGGCCTCAATGCTTCATTAACTTGCTTAAACAATATCCTTTGTTGCTAAACAATGCATTAATGTATCACTTTATTGGATAACTGTTAGTTTGTGGTACATGACCGCACAAAGGCGCTCATGCATAGTGAGTTGCCATTGTAAGACTATATTGGACACCAGGGAAAATTTTAAGGGACTTGAGCTACCTCTAAATGTTGATGAATTTTGTTTTCATTGCACATGTAGTGTTTTTGTATGAATAGAAACAGATTTAAGTGGTGATAGCATTGAAAATTGAATTTTCGAAAATAAAGACCACTCTAATGTACACCAGATTTTTCTGGTCGACTGTACAAAATACAAAAGTACTACCCATACATCTACACTAGGGCAGGTCGATTTTGAAAATCAATGTGGAGTAAAGTGCCAGTAGTTTCTTATAACATAAAAACTCACTTGTATGCAATATCAGTCATATTCAATGAAAAACCGCTTGCGGAAATTAATTATTAATTTTTCATTATTTTTGGCAATTTTTTTGTCGCCGCTAGATGGCACCCGACTAAATTTTAATTTTTTTGAATTATTTAAATAATTTAAAGGTTATATTTTGTAAATATTAATTAAATTACATTGCGGTAAAAGGCAATTGGTTTATTGAGCAATACAAAATAAAACAAATGAAAAAAAAAAAACGAGAGCAAAATCACGATTCGCAGTTCAGTTCTTCATAAAACTGGCTATAATTGTCTTTTGACGAAAATGACGGACGTAAATAGCGGCTCTAAACTTTGGCAATTATTCCCTTGTGACGACTTTCAAAACCGTGTGAAATGCGTCAAGCTTCCAAAACAAGTTTTACACTTCTCTCCACACTTTTGGAGTGTTAAGGAAGATGATTAATATTCGGTTTGAAATTATTGGCAATTAAAGTTTGAGTATGTTCGTTTGAAAGTTCCAGCATAAGTGGTGGGTCAGCACCTTATTCGGAAGCTGGTAACCTTTTAACCGCTGCTCGATCAACCGATGCCATTTGAAAACTGCCTTACGGGCCAGCTTTTAATCGTTGATTACCAAGATAAGCTCTTTCTTCTAGTGGGACTTTTAGATATGCAGAGCAAAGGCAAAGAATATGCTTTTGTTGGCAGCCCTCAAGCTTGCAATAGACTTGAACATCATTGCACGACACAGTTTCCAATCAACAAGCACAGGCAGATACATCAAAAAGTTCGTTTAATTTGTTATCAAGATTACTTTTCGTCCGGACTTTAGCGTGTTTACTGTTTACGGTTTATATCTTTCACGAAATTTAGTAAGTCTTTCACTTTTCTGCGAATAGCTTTGATAGAAATCAAACGAAGTTGAGGATTTACTGCCTGCCACATCAAAATTAAGTCATCACTGATGCTTAGAATGACATCCCAAAGAAGATGGTTCAACTTCAATCACGTTAAGATAACAATAAAATTGAATTATTGTTCGTTTAGTGCTGGGTTCGGTGTTTATTTATTTGTATCAGACACGAAAAATCGGTCTCAAACATTGTTAATACCGCATGGTCCAGAGCAAAATAAAATACAAAAAAAAAAAGAAGAAAAACCTAGCATATTTACTAAGAATCACACTCAAAAACACAGACAGCGTTTATGCAGCATACATAAGATTATTAGAATTGGTAATAAAGACTGAACCATAATAACACTCTGATGACATCACGGCTTGAATAAATTTGTTAGCTGCTTTAACATCACGGCTTTAATATTAAAGAGCATATTCGTTGCCTTTGCCCTACAAATCAAAAAGTTCCACTAGAAGAAAGAGCTTATCTTGGTAATCAACGATTAAAAGCTGGCCCGTAAGGCAGTTTTCAAATGGCATCGGTTGATCGAGCAGCGGTTAAAAGGTTACCAGCTTCCGAATAAGGTGCTGACCCACCACTTATGCTGGAACTTTCAAACGAACATACTCAAACTTTAATTGCCAATAATTTCAAACCGAATATTAATCATCTTCCTTAACACTCCAAAAGTGTGGAGAGAAGTGTAAAACTTGTTTTGGAAGCTTGACGCATTTCACACGGCTTTGAAAGTCGTCACAAGGGAATAATTGCCAAAGTTTAGAGCCGCTATTTACGTCCGTCATTTTCGTCAAAAGACAATTATAGCCAGTTTTATGAAGAACTGAACTGCGAATCGTGATTTTGCTCTCGTTTTTTTTTTTTCATTTGTTTTATTTTGTATTGCTCAATAAACCAATTGCCTTTTACCGCAATGTAATTTAATTAATATTTACAAAATATAACCTTTAAATTATTTAAATAATTCAAAAAAATTAAAATTTAGTCGGGTGCCATCTAGCGGCGACAAAAAAATTGCCAAAAATAATGAAAAATTAATAATTAATTTCCGCAAGCGGTTTTTCATTGGATATGACTGATATTGCATACAAGTGAGTTTTTATGTTATATGAAACTACCGGTACATTAGTCGCATCAACATTCAAAAATTAGTTTAAAATCGACCTGCCTTAATCTACACATATCAAACCTAATAAATGCCTAATAAATAGTGTTTTCTCGGAGCAGTTAGCTTCCTACAATCTGATTCATATACACAAAATGCACTTTGAATTTTCATTCTCACTTTCCGCGGTCCTCTCACGTAAGCATCTTGTTTATTCTCGACTTGTAATGTCGTCATTTTTCTGTGCAATATTGCGGTGATACAGCTGTTGAGCAAACCTGTATCATTTAACCACCGTGTACTGCACGGTTTGGTTTTGCTTCTAATATCTTGCATGTTAGAATCAACAGAAATCGTGAGTCATCCAAGCGAAGGGCGCAACAATTGAACTTGGTTGGATAGTGAACCGATGACCTTGCAATCGTGATTGCTCTAAACCGAACTGCTGTTGTTTTAGGTTACGAGAGGAACGCAGCCACGTGATGGCGCAGATGGAGGCCGGGGAAGGGGAGGCCGTAGCTCGGGCTCAGATTGCGAAGGAGAACGAATTATTACGTGATCAGAAGGAGAAAGCAGAGGAGCGATGGAAAAGAGAAATAAGGTAGAATCATATTTTATTATGAAGTTATTGAAAATGTTTCGATGTGAATTCTCATTGTAAAAATTGCTAGCGACCATTCTTGAATTGAAATTAGATGTTTGACTTTATGCCAGGTTGCCTGAAAATTGAGTCAAGAAATGCTCACATCGTGGGTCGAGTGGCGTCATGATGCCGGACCGAGTTGTGCAATCTTTTACATTCTAAGCAGAATAGTAGCGGGTAGAGTGAGTAAGGTAATTTTTCAGTTATATTTTTGCAGTGAGCAAGAACAAACCATCAGCGAATTGAGAAGAAAAATGAACGAGACGAGTCTGCTTCTCAACTCCACACAAGAACAACTGCACTCGACTGAACAGACGATCGTACAATTGAGAGATGCAGCAGCGGTGGAACGAGAGAAACTTGTACAAGCTGAGACTGAGGTCAAGGTAAGACAATTGGGACTGGTCGTCGTCGTTTGGTTAAGCAACCACTCCAAATCTAGTGCAAACCTCTGCGGAGGCCGACAATCTAGCCTTTTATCACCCCAAGCAGCGACTTAGCCAGCTTCTGTTATCGTCATGCGGGGGCACATGCCTTAGGGGTGTTGTTTATATTTGGTCATGTTCGAGAAGTTATGTTTAAACACCCTAATCCCGCGCGGTTGGCCGAAAAACTGGTTTTGCAAAAAAAAATTTGAAATCGGTTAATGTTTCAACCTTTCGCAAAGAGCCTAAAGTTTTGTGAAGAAAATTACGTTAATTAAGGAATTCCCCCGTTGTCAAAATTGTTCAACCTTTCGCAAAGAGCCTAAAGTTTTGTGAAGAAAATTACGTTAATTAAGGAATTCCCCCGTTGTCAAAATTTAAATATTGGCTTAAAAACTGTTTTAGCGTTACTCGGGATAACTACTTTTACGTTTATATTGATGTGTGACATCATTGATGACGTCATTTTTCATTTAGGTGATTTTTTTGGCTTCAGTTTTATTTAAATCGGCTTGTTAAATCGTCATGCAGTACGTTTTTAACAAGTTTCGTGGTTTGTTTTCTAGTTGACGTGACTATAGTTTGTTTTGCCTGACGTCATCAATGACACATCGATGACGTTACTTATTAATCTGTAGATTTTATAGACGTGTAGACTTTATATTTAAACGACCGCGTTTACAAAGCTGAGGAGTTAAGAAAGTTGTAAGCTTTCAATTTTGCAATGCTGCTATTATAAGTTCCCTTGGCTGGCAGTTTGGCAGAAATCTTGTTGACAAACCTAATTGTTTTATAACTTGAATCAGAGTAATTCACTCGTGGCTAGGTCAGTACTGATAGCAATATATGTTAACCTGGCTCGTCAGAAATCAGATAGTGTATTGCAATAAAACTGCTTTAGTTACAAGTGAACTGAATTTTTGCATTTATAAGAATTCTAATTTACAGCATATTAGCGATTAATTTATCAGTGGTATGTTTGATGATACTGAAGAAACGCGAGAGTTTTGCCCGCGCATTCAAAGAGTGCTGTAATCGGAGCTAAATTAATCACTCAGTTGGTAATTCTAACCAATATATTGCTCAACAGGCTGTTTCATGTCTAGGCGTTCAACAGGAGTTAGTTCTTATTCAAATAAAAAGAAGTTGCTTCTGACAAACGTATAGGCATGAAACAACCTTTTTTGAGCAAATATATACTCGATAGAACTACCAACTCCTACTGGCATAGCCCAAGCGGAAGCTTAGCTTGGTATGCTCCATTTGTGGCAGCGTGCTGACAATGTAAGAGCTTAATATTCGACACAATTGCAAGCAACAGTGGTTGGAAACAGGAGGTAGCAAAATTGCTGGAGGAAGATTGGCTTAGCGAACCTTTTCGAGTGTTGCAACTATGCTTTTGATGTTACTTTTCTTGACCTTCCTTTCTCCCATGTTACTCTCGCATGTTACAACGTTTATCGTTCTGTTGCTTCTTCCCTTTTCTCGTGCTGTCCGATTATACTCTATGGTATTTTTGTATATTATTCTTGTGTTGACGGTACGGAAATAAAAGACACTAACTAAGCAGTCGGGCGTTAAGTTTTTTATACTGCCTGTAGGCACCACATCTATGAACTTGTTGTAAGAGCTGTGTGGAAGTCCGTACTTGGAAAAGAAACTACCGGCCCAGAAAACACTATTCTTAATGAGTGTAACAGCAAGTGGGATGAAACTGACAAGAAAAAAACATACAAAACTTTGGAAATCTCTGATTCATGGTCGGAAAACAAAGCTAAAGACGTTGTAGAAGAAATTTCTCAATTGTTGGCTCGAGAGAGTCGTACTAAAGATTCAAAGTTGAGGGGCGATTACAAACCATGTGCTGAACTGGCTTTAGCAGTTATCGGTCATACACCTCCCGAATTCCTGACCCATCATCTTCCAGGAGCAGCACGTTCAGCTAGATCAGGGCTTCCCAAACTGGGGCACGCGACCCCTCGAGGGGTTGCGCAACAAATTTCAGGGGTTGCAGGAAGTATACAAATTTTAAGAAAAGCATTGCGCATTCCGCGTGTCTACTGTTGTACTTTTTGACTTAAAATTGGTGCAATTGCGCAAATATCATTCTTAACTTAGCTGTCGATTCTGGCCTATCGCTGGGCTGGTGCAAAAGAGTGAGGCAACGAATGAATGTTTCCGCGTTCTTATCAAGTTGCACAGCTGTGGGCAGGGCCGGATTTGGACAATGAGAGGCCCTAGGCTATTTGATCAATGAGGCTTTAGTGAGCTACGATCAGACTCATCTCTACGCAGTAGCGAAGCGAGAAATTTTGAAAGGGGGGAGGGCATAACTTCCACACTTTTTTCAAGCGTTTTTTTTGGCAGAACTAATTTGAAGCTGGTGGAGACACAGAAAAGGCTCTTAGGGGGTCCAGGGGCATGCTCCTCTGGAACAATTTTGAAAATTTACATACTGTAATGGTTATTTTGGTGCTTGAAATTTTTTGACCCTAATTCTGAGTGCTTCGCCAAATATGATGCATTTTGTTCGCAAGTTTTCGATGTACGTGCTGAAGGCGTAAGGCTTATTGCTATAAAAGAGGTTCGAAAGTATGGAAAAATTGCTACTACATCAAAAACATTTTCGAAGTGGCTGGTGGGAGGATGCATACTCCTCATCCTACCCCCTGGCCATAAGCTACAGAAACCTTCAAAAGAGTCTTGGCGTATTTTAGTCACTTGGTACCATTAATTTTTTTTACTACAAGGCGAAATCGAAAGGTGGGGGGGCATGGCACAATGGCCCGCGTTCTAAATATCTTGTCTCTACGTTTAGGCCTATGGTCGATTTCCAAAAAAATGTCTGGATAAAAAGGTCTTCGTTGTTCGTGACGTGGCCCCTTATCTCTCCGAGGCCCTAGGCTTCAACCTGCCTAGCCTGTTGGTAAATCCTGCCCTGGCTGTAGGTCTATGCATAAACTGTTTTGTTTCGTCACTTTGACATCACGTAAGTGCCACAAATGGATGCATCTTTTTGTTTTTACCCGCATAAACAAATATTAAGCCACGGCTGGATTTGCTTTGTAGGAGAAAGCAATCGCATCCATCACGTAATATAAATGTGCGTGCTTTTTAGCTTTTGTTTTTAATAGGCTACTAAAGTGTAAAAAGTAGGCATCAGAATCAGAAATTATTTATTTGTCGTCAAGACGAAAACGGGCATGTAACCCACACACATAAAAAAAGCACAGCATTGGAGAACTTTTTGCGACAGGGAGCCTGCGAAAGACCTCTCGGTCATCGAGTCAAGCAGCCACCCTAGATCTAGAAAGATATTAAAAACTAAACCAAATAAATAAATCATAAGTTTTATTACTGTGTGAGTTACACAGTGTGACAACCTGAAAATGAATAACATATAGGAACCAACGATAGTCGATAGGATATAGCAAGGTGTTGTTTGTATTTAGTTTTGAATGCTCTAAAAGAAGAGGATTTGCTTCATGTGGAATAAAGTTCCAAATACAATTGCATTGAGTGACGGTAGCTGGTTTTCAGTTTATGCCTTTCAATAATTACCGGTATGGAAACGCATCTTTCGAGCTGTTTGTCATTTAATTTAGCTGTGAAGGATCACGAAAAGTTTTAGTAAATTATAAGGGGTCGCGAGCGAAAAAGTTTGTGGAGCCCTGAGCTAGATGGATGAGCCAGGTGTTCTACTGTCAAAAAATGTTCATGTGGGCCGAACATATGTCATACAAGGCCGAAATACAACGGTTTGTTCAGTTTCTTGTCCTCTTTTCTGTTCCAGCTTGGCTCAAATGCATGCATGGTATTTTGTAGAAGAAAGCGTGATATTTTTTTTGGTTGTTTGGCTGTGCCAGCAACGAAACAAAACGAGCGATTGCTGATGAAGCCCGCTTAATGCCTCTTCCTGAAGAGTTTCGACGAGGAAAGCCAGTTTTGCGACAGAGAATTGATGAAAACACAACTTTTGTTGATTTAGTAGATCCGGATTCTTGGTTTATATTTGAAGCTTTGTCTATGGATTATGATTGGCTGAGCGAACCTGTAACCACCTGGAACTTGTCGAGCTCCTTCCAAGAAATGGAGTCATTGGTAAAGACCGTAAAAGTTGCAAATGGTGCCGCAGAGAGGGGAATAAAGCTTCATTCTGTCTATGTCGCTATACTGGCCGACAATCCTCGTCAGCGTGCAAGTATATTACAAGCTGTAGAAGACCACTGGCAAAAAATCCCCAGGCTTTTCCAAAGCTGTACTTACTAAGCCAATGTAATACGGTTTCTTCACCATTTGCCGCCTCAGGCCCTTTGCGATATTAATTACGCTGCGCTGCATGCATAGTATAAGCCTATCTCACAGATTTTTTTGCTATTTGAATATGCCTTGATCGGTCGGTTAGCTTAGTTGCTAAGCGCACGCTACCGATGCGGGAGGTCTGGGATTTGATTCCTGGGCTGGTCAAATCGGCACAGTGTCGCCAATGACTTGCCACTATTGCTACGTTTCTTCGGAGCTGTATTGCCCAGGCGCTAAGTCGTGGAGATTGGCCCCGCCATTCGTTGCACACTTCGGCGTAATACCGCGAGTATAATGAAGGTATGATCTTGATGTTATTGTTTTTTACTTTGCTTCTTTCGTTCTTTACCAATATTTATATTTCTGTTTTTGCCCAACTATGGTTCATACAGTAGGCTACAGCTTTTCAAGCAAATGTCTAATTGGGTAATATCGTTTTTTACTGTGAAGTAGTACTTTAAAACTGCGTTATTATTAACACTTCATAGTGTGGACTGCCCAATGACCACTTTGGTAGGCTAACTTCGGTTACCCTTGTATTAATTATCAAGAACAAATTAGAGAGCGCCCAGATTCCCAAGTTTGCTGGGCTTTTGGTCAAGATATACTCTTCTGCATCGATTCCGTGATAGTGATACGTCACTTAAATCCTCGAAGCGAGAATATCTTGCCTTCCCACGATGCACAATTAGAGTTACAGTCAGTGCATGAAGCAACGCAGTTCGAAAGTAACGGGATATAAGACTTAAAGACTAGGAGAGAATAGATGACAAGAAAGCATCGCAAAAAATAGCAATGCAGGGAACAGAGTAGCAATCCACGATCGGTTTCGCTCTTATTTTGAGCTCATCAGGTGAATATAGCTGGAAAATGGTGCAAAAATGGCACCGAAGTGAAGGGGTTTGAGAAAAAGTAAAAGATCGAGAATAACCAGCAATACGGCACATCGTTTCCAGCGAACCGCATTAGTTGTTGCTTCGGAAAGTTTAAAGTGGAAACAGTAGGTTTCATGGAGATGAAGGAAAAATTTGTTAAATACATCAGTTGCCAACGTAAGCGAAATGATGCCCATCAGGTAATTTGGATTTGTGATTGTCATCGAAATCGAATCCATTGTTTCGTCATCATCGAAAATAACATATTGAGATTTAAATCAGAACCAAGAGAATTAATCCAGAATGACGGAAAACTCTTGTAAATATTCGTGTAAAACGTGAGAAAACTTCCGAGAAAGATCATTGCGCACTTTTCGCTGGAATTATGGAATAATGAGAAGTATGATAAATGATATAATGAGAAGAAGTAATGAGAAGTATTATAATGAGAAGATGTAATGAGAAGAAGTATGATAAATAATAATGAGAAGCATAATAATGAGAAGTATGATAATGAGAAGTCTTTAAGTCTTATATCCCGTTACTTTCAAAACTGCGTTGCTTCATGCACTGACTGTAACTCTAATTGTGCATCGTGGGAAGGCAAGATATTCTCGCTTCGAGGATTTAAGTGACGTATCATTATCACGGAATCGATGCAGAAGAGTATATCTTGACCGAAAGCCTATCAAACTTGGGAACCTGGGCGCTCTCTAATTTGTTCTTTATTATTATTAACAGTAACATAAAATAATTAAAATTTCAAGGTGTGGGAAATCCCCCAACGAAAAATGACGTCACACATGGGCATAACCACATTAGTCAATATAAACGTAAAAATAGTCCACCAGAGTAATGTTAAAACAGTTTTTAAGCCAATATTTAAATTTTGAATTTTGGGGAATCCCCTAATTAGCGTAATTTTATTTACACAATTTTAGGATCTTTGCGAAGGGTCTAAACCAGGGGTGGCCAACCCGCGGCTTTTTACCCAGTTTCATGTGGCTCTTTTGACATGCTGTGTTTCTTCTATCAGCAGCCTCGTTCTGTAATTATGTTGCGTTTGGCAACGTATCATAAGTTGCATTATCACGTTATAATCGCTTTTTGAGAGAATTAAGACGAGGCTTTTGCGAGTGGCGGGAGCCATCTATTTGCATTGTAGCCTATTTAGTTGCATATTTTAATATTTATCCTCCTATCACGAGAAAGCGTTCAAAGAGCTATAACGAGTTCACTTAAAAGTTGCCGGCCACCTATCTATCACACCAAGGTGGAGGAATTCCACTACGTGCTTTTCCCAACGCCACAACAACTAAACTTGCCAGCTTGTTCTACACACTGTTCCTGTAATGCTGAGCATCAAACAGGGAAGCTGTGAATGCCAATTGTAAAGTCATTGGTTTGACCCGACTCGGAATCAAACCGGAGTGTACAGCTCCAGAGGCGGACGCTCTTACCACTGGGTCATCTGAGATGTTATCTCTGAGATTTTGGGCAACACAGCTTCGAATCCTAAGAAACATCGTAGCGGTGGCGACACTGTGTCCGCTTTGACCGGCCCAGGAAACAAATCCCAGACCGCTCGCACCAATAGCGAGGTCGTTATTAACTGAGCTAACCGGCCGGTAGCCGGTGTACTACTAATCTAGCTAAACAAAAGTATGTGTATCAATGAGAGGTATGGTGGTGATGTTAATGCGATCATTAGCGCTTATGTATGTTATGGCTCTTTGCTGAAAAGCAGAAAAAAATGTGGCTCTTAGCATCTGACTGGTTGGCCACCCCTGGTCTAAACATTAAGCGATTTCAATTTTTTCTTTTTGCAAAATTATTTTTTTGGCCAACGGCACGGGATTAGGGTCTTTAAACATAATTTTTCCAATGTGACCCAAATATGGATTACTCCAACATGCCTGTCTGCACTTTGATCCTGTGCACTGCGCTGTAACTTCAAGCCGACCATGCTGGGAAATGTTCGAGTGTAATTAAGCGTAAGTTACTGCATTAAAGGGACAGAATACTTACGGTTCACGGATATAAAGTAAATCCAAATACATGTGAAGTTTCATGGCTTAGGTCATTACAAATTTAACTCCCGTGAATTGAATTGATTCTTGAGTTCGAGTTTTATGTACTCGAATCGCGTAAAATAAATCACTTCTGGGTCGAGAAGACGTAGTCGTTGAACGTTAAGTATGATTATAATTAGCAGCATTTCAGCAAGATTGACCGTTTCCAACGGTATAACAAGCTAACTTGCCGGCTTGTTTTCCACACTGTTTCTTTATTGTAAGCTGTAAATACCAAACCTGAGTTTACCGCTCCAGAGGTGGGCGCCTTATTTCCTCGGCCATCAGATCTATAGCCGAACCTGTCTCGTGATCGCTTAATTTTTGAAATTCAGGTTTTTTTATAAACTGAAGACACTAAAAACATTTTGTAATAGTTTTGAATTGGTGTCGACAATTGGCTAGATGATTACAAGTTATGTAAGAAAATACAAATTTCGAATCTTTTTTTGGAGGAGAGGTTGTGATCTCCGAGGTTAGATCCAAGCAATGAGCATAATACTTATGAGATTTGCAAATTGCGTCGAACCTGTTGATGAACAGCGTCTGCAAGCATTAAATCTTGTGATTACTTAAAATCTTGCATTTGACTGGCTTCAACACAGTCAGTTGCCAGTCAGTATATCTGCTGCGGTGACACTTGCCAACACTATAGGCAAATATCTGATGTATTTGGGAAACTAGTTGAACAACGTTCTGTTTTTAGGCTAAAAACGAATTATTGACGAGCACAGAGATCGCTGCCGCCACACAGAGAGCTGATATAGAGAATCATATGAACAGCGTTAAGAGAGCATTGGAAGATAAGAGTAGAGATTATATGAACACAAACGACCAATTACTCGCATCCCGGACTCTGCTGGATGAATTGAAGGTTAGTGAGATGTGGATTTATTGTTCTGGAGGAGGCGTGGTGAGTTCAAGATGACAGATTTTATCACAATACACAATACATTCTGTTTCGACTAAATAATTCAATATGCTTTGTCGAGGTTGTTCGATAATCAAGAAGAATTTTTGTGGAACGAAAACAGTTGCGCTTACATTTTGCAAGATTCTTCAAGGGAAACTTTACATAAAGTAGTCAATGTTTGAAATATTGTCTACAAAAACTTCATGCCTGATGAGCCGGGCTTAAATTATAATGACGTCAAGACATATTTTCAGTTTTTTTCGTTTCTTTTTTTGGTTATGTTGTTGGTTCGTGTTATCTTTAAATCTCGTTGTTAGAATGAAATGAGTGATTTGCGTCAAAATCATCACATGGAAGTCGCCCACCTCCGGAGTAAAGCGGATGTACTTGAAAAAGAGAAAAATAACGTCATCGATCAAAATGAAAAAGTGAAAAAAGAAATGGAGCAAATGAGAGAATCACATTTGAAAGAAAACGAGAGAAGAATGGTGGATGTAAGAGAAGTGGAAAGCAGACTCACTGATAGGTACAAAATGTTGGCGCGCTGCCTTTATGTTGCTGAATTGTGATTGTAGATGTTTGTTAGTGGTTTTGGTTGAAGTAGTTAATTTTAGTTTTCGAAAAATGATGAAATGGAGGAGAAAAAAAGCTTCAAAAACAATGAAAAAGTTCAACGAATAGTGAAATAGGCGAAATTTACGAAAATGTAGCTCAAGTAAACATATACAATGCATACTCAATGTAAATCAACAACACAACGAAAACGCCGACGCGTTTCGTGCCTATGGAACTCATCAGGCAAATGCTGAGGAATTTAGCGCAATTAACAAAAAAGATACAGACAGCCACATCAAATACTTGTGGAACAATGTTGCAGACCCGCACCTTTCATCACTAGGGAAACGTATATGCGACGTGACGTAATCCAACAAGTATTTGATGTGGCTGTCTGTATTCGTGGCATTATGATGTTTCCACCTATCTTATACTGTAATCAATGAACAGTGGTAATGATGCGCTGCTTTTTAAATCAAATTCTCTTCATGGCGTGGTAGTTCTTATGCAAAGCTAAAAGGTGCAATGATTCAAACTTGATCATCCTCAATGGTAGACTGAGGTTTACCTTTCTTTTGTGATCACATAAGGAACAACAAACCGATGGGTGCCCAGGTCTCTTTGAGTAGCGTGCTGTTAATTTTTTGAAATTTATTTTAGTATACTGTAAAAGTGAGGGTGAAAATTTTTTTTACTTGGTAATATTCTTGGAACCTCCATGTCTTTGCTAACTACGCTGCTTGTTGCACTGATGGTAACTTTACATTGGCTTTATCATGGCTTTAGCATTGAACAACTGAGCGATACACCGAACACTGAACGCTTTCGTTTCTGTTTTCAGGGTTTCTTCTCTTAAAGCTGAAATTTGTGAAGCCAGAAACGAGATATCCCATCTGAGTGATGATAAGAAAGTTGAGGAGTCGATACGAACTCGAGTTGAAGTGGAATTGAACCAAGTGAGACATCGTTTTGTTGCTATACGCTGGTAGCAATAACGCATTTTGGAATGTGATCTTTATGTGTATAACTGCAAGGTTTTTCAAGGCGCTCCGAAACTTTTATTTTGTTTCCAACGTTTTCTTATTTCTGTCTTTCAAAAGTTTTTTCTTTTTGTTGAAATACTTATTTTAGCTTTGGCGTTTTTAATCTCGCTACTCCAAGATATAAATTATTCTTATTTATTTTCAGACTAAAAGAAAATTGCAAGAGAGTGATGAAACTCGTCATGCTTTTCGAATTAAGTTAGAGGGAGCACTTGAGGCGCTAGAGAGTGCGAGAGTTGAATTACAAACTTTGCAAGATGAGAACGCGAGTTTGTCCGAGAAATTGGAGAGTGAAAAAATAAAAGCGTTGGCCGAGTTGGAATCCCTGAAAGTTGAAAATGAAAAAGAGAAAAAATTACTGAAGGGAGAAAGTGAAACGATCAGGACTCAATGGAAGGTTTGCATGTGTTGTAGTGTTTTTGTTATTAGTTCATTTGCATGGCACTTTTTTACTTAATAATTCGCTCGATGATGTCACAGCGATCATTCAAATTTGCGAAGAGTAATACAAAAAGGGGAGATCTTTTGGTTTGCAACGTAGAGTTATATCAGGATTATAAAAAATAAACTCATCATTAAACAGTTTTAATTATGTAATTATTGATATGCAAATTGTAATGGCTGGGAAACCGTGCTTGAAGTTTGAAGTGAATGGAACGCGAAGGCAATGATGTTTGAAGTGAATGGACCACGAAAGCGAGAACGGCCGAAGCAAACATGGAAGAAACAAGTCGAGGAGAATATAAAGAAGATTGGTTGAGGGTGGAGGAAGCTACAGATCGCGCGAGATGGAGAGAGGGAGTGGGAGAGATTGCTGAAGGAATGAGGTGCATCCGGCCACCTTCGGACACGAGGAAAAACCGGATTAAAACTGGACGATGATGATGATGGGAAACCGTGCCTTTAGTTCTAGCGAAAAAAAATTAGATGAAATACCGTATTGGACTGACCGGCGTAGCCAGGGGGGTGATTAGAGGGACCAGTATTTACTTTTCAGTGTACAAGTTTTAAAAATGTTGAACAATAGAGTCGCTGTTTAAAATATTTTTCAACCTGAACATGATCCGTGATTAAATCGCCAGAAAAGCGAGTGGAGAGGGGATAATTTGTAGAATGATCAATTTAATCATAATGATCATACTTTTCATAAAAGAGCATGGATTGTACTGAGAATAATGCCACTATGTCGATACCTACCTTATTATATTGGCGTTGAACTGACTGCCCTTAGTACTCGCTACTCCAGACAACCGAATACAACGAATGATTAATCGCTGTCTCATTCTTTCTACTCACTGTCTCAGGATCGGTAATTCAATGAACAAAAATTCTCTCCCCTTTTACTTCTGGCTGCGCCTGCGGTTCGACATGACATAAAATTGCCACTTCTGCCCGATTGCATGATTCTCACGCAGTTGGTCCAGGCATTATGTTGCAAGATGGTGACTCTCGATCATTAGGAGTTAACCACAAGTGATGAGCTAGTGCTTGGCTTTTCTTCTCTGTGAAGAAAACCTGGTGCATTGTTTATGGCAATTTTGGTGTTTGTAGCACGCTAATCTTTGTGTGCATTGCTGCATTTCGCCCAACCTGTGTTCGTGCATCTCGAAGTCCACACTGGTCGTCCTTATATTCGCTGCAATCCAGGATGGGATATTTTTGCCATATAATTTTTAAAACATCCTCGCATCATGCGCTAATTGATTTTTGTCGATCTCTGTTCCCATAGTAATGGCGGTTCCCATAACAAATTCCCATTTATTAAACAGAAAAGCAGAGGGAAATGTGGAAGCTCTGGTTTCAACCTGCCAAGTCACCAGCGTCGATAAATCAATAAATTCCATCATTATTTCAATGTTTAAAATGTTTATGCTGACACACTATCTCTGTGTAATGTTTTTTTTTTTTTTTCTTTTGTCAATGTGAATTATATTTTGTGAAATTAACCTGATGAGGTTCAATGAGCGAAACCGTGAGCGTGATAATTTTATGACGAAACTGCTAGTTCAGTTTGTTGACCGTTGACAATTTTTATTTTAATATTTTGTTTAGTTCTATGTTTCAATCTTTAGCCTCTTGATCGTTCCAATTTTTTTGCCCACGTTTCATCTGTAATGAAGTGGGAGGAATTCGTGGATGACTCCTTTGCTGAAGCAGCCGAGCATTACAGCAATATGATTGTGACAATATATTCGAAGAAGCAGTAAATTTGATTGTCCTAATTCTTTCTGAAGCTAACTGTAGTATTGCAACAGGCTGCGCTTGAACTCGCGCAATCGAAGATAGATGAGAAGGAGGCGGAGTTGAATGAAATGCGGAGCTCGTTCGATCAAGTGCGAGCTGAGAGGATGGAAACAGAAGCTAAGTGAGTTATTGCAGCTGTGGCTGAAAAATAAGTTTTTGTTTTTTTTTTCACGATGTAGTGAATAAATAGTCCTGACTTTTTTACGTTAGTTGCGTGGGACGAAAGATGAGAAGTCACACATGAAGCCCATTAGTTATATGGGGATTTTCAGAAAAAGGAAGAAATATGGGCTGACATAAGTTTTTAGAGTTTTGGAAGTAATCGTTGACAGTGAGTTCTCTCTATACACTAATGTTGCGGCGCTATCACCGCTCGTATGTTTGGAACTAGAGACATTGCTGATTACTTGACCAAGTTTATTATATCTAAAGATCATGAAAACCTTTGGCTGATTAAACTTTTGGGTACGAAGTAATTTACAAAACATGGAAGCGATATTTGAACACTGCAGTTAGGGAGACTGTGTCATGAGCTTGCGCTTTTCGAGGTGATGGTCACCCTAAATACAATCCAGCTGTGAATCGCATCTGTAACAAGCTCAAATGCTTTCCCACTTCATTATCGCAGTTTTGCTTTGCAGTAGTTAATTTATGGAAAAATTTTTATGGTAATTTTCGCATTTCTGTAATTTGACTTGTGTGTATTTTGTGAAGAATGTATATAAGTTACATGAAATGAAAATGAAAACTTTAATAAATTTGTCAGCTTCTCATGTGAGTGTTGTGTTTAATTTTTAGATTAACATCTGACGTCAGTAGTCACGTGGAGTCATTATCTAAGCTTATGGAGGAATTTGATCGCATGAAAAGGGAGTTGAACACTAAGAATTCGTTGCTGGATGACAATAAGGTTGACATTGAAAGACTGGAAGTGAAGTTGAAAGTAGGTCAACACGGATCGTCGGACCAATTATTTCATTCTGTCGCACACCTTCCAAATTCAACTCCTCTTTTCACTTTTGAATCTCCCCCTCTGTCCTCTATTCATCCACTTTCCGCTGGGTTATCTCGTCTTAACACGTCGCTATGCTTTCTTAGAGTAAGAGTCAATCCTTCTTTGCATGCTGGCTTCTCTATTTATTTCTCACCCATCATTTTTTCGCTCTGTTGCATTTTAAGTTCAAACTCACATGACGGTGTTGAGTAGGTCAGAAAGGAAAGCACACTGATTTCACGTAAATGCCTTTTCGACATAAACATGACGTCATAGCTCCCACCGTTGGCTTGTTATCACCTCTGGTCACATACTTCAGATTAAGAGCTTTCCGAAGAAGATATGAGGCAATACTTGGTGGATTGCGTGAGCTTATTATTTTTACAGTGTCAAACTTGCGTGCCATGAAGTGAAATGGTGGATTTCTTTGATTGTAATTAATATAACCGGCCGTTAGCTCAGTTACTGAGCGCACGCTATCGGTGCGGGAGGTCTTGGGTTCGAATCCCGGGCCGGTGAAATCAGCACAGTGTCGCCAACGGCTCGCCACCGCTGTAACGTTTCTTCGGAGCTGTGTAGCCCAGGCGCTTAGCTATAGAGATGAGCCCCGCCATTCGTTACACGCTTCGGCGTAATACCGCGAGATTTGATTTTGATTTTGATTTGATCAATAGTACTTTGTAAATAGTCGTAAGAGTAATCGAATGTAATTGCATAGGATATTGCGTCAGAAATGGACGAGCGGACGACGCTGCTCACTGAAACTGAAGTAGAATTGGAAAACGTGAAAAGTGAGCTGCTTGATGCTCGTATGAAGATCAAATCACTACACGATGATTCGTGTGTGTTGAACAACGATAAAACAGCATTGCAACAACAGGTCGAAGATCATGTGAAGACAAACAAAGAACTAGAGGTTATTTTGTTACCAGCCAACTGTCTCAGTGTTGTCTGTGACACAACGTGAACTCATTGTTTTTGTTTTTTTTTTTGTATTTTTTTTTTAATTTTCTTTCCTTCCAAATACTGCAAATGTAAACGTTTTTTTCTTTTCACGTAAAAACTAAATTCACTGATTCCTTGCAACCGACATGAAAGTGCGTTGTAAGCAAATTGTATGGTTGTGACGGTTTCTTATGCCAATATATTAAATTCAATCAGTGATATGAGTGGAAACGAAAAATACCGACGCTGCCACCGCAAACTACTTAAAAATGTTTCGTCGTAAGTGTCAGCGTAAGGTGTAGCGTAAACTAAACATGTTGTAATTCCGAGATCGTGCGCAAACCATGACAGGAATAAACGTGGTTGTGTGAGGTTTAATCTATACAATCGTGATCTGTGGGATGCTACTATAATGTGGAAGTAGCCATAATCTACTGGTGGAATTCGCTTTTTATTGCGGCCAGCAAGTTGATCGTGTAAAGCCAACGGAATCATGGTGTGACTATTCAATAAGCGATGAAGGCGCCTACTAAGCGTAAGTGCAATCTGATGAGTGATTCGTAATATTTGACCCGAGCGTTGTGATCGATTAGCTCGCTTGTTCAGCACAGCGTTATGTCTTAGTTCGATTCCCGGCTCGGTCAAATCAGACACCCTGTCGCCAACGGCTCGCCCCCGCTGCGACTTAATACCGCGAGTATAATGGAAATATGATTTTTTTAATATCGGCTTTTCTCACAATTTGGATACAATACGTAAATGTAATAAAGTTCAAATGCATCGAGACGCACTAAACATTTGAAGAACTCGCAAGACACGAAATTTATTCAAGGTTTTCACGCAGGAAAACCAACATCTTGATCGCGGGTCAGACAACCTGCTGCGTTTTGGACTCTTTTAACGTTTTTTTCTAAGCAGAACAATGGTATTCCCTCTGCGACAACACTGAAAGCATGGGGAGAACTATGATAAAAGAAAGGCCTTCAAAAGTTTTGTTTAACAAAGTGTCCACTGTAAAATGACTTTTGCTCGACTTTCTTTGTTCAATTGTACTGAAATATGCCTAATTGTTCATTGTCAAAAATTTGCGCTGTTATGTGAATACTTTCAAAAAGAGATCACTACCAGAAGCGGCAGACAGTATTCGGCGCATGCAGTTAACGTAAACTCCTAAAAAGATAATGGCGTAAGCAACAATTTCAGCAAGAAGTTTACGCCTTTAGTATAGGCCTGCGCCGTCAAATTTACGGCGTAAATGTTCATCCCTGAGTTCAATGATTGGACAATTAATGTAAGAAGCTCATTTTTTACTCTCAGCTCGATGGTTTTGTTTTTTGCTTGAGTAACTACAAAACTCGTATTGTATTTTTTTTTCTAGTGATTGTACAACTTCATGTTATTGATCCAAGAAGAATAACCATTGTTAAAATGACCAGCAATTTGCATGTAGCTCATCATAAATGCTGTGTTAATTTTGCAGGGTAAATTAATTTTGATTGAACGAAGCAACAGCAAGCTCACTGAAGAATCGGCATTGTATAAAGAAAGGTGTCAGGATGTTGAAGAGAAGGCTGCTGGAAAGATGAAAGAATTTGAAGAGAAGGAAGAATGTTTCCAAACACAAGTGAGCTTTGCTTAGTGTCGACACAGCTTTGTAGGAACAAGTCGGGAGATCATCAAAATATAGTTGGTTATTTTCGAAGATAGATTTGGAGATGACGGTGATTTCTAAGATAAGCTATTGCCTTGAATGACAACCTACTATAATCGAGATTTGGACGTCCTTTATTTTTCTGATTTATAAAAAGGTTCAGCCTACTATAGTGGTTATTGGGCCTCAGTCTTGCATCGTTGTTTAATCAGCTTAGATGCAATCACCTATGATTTCAAATCTAAATCGATGTGGTAGGCGTATCGTATGTTTTTGAGCCGCTACAATGAAGGAATGTCGTAAAAAACAATATAAAAACATACAAGAAGCAATTAAACGATGATCATTCCGAAATACAAGCTATAGTTAAATGAAAAACAATGGCAAGTTCCTTCATACTGATTACCATCTTCGATTCTTTACTTTTATCATGTCTTTACAAAGTAAACGGGTTTGTATTTTGCTTTGCGTGAGATTATTCGATTTTTTCACTTCTCGGCTCCGTTTATGCGATATAAATCGGTATGTTTCCTCACTTTATTGAAATAGATCAACAATCTCCAAGGAAAGCTGGAAAAGTTGAATGTAGAGTTAAAAATTGAGATTGCGAATAAAGAAGCTGTATCAAGAAACTGTGAAGAGATGATAGGATTGCTGCGAGAGGAAGTTGAAGAGAAGGAGAATTTGTGGAATGTCGAAAGGTGTGATGTTATCATAGACTGCATCTTTTCCGTTTGCTTTTTATCGCAATTTTTAAAATCCTTGTTCATCTTTATTTAGTTTGTTTTTCTGCAATGTTAATGCGAACGTTTCTGATCATCACATTCACCAGCAACCTTAAAATTTTTAACAGTGCTAAACTATAGTCCCTGCTTCCCGGATACAACTTGATTTGAGCGAATTGTTAAAATAAGTTCACTCGTACGTTTGCATGTTTAGTGTTGTTCAACTTTAGAAAAAACTTCCACGAAAAAATTCAATCACTAGAGGCGGCACAGAGCTTGTCAGTCAGTCACAAGGTGGAGCTAACCGGAAAAATAGAAGTGCTGCAAACGTCTTTGGATCATGAAAAGAAATTGTTGAGTAAATCCGAAGAAAATGCGAAAGCAAGCGCCAAAGCAAAAGATGATGTCATTGATGCAATGAAATCTCAGCTTGTAAGTCACGTAATTATTTAATTATTGCAAAGCAGGAGCGTTGATTGAGGCAGACTGACTGACTTGACCCCTTAAGAAAAAGAGAAAGTCTTTATTGCAAGGTTACTGGTCCGATCCCCAGTCAGGCTGTGTTGTTTCTCGTTTCATCATTATTTTGATTCTTAAGGCCGCTGCACGCAGAGCTCGTTGCAATTCGCCACGATCTTTGCGATCACATTTGCGACTGCCAATGCACGCAGCTGCGATTTTATTCACCAAAAATCGTGCGACTCGTGCGATGCGATTCCAGCGACCAATCGCGCTAACTATGCACACAGAATACGACTGAAGCGAGTGCGGTCATCGCAAGTTTAAAGAAGCGGGTTCTACGATTCCTGCGACCAAGTAGACAGACAGACAAGTTTATTTTCATATTACAACTACAAGCACTCAAAATTTTCTAGTTTGTCGCGGGAATTGCAAGCAAAGTAGGTTGTAAAAACAGTTGGTACAATAAGCTGTAGACCATGTTTGCAAAGAAACTAAATTAAGTTTTCCGCCTAATCTTTCTCAATTTTAGCTTCAAGCAGAGCATGCTGGCAGCCTAGGCCTGTAGGACGTAGGTAGTGTTTGAATGCAAGAAATGTGTTATTTCATATTATTACGACTACAAGCACTCAAAAAAACTTTTAAAAAGAAAAAAACAGTAGATTTAAGGTAAACATGCAACTGAAGCTCATTTACTTGCAATATGAGGAAGCCGTGAAGGGACGTGAAGTCTTCGAGTCAAACGACTATCTTTTGTTTGCTTTCATGAGCAGAGTGATGCTCACATTTAATTCTCGTTGTAGCAGCAATAAGATAGCCACATCGTTTGATATGTGGCTAATTAAGAGAAAGAACTACAAGTAAAATCTAGTGACTTAATTTTTATATGCAACCAATATTTGCTCGCGATATGTTTGCGTTAACTTTTTACGTTTTAAACGTTGAATAGCAGTTGGTATCGAATTCCAAACCTTAGACCCCTGATACTTGATAGACCTTTGCGCACGGCTTGTTCGAAACAAAGGGATTGCTAAATTATCTCTGGAGGAAGACCTGGTAGAAAGTTTGTGTGCCAATGACGCCTTGTAAAAATACGTTTGAAAATATTTTGGTAGGGAGTGGTTAACAGATTTGTGGACAAATTTCGCCATTTCCATTTTAGCTACATCTCTTACTTTTAGAATGCTTAGACGATCGAAACGCGGTGTCACATGCTCGCGCCAATTTGAAGATCAAATCGCGCGCACAGCTTTGTTTTGTAGCAATTGCAGCTTTTTAAGGTGCGATGTGTACGTTGAGCCCCAAAGAATAATTCCGTATAAAATATGAGGATAAACTATCGAGTAGTAGAGCATCAAAAGAGCGGAATTGGGTAAATAATGTTTCAATTTAGTTATTATACCTACATTTTGAGAAAAAGTTCAATTCTTGATCTAGTTCAATCCCTAAATATTTTAACGATTTATCGTTTCCGATACATGTATCATCGTATAGCAGAGAGAATTGTATTTGAGGGGCTCGGAGCTTGGGGTTTACGACTATAAGTTTTGATTTCGTCGGATTTACTGTCAACTTATTTGTATCCATCCAGCTTTTCAAAGAACTTATATCAGAGTTACCAATTATTTCAAGTTCAACTATGTTTTTAGCGGTCAGGAATAAACAAGTGTCATCAGCAAACAGTCTTGGTATAGTTTGTAACGCATTTCTCATATCATTAACATAAAGGATGAGAAGTAACGGGCCAAGGACTGATCCCTGAGGAACAACGCTTTCTACGTCAACCAAGCTACATTTGTATCCAGACAAACAAACATACTGCTTTCCATTGTTAGATTTGTATCCAGACAAACAAACATACTGCTTTCTATTGTTAGATTTGTATCCAGACAAACAAACATACTGCTTTCTATTGTTCAAATAACTATTAAGGAGTTTGTAACATGGACCACGTATACCATAATAGTCTAATTTGTAAAGCAGTATGTCAAAATTAACCGTATCAAATGCTTTTTTTATATCTAACGCTATTACACACGAAAGGTTTCCACTGTTAATATTGTCATAGCATTCAGTAATTACATCAATGAGAGGATATACGGTGCTGCGTTTCTTTCGAAATCCACTTTGGCGGTCATATAGTATATCATGCTTATTAACAAAACTAAGAATTCTGGTTTCAATAAACTTTTCTATAACCTTAGAAAAACCAGGTAAAAGGGAAATAGATCTGTAGTTTTCGATTAAACTTTTTTCCCCGTGTTTACATATTGGAATAACTTTAGCTATTTTCAAGATATTTGGAAAAACACCTTGATTGAACATGAATTCGATAAAGTAGTTCAAGTAGGGTGCAATGATAAGCGAAGTTGTTTTAATGAAGAACGGTGACAAGTCGTCGGAGCCAGCAACTTTTTTATTCTGCGTCGTTATCGAAGCAGCTTTGTTATCGAAGCTTCAAACAAGATAGGTTTGGCAAATTAGCTCATTTTGCTAGCTTTCCTGTTTCGTAAGAAGTTCAAAAGCAAATCATTAAAAAGACTCTAATATCAAATTATTATCAGCAAGCTCTATATGTTAACTCGATCTATTACTAAATCAGCGAAGTTTTTGCCAACGGCCAAACCAAAGCTTTGCAACCAGAACTGCATTTTGTCAAACCACGGGTGGAAGTCAAACCGTATAGAAAAAGCGTTGTGATCGTTAATTAATTATTAATCCAAACATAGAAAGCGACGAAAACTCAATTTCAAAATAAGATTACATCATGAAGACGAGATGGATACGTTTGCAAAATATCCTTCAGAACACTACCTACTCTATGTTTTTGTACAGGGCTACGGTAGCAAAGTTTTTTTGAGCTGCACTGCGGTAACCAGAGGTACCATACGTAATAGTACCACTTATGGCGCTAACTTGATGAATTCTTGTCGCGAAAATCTAGGTCTGTTGATTACTTTTAGAGGCGCGGGTAAGCATTTTGTTCAATTGGGGCTTGATTTTGTACCTTAGCTTTTGTTGAACACAGAAGACGAAAGTTTGCATTTTGGCCATTGCCTAGCCTGGCGCGTGACGCAAAAGTCGATGTTCATTATAAATCCAAGCTTGTATATTTTTCCCAAATGTAATAGCATTCATTTCGACACGGCGTTGTTGCCGACGCAGAAGTCGCAGCGGTCGCAACGTAAGCGCTCGCGCGCAGTGTGGATAGTTGCTTGATTTTGCCGCTAAAATCGTTGACGCAGGTCGTTTGAACTTTGGGGATTTCTCATTGCAGTCGCAATCGCTAGCCTGTGTGCAGCCGGCTTTATGTTGGATGAGACGACGATAACAGCGAATTGCTCAAAAGTTTCATCATAAATCATGCTGACGAAAATCCATTAGATTGATGAGGTGCATGATGTCTTGCGGCAGGCAGAGATTAATGAAAAAATTGGTTCTGATTTGTGTTCGTGCAATGAAGTTCATTTAAACATCACACTTCCATGCGATCGCTGTAACCCTTGTTGCAGTGCAGCAGACTCGTCTTGTTTTCTTGAAAAACGAAATATTAGCTTTCAAAGGCAAGGTTGGACCACAATCGCGCTGTACCGTCGCAGTGACACGGGGGTGTTTTTATTACAGAGAGAAGGGGCTTGAAATAACCGTGTCAACTTTGGGGGACCAGCTTCTCATACGCCCCATTTCGTAAATTGTGATTTGAGAGTAGACGATGCATGTTACCGGTAATATGGTAGTTCGAGGAAAGGTGCTCAGGGTTGTAGCCAGAAAAGGGCAAATTAGGCAGTAACATAGTAAGAAATTTCAAAGTCAACAAATTGTCGTGGAGAATGATAACCGCTGTCTGTCAGGCGCTGAGAATTGATTTTAATTTGCTGTTTTTAGTAAATTTGTTTAAAAAATGTATGTTGAGGTGAGTTTACACGAAATCCAACTTTATCTCATTTTGCTATTGCGGCAAATTTTTCAACGTTGAAAAGAAATTTACGACAAATTGAAAACAGGGGTGTTACGTTATGCAGAAATTTTTAAGGTTAAGAGGACGTAAAAATGCGAAAACACGTTTTCTTTATGGATGCTAGAGGAACGATTATTTTCATGGGGTTCGGAGGCATATGCCCCCGAATTTTTTTGCAAGATTATGCGCTGCGTTCGTGTTATTGGTGCTCTTCAACAATTTTAAGGATGGTATTAGATTAATTTAATTAATGTCGTGTAGCAGAGATTAGGGTTGGATCCATTCATCATTTTTCAATTTTTTAAATTCATATTCATTGGTTTTGAAAAAACAGAATTCAAATTCATTGACCTTGAAAAAATGAAATTTAAATTCATTGCGTTGCGAAAGCTTCAGCTTCAATTTCATTAATTTTAAAAGAGCCAATGCAAAATTTGAGTTTATGGTGGCGAATCTTACCACTTTCAAATTCGTAAACTTGAAAATTTAGACTTGAGGCTGTAAAAAAAACAGATATTTTTGATTAGAAGGGGAAGTGTGGGACCTATCGGACTAATTTTACTTAATTTTATTTTTTGTCCAACTGGTTAGACAATCCTAAATGCTTTTTAGTTTAAGTTGGACTTTGGTTTGTGGTAAACATATCCCGTACTCAAACGGAAAGTTTCGAAATGCTATTGGTAATTTTATTTGCGATTGAAAAGTGTCACTCAAGCGTCCAAACGGTTCCCACCCATGGTGACCTTTCGTCCATAGGGTCGGGACCTTTTTGACAGCTGCAAATGTGTTCTAAAGTAATAGAAAACGTCTCGTAAAGATTGTTGCTATAATTAGATAACGAACGAATGTGTATTAACGTAAAAATTCCGCTCAGCCGCTTCGTTGTTGCGACTGAGGGGTTGTGGCAAGATTATTAGAATATCTTTTAATGCCTTTCGGACAGCGTCTGAGTAACTGAACATGTCCGATAGGTCCCGTCCGAAAGGTCCCCTGGTAGCCATTTAGAACTTCCTTCCCAAAATATTTTGGTTTAGAAATGTCATTTAGATGTATACTCACTATCTTGAGTAAGCACGAGACTCACTTAGCTACCAGTGCAAACGAGATCTTAACACTGTGTGCAAGCTTCCTAAAATCTCAAAATTGTCCTGCCTAATTTTTTTTTACTTTGAACCTAGAAAAACAGTTTTTTTGTTGTAGCTATCACGCTTTTTGCTCCATCCTTACACAAACATGTGATTTAACCTCTAGTGAAACTTCACTTCCTTCACTAAAATGAAACCTCAAATTGATCACGTGATCACGGAAATATGCTGCTGTCCGATAGGTCCAATCGTCCTATAGGTCCCACATTTCCCCTAGGGAATTGTTCAAAATCTATTTACTCAGGGAATTCGTAGATCTAATCACAGTTGCATCAATTACAGAATAATTGTAATAGTGTAGTTGAATATAATTTATTACTCTTTTTTATGTAATTCAAATTATAATTGCCATTGATTTTTTTCGGTGCAAAGTAATTGTAATTTAAATGTAATTAAATACTGTTTGGATGCAAATGTCATTACAATTGTAATAGATTCGATTCAACTCCGGGTCTTATTAACTGCAGAAAAAAAGTTACCAGATACAAAAACAGTTTTTATCGGAAAACAGTTGGCTACCTTTCTAATAGTATTTTTTTATCTCTTGCCTGATGGTGAAATAAATAAATTTTAATGAACTTGTTTTGAAAATTGCTAATGTAAAATACAAATTATCTTTTGCAATTTTATTGCAATTTAGACTGCTCTAAACACAATTTCAAAGAAATGGTGTCCCGTCAACTGTGTGTAAAGTTCATTTCTTCGCAGGTTCACTAGGAAGTTACCTATTGCAAAAATGACTTTAAACCTCCTTGCAGCGTCACATCACAAACTGCAAACTTTCGGTTAGCTTGATAAGTTTTATGGAACGTTTGCACTATCTGCTGATATAAACCACTCACAAATCGCTACTTTTGCTAGGTAAGTTCTGAGTCGAAAAAATCCAAATTTATCGAATGTATAATCAAGATGTTCAAATTCATTAACTTTGAAAAAACGAAATTCAAATTCATTGACTTCGAAAAAACGAAATTTAAATTCATGAAGAATTTGTGAGCGGATTCAGATTCAAATTTCAAGTTCAAAGTGCAAGACCCAAATTCAAAACTATGACAAACATCGTCGATGTTTATCAGAAAGGCTAACTAATTGGCGAAAAGGAAAATTCACAAGAAGGGGGCACTGATGAAGCTTCGTGCCTTTTGCCTATGCAACTGGCTGGGGCCAGTTCACATGATTTTTTTCAGATGACGTGACTATCTACCCATCAGTTTTTAGTCTTGTTGATTTACGAGCATCAATGCATGATCGAACAAAAAATGATACAATAGATATTGCAGAAGTACAAGCATGATGTGCTTTAAACAGAAAGTATATGATAAAAAACAAGTTTGCAAGTTAATTAAGCGATGTTGGTCATGACCAACTGATAAGCTAATTTTGTTTTTGCATCGTGGTTTAAACATACGGGTGTGTGCAAAATTGTAGGGACCTGAGGAGGTAAAATTGTAGGGACCTGAGGAGGTAATCCCAGTACCTCCTCAGGTCCTGAATATGCCACTGTCGGTGCGCAAGCAGTGCAATAAATTCACGCTTTACTGAACGATAAAGCGATGTTGTCACCTGCATGTGGAGAATAAGGATAGCCCACTGGTACCTGGTGTTAAGTTGTGGCGCATGCAGGGAGGGGTTTTTGTGCACTGGTACACGTTAGCCATTACCGCTCTGATTCTCAAAAAAAGTTAGTGCATTTTTATGGTAAATCTTTCCGCGCCTTTTCAGAAATGTCTGCGTAAGTCCCTGAGCATTTAATTGTAATCTATCGAAAAATGTCCAAAGCAGTGAAAATTTATAGAGATGATAATTTTGTGTTGTTTGGTTCCGAAAATTAGTTTTTGAATCGTTGAAAGATATAAAAACCATACCAGCGTCGTTGTGGTCAGGCTATGCTGATGTTAAGTTGTAAATTGTATTTTTTGACATATCGTCCTACTTTTTTAGCCATTTGACCGTAAGAGCTAGGGGGTAAAAAAAGTCGGGGGTGCTTCCACCGAGTATTTGAGTATACTGATGAGGTTTGGTGATGCTACGTACGAACGGTACAATTATTACCACTAAGCATATTGTTGTTACACTTTTTGATTCCTCACATTTCAGGAAAAATGACCTGATATTGTGCACTTGATACAGCTGACCTGAACAGCGCAGCATTAATTTCAGCAAATTTTCTCCATTTAATTTTTCAGGAATCAAAAAACCGGGAGTTGGAATCGGCGGAAGCGGACCGGGTTGTGGCCGAATCCCGGCTACAACTTGAAATTGGAACTTTAACTGAAAACTTGAACAGTACTAGAGCGGAGTGGGTCGCATGCACGCAACGCATCGACACGATGAGCAGAGATAACGATGATTTGAAGGGAGAAATGCTTGTGCTTAATGTAAGTTGCTGTCAATTACATTCTCAAAATAAATCACCGCCATTGATTTGACGTTGGTTGTTGGCTAGAAACTGCGTAGAACTTCCGTTGTTTCGACCAGGTTGTGAAAAGCCTCACCAGCCTCGCTATGCACTCGTACGGCCAATTAGACTAGCTTGTTGTGTGGTAGATCTTGGATGGTATTAATATTGAGCTTTGTCGTTTTGTGGCTGGTCGCCTGATAAGAAGAAGAAACGACTTCGAAAACAAATGAAATTGAGAAATTAAGGATAAGCAATGTAATGTAGAGTCCTTGCAGTGTGGAGTGAGTCTGTCCCGGATTGCTGTGCTTAGCAAGGCTAATAGCATAGAACTGTTTACACGTTTTTAAATTTTGGCTCTTTGTATTAACGATTTGGTATGGATTACCTGGCTGCTAAGGACTTGGTGTAGGAGAGGCTGTGTACTGGAAGCGAGACTTGGCTGGTATTTTTACTGCCTGCAGTGGCGAAATACATTTTACACGTCAGAACACCCAATTTTGACACCTTCCAATCTTTGAACTGAATATTCAACAGTAGATGATGGAGACTGCGAAGTGAGCTTCCACTTTGAGTCAGCAGCCACCCTGTTCATATGTCAAATGCGATCGGCTCCAGCCGTGAATCGCACCCGTCACGTAGGATCTGTAACCTGCGCGCTGTATTGTTAGGTCATGTTGTTGGCAAATCTGTTCATTCAATGACTGTGTTTTAAGTCAACTGTTCAAGTCAACCTGCTGATTTGAAATCCTAAGCTATTTTTTCTCACTGTCTCAAGTTTTTTTTTTTTTTTTTGGTATTGCTCCAAGTTATTATTGGATAAAGGTTTCGCTACAACTTAGCAGCTTTCATCAGTATCTTATTTTATTTAAGTGGAAGCGAAACATTTTTCCAGTAATAACTTGGAGTTTGGATTGAATTAAATTATTTTTCCTGAGAGTATAAATGCTTGAATCCCTGCGTTGATTCTCGGACACTGACATAGAAAAATCATAAGTTAGAAAACTCCATTCAGACTCTTCATTTTTTCGATATGTTTTTATTCTGTTCATTTTCAACCAAGCGTAACGTTATTTATATTAGTGATTAAACCATTGTGAATTGGGCAAACTCTTGATTACGTCATATTACTTCGTTTATTACTTGACTTGACTATTGCAACGAACAGAACTCGATAGCACGACCTGAGCACAAACGTAACACAACAAATTATCTTGTGATATTAAATAAAATTAACCATCCCGACGGTATGTTTCACCGCAACGTTCTTCCTGGAGAATGAGGAAAAATCTAACTCTGTAACTTTATTTTTTATGTATTTTTGTCATTGATCAAAACATTACTGCGGTTTGAATGAAAATAATTGCCGTACTGCTGCATGCTCACAAGTACATACAATTGTTTGCAGCATCTATTTTGTCATGAAGGAGGCATCGATGCTGAGCGTCAAGCAGGAAAGCTGTGAATATCAATTTTAAGTCTTTGGTTTGAGCCGACTTGGAATTAAACCCGAAAGGACACCTCCAGAGGCAGACGCTCTATCCACTCGGCCATCTGATCTAAAAAATCATGCTAAGCCCACAGTTATCGTAACAAATCATAGTAGCAGGTGATCTGAGGCTTAGAAAAAGTCAAGTTAGCTCTTAATATCTGCCACTGTCAATATTATGCGAGCTGTTGTAAAGTACAAGAGAAAGGCGCTTAGAAAAGTTTCACATGGTTGACACCGGTCCGTAGATTGGTGCTTTGGAAGCACATTTGCGTAGGATTGGGGCTCGATGCGCGAATGAAATGAATTCCATGTATGCAGACAACCATCCAGAATAACAACGACGAGCGTCGAGCATTGCTGGAACGATGTCTGCAAGCCGAACAACAATCTGAAGACAGGAATGCACAGTTGGCTGATGTACGCAGGAAGTTAGGAGAAGCTCATTCCGCAATGCACGAACTGGGAAGAGAAAATCAAGCTCTGCAGGTACTAATTTCATTTTCTAATCCCATGATGTAGCCGTCTGCTGAGTTTCTATTGGGATGTTTTTGATATTTCTTGACATTTGTCTAGCAATGAAGTTGAATGAGGCATGGATCATGTTTTTGTGTTGTGCATGAATGGTTTAATGTAGTGGTGTGTTCCAATCGTCATCTCTTTTCACGCGTATGAAGCAAGATCTTTTTTGTTTGGACTGGGTTACGACGAAACTGCTGCCTGCGGATTGTGATAAGGCGATAAGTGTTTCCGTGGCCCAGAATACAGAAGCATTGATAGGTTTTACCTGCTTAATCATCGTACCGGGGACCCGCAGTTTTTACATCACAATAGCTTTCGCTACAGCTTAATCTAACTAAATCGCAAGGTTAAGGATATGCGATGATGCTGGGATGAGCGAGCCTGAAGTTTGACTCCGTGCTTTTAATCCCCTGTTTCTTCGATCATTTCCTAATCTTTCATGACAACTTTGCAGGTTAAGCACAAGACAACCATATCACGTCAGTGGACAGACGATCGCTCAGCCAACCAATGTCGCGCTTGCGCTCGCGCATTCTCTATTACAGTGCGTCGTCACCACTGTCGACATTGTGGCGATATATTCTGCAATGAATGTTCATCTCGATCCGCCACAGTGGCCGCATCTAAGAATCCTGTGCGTGTATGTGAGCGTTGTTACGACGAATTACTCACCGCCGGATAGCAGCGTTGCCGGATATGACGTCAACGTATTACATTCCACCCATTGATTATTATTTGGAATCGTCAACATCACGTCGAACCAAGTTAATGGAAAATTTTTGTAGTTTTGATCAGAATCTTCACATTTTTTCACATATGGTTTGTCCACTTTTAATGAAGTTTCATTCATATTTGATACTGTGCTGTTATAAGTGCATTTAATTCTAACACAAGAGACTGTTTCTTTCACATATTAAGTGTAGAAAACGTTACGAGAGCGTATTTTTATTGAAGTGCGCTTGAAAGTTGATCGAGCTTCTATATTTCTTCATATCAGTGTTGTAGGCTCATAACTGTGCTGTCAGCTTGCTGCACTAGATGTTCTGGCGAATGTGGGTAGGGAGCAAGTCGGGGTTCTATCATGCTAGATAAAGAAGTCAAAAGGGTTTTGTACGAAGTGAGAGGATTGAATCGAGTGCAAAATTTTTTTAATTGTGTGCAATGTTTTTGCACGGTTCTAGTTACTACATATCATAATGTGACGCCTGAGAGTTTTTGTTAGAAACGAATGGTTTGCTGTCGCACTTATTCAGCTGGACGACAAGTTTCATTTCAGTGGTCTAGTCCAACATTCTTCCCGTGTTCTACAGATCAACTTTATCTAGCTTTCATGATTTCCAACGACCAGTTGATGAATTGTCGCCCGATTAGATTTCTTTTATTCATTACCATGATCATATTTTTATTATTGAACCAGTATCATAAGAGTATTTTATAAAAACATCGGTCTAATTCACTGGTTGCAAATTTGCAAACTACCCTAGTACCCAAGGACCCGATGGTAATTTTAGAAAACACTCAACTAGATTGTGGTGTGTAGTGTTCCGGTTCTTAGAATTTTCAACAGCGTCAACAAACTTTTTTTAAATAAAATCTTGGCGGGCCTATCCCAAGTAACTTCGCCGGTAGGAGCACGTTTATGAGAGAGTATACTCCTTGGTTACCCCATTTCGGGGCACTGACACTCTCCTTCTCTACAATAACTTTCGTCCTGTCAGAATAAAACGTTTTTTAAATTACGCGTTGAAATGCTACCGCGTCGATTCCTGGGTACCATCAGTTCTATAGGCGCCACAGTCTTGTAAGCGACTTGTACCTCAATAATTGAGTGCGTCTGATTAAATCAAAGAATATTTTGTTGACGTGAGCAACAGCTCGATCACATGCTTTTTGGAAATTTGTACAAGAACTACTGCGCTCTTGTTATGTTGATTAAAATATTTCGGTGGAAGCTTGTTAGGTAGTTGATCGATGTTGCAATTTTGCTAAAATCTTAATTTTATTGTTATTCACGTTTGTTCTGTGCTCTTTCATGATATTTCGCTACATTTTAGTATCTTCATCAATTTGCAGTTACCCAATCTACTGAAAGCAGATAGATACATATGTACATGTGTATGTTTTTAATTTACAAAGCTTATAATGATAATTCGGAATACAATAAATATGGGACGAAAATAGCTTAAGGAGGAAAAATAAAGCCGCTGTAAATCTCATAACTGGACGTTTCGTCAACATAGACTCAGCTGTCATCATCAGCAGTGCATGCAAGACAATACGAAACTGTAAGGTACAGTTTTTACTTACTGTTATGTACTGCCTTGCATACACTGCTGATGATGACATCTGAATCTATGAAGTCGAAACGTCCAGTTTTGAGATTTGCAGCGGCTTTATTTTTGCTTTATTATGATATTGTTATCATGTCTGTATTTGTAACTTGTGCTTTTCAAAAGCTTTGTTGCTTTCAAATAATTACTGCTGTAACAGTTTCTGAGTTTCAGTAATTCATTGTTTTCATATTGTGTAATTCTTTTAGGGCATACCACCACATTATTTTTATAATCCTAAACAACCTTAATAGGCCTATATGTCATTGTTGCAAGAACGCTGGAGTTATGTCAGACACTGTCTTATTGATCTCTAGAAAATTTTATAAATTCGACTTCTGATGCGTCTTTGTCTTCCAATGCATTTGCGTCTCACGGAAAATGGATCGTTTGTCCTGACAAAATTGCAGTGGTTATCTGATTTTTTGATATTGAATATATTCGTCACATCAAAAAATTATTCGAAATGGTACTGGCCTATTATTTGCTTGCGAGATCATTACAAAAAAGCTAAGTAGGCTTATATGCTCCCGGTAGCATTTTTATGTAATGTACCCAACACCAGCAGAACTTCGCTTTTTTCTGACAAAGCGTGGATTTATAAACGCTATTATGTGCGGAATTGCTGCGACTTTTCTTTGGCGCGGTTACTTGGAATGCAACGTAGATATATAGAGAAGCGCTGCGCTACTTTTGGGTTCGATTCTCCTTGCGGCTTCGCTTTTGACCGTAGTGAACAATCGGGATCGTGAAGATAGGCAAGTAGAATAGGAATGTGCGGTTCTGCTGTTGTTTGGTACATCAGTGGTGTTGCTAGGAATGGTGACTCTCGGGGCGGAACTTTATGGTGTCACCCATCTTGCAAGAAGCAATGAACTATTCAATGTTTAAAGGCTGGAGGCCAGGGGAGGGCATAAGCCATTTTGCTTATTGAATTTTGTATTGCAAGATAGACATTGAGAATAGTGTTTTCTCCCGGGAAGTTGGGACGGGAAATTTGGCATTTTTGAATTTCCCATTTCCCGGGAAATTTATGTCGGGATCCCGGGAATTTTGTTTTACTTTAGCAAGGACTTCAGTGGTAGCCTACTGATATCTATCATTCCGACATAAAAATATATATTTTTTTTTTTTGCTTACTAAAAATTATTTTACAAAATTTTTGAAGACAAAAATGCTTGTGAGATTGAAATTTTTTCCTCAATTTGTCGAAAAAATTGAAAAATTCAAATGAAGTTTCTCGAAACAACGTAACAAAATGCTGAAATGCTGAAAAACCACAAAAAAAGCATAACAATCAAGTTCGGGCAATTTTCTCGAAAACATTTCCCGTTTGCCGGGAAGTTGAAAATCCGGGAAAAAGGGACACCTAGTTGAGAACTCGTTGAAAAAAAAACTATTTTGTTATTATAGACTAATTAGCGCTAGTAGTCTGCTGGCATATTGCATATTTCGCGATATGCTGAAGAGCACTCTTTGGGGGCCCATTTCCGCGGGTCACACCTCCGAAACACTGCACTAAATTCACAAAAAAAACGAGCAAGCGGTGGCGAGCTGGGCAACCAGCCACATTCTATCCGATATAATTAACCCGGAATCATACCTCAGCTATACAGTAAGACTTCACGTTCCGAATCCCTATCACTCCGGCTGTGTTACTTATACCCATACCGCCAAAATGCATCTTGCAATTCATGACACACCAGGCAAATCTTACCGCCAGGCAAATCTTATGGCGAAAACATTGAAATAAACGAACAAAATAGAAAACGACTCTGATCAAAAATAGATCTTCGTTTCACCAGCACATGCAGTTAATTTTTATCAAATACAGATTTCTCTTTTGCTAAGACAAGCCTTCATGATCCTTACATTGAATAAGTCGGACCACAAGCGAGAAAAAAGAAAAAATATTCAACGATTCAAAAACGTGTTTGGTCTACCATCGGCTGTTTTCTTCGACAGCGATACCGGTACTTTACTGGATAGTTAGCCTAAATAGCTTCATCAGATCACACTGGTGATTTGTTTTCATAAACATTAAACACAAAAAAAAGAATAAACATAAGTTGGCTTTTTTACATGTTATGAAGGTATATGTTAATAGCAAACTCTTCTGACAGATTCTGCTTTAAACAGGTTAACTCGAATCTCAACGTCTGTCGGCCTTGAACCCGGTGAAGCTCAATGTTCACACTGCCATAATCAATTATATGTAACGAATACAGAATATTGCAGTTGTAGCAGTTCAAATCCAAGGTGCAGCAAAACTTACGTGTATAGCAACAGAATCAACAGGCATTATCTTTCCTATACAAGTTATGAACCGTTAAGAATAACTTTACGCCTAACCTTTATCAGCAGAGAAAAAAAAACAACGTTAAATCACACTAGTTAACCCAGTTACGCCAGGTCGGGGAAATTATTCGAGAACAGTACGAAAGCAATAGATGTAAGCCTACATTAACACTCGCACGGAAGGCTAAGTTTATGAAAGAAATATTAATCTAATCATTTACCAGTATTGCAAAGCCACGTGCAAGGGATATCAACAATTTCAGAGCTAACCCAACCTAACAAGATACTGAACATTTACGTAATTATCACAAGCAATCAAGCACATAAAACTAGGGGGGGGGCTTAACTGCAACTTTTTTTCAGACGCCAATGAGTCCTATTTAAATTATGCTGCGAGTCCGCTCCATCACTAAAATACAAAAAAATTTGCTATATATCTTAAAAACCCTTGTTCAAATGAAACATGAAGATAACTTGGTTTTAAACAAACTTATCGCATTGGATGTAGCTTAATAAGTCCGTATGCATGGTGGTATACGGTAATAACAGCAATCAATACACTGGTTAGTTACTGTTCACTTTATTTCTAAGTATGTCAGTGCCGAATTTCTTTTCTTTAAATTGCTCTAATAGTTTGTTGCTTTCTACTGATTTCGCACGTACAAGGTAATGGCAGTGCAAAACCAACCAGCATCGTTACTATGCTAATTCATCAATAGCTTTATCAAAGTCTTCGATGTTGCAGTGGATTTCGTTGCTTCAGTACGTTTTCGAGTTCTTGGTGTACACAGCTGTTTCTAAGCGGTGGTGCTTTTACATCATACAAAAAACTTCATTAGATTTTGAAAGAGATACCGGTAAACAAATGTCTTGAGCAAAGCGAACTAGGTGGTACATGACTTTTCTTTTGGTGTCAGCTGTCACATCGTTGTTAAGAAATAAAACGATGTTCATCTTCTGCTTCAATCTATCAATCACAGCTTTTATTTCTGACCGCCAACAATAACCAATCAGAATAACGCATGAAAATAAAATGGCACAGAAAAAGGAATATGCAACAAAAACGCAAAACGTTGACGCATGCCAGTTACGAATAACTATGCATGGTTGCACAACCCAAATCAAAAACAAATACATACGCAAAAAAATGCAGCTATTATGTATGCCTACACCGTACAGCAGCCCTTTATCCTTTAATTCCCGATAGATTTAGTACTAACCATTTCAGGCACGTAACCCTTGCTGAGGGGGCTTACAGGTACTACACCTTGCCCAAGGGTGACGTGGAGGGAGTTGTGATAAGGTACCCTCATTAATCCGACTCATCAACGATGAGCTCACAACCGGATGCAGTTTGAGCTCATACCCAGGTGCTTGGAAAATGATTATCCGAAGTCTTAAAGAAACATTAAGTTTGTTGATCATCGATTAATGACTAAGTTTCTTTGGACGAAAGCCCCTGTTTCAAAAGATTCATCTGCGTTTGATTCCATATTCTAACAATTTTCTAAATGATTTCAGAAGTTTTGTAGGCTAATGCTTTCTAAATTCGTCTTTTGATTGAAGTTCTGCCAGATCAACCAGCAGGGCCTGCACCAAGGGGGGCCTGGCCCCCCCCAATCGACATGCTTGCCCCCTCCAATCAACAAGCTTACTCTTTTAAAAACAGTAGCTTTTGTGCTTACTTTCAAACTTTGGCCCCTCAGGTCGACTGCCCTGGCGCCGGCTCTGTCAACTATTTTAGCTTTCACAGAAGACTTGCTGCTGCATGGACTACTGCTTTGCTCCAGGGATCTTAACTTATACTGATTGTGCCAACATCTTTTTCATTATCCAAGCTGCATGCTGGTGCCAAATCCAAAACAGGATTCGAAAAATTGAACTGATGAATACTTTCATCATTTCCAAATAATATGCAGATGATGTTTGAGGGAAATCGAGATGGCAATCTTAAGAAGAACGGAAAGAGCCATGGTGAGATCAATGTGTCTACTGTGGAATGAAATTAGTGGATAGAAAAAATAATGAAAAGTTGATGGAAATATTGGGTTTGAAGAAAACATTTGATAAAATGACAAAGGTGAATGGAGTGTTGTGGTATGAACATGTGGTTAGGAGAGATGATGACAACATACTAAAGAAGACATTGATGCTTGAAGTGAATGGGCAGCGAAATCGAGGAAGGCCAAAGCAGTTGTCGAGGAGGCAAGTTGAAGAGAATGCAAATAAAATTGGGTTGGAGGTGGACGAGGCTGCAAATCGCACAAGATGTGAAGAGGGAGAGAGCGATCGCTGAGGGAATGAGGTGCATCCAGCTACCCTTGATCAAAACCAACCTCACCGGATTGAAACTGGATGATGATGATAATGCTCTCTTTGTTTAACAAAGCCATCTACCATTCGGTGAAGAGTTGCTTGCAAGATTGGAACTACTCTGGTGGTGCAGTTGAACTAAACTTCCACAAGAACTTCTTCAGGCAGAGAATTGCATTGACCAAATCTATCATTGCTAATGTAGCTGATAGCAGGTCGAATAAAATCTAGCAAATTTATTGGGTTGCAATGGAGTAAATTATCATGAAGCACATGTATAGTTGCAATCAAGGTTGGCAGTACGGTACGTAACGTTCAAAATTCACGTACCCGTACTTCGAAATTTTAACCGTACCGTACCAACGAATGGTACGCTTAAAACGTACCGTACCTAAAATTAGGGACCGTACCTTGAAAAGCAATTCCCAGTCAGGAGTGGATCCAGGGGGGGTGTGGGGGATGCATCCCCCCTACCTGCCAACAATGCTTTGGATAAATAAAATTTTTTCATAATTTCGAACCTCTGTATTAGGCCTACAATAAGCCTTAATCGCCTTAAGCACGCATAATCAAAACTGTACGTAGCCTACAAAGTGCGTTGTATTTGGTGAAGCAGTCAAAGGTAGGGGCCAAAAATATGAACAACCTTTGCCTGAAAATTGTACAAAAAGCGCTAAAATGGCCATTGCAGTATGAAAATTTTTGAAAATTTCCGGGGGAGCATGTCCCCCCTAGAGTTGTTTTTGTTACTTAAGTTGCTTAAAATTAACTCTGCCGGAAATAAAACTACGCTTGAAAAAGTGACGAAATTTGGTGCCCTTCCCTGAATAAGATTTTGAATACGCCCCTGATACAAAACATTTTCAGAGGGCTGTTTTCGAATCTAAACGTCTTAGTATTTAGTTAACGTTCAACTTAATATAAAATCACACCCCCTCTAAAAAAATTTTTGAATCCGCCCCTAATCCCAGTCACACTGATCGATACAATTCATGTGGACGATCGGAACCGCAGCCAGCTCCTACGTTTTGTAAAAGCTGAGTAAACATCAGCCGAATTTTTCTTTTTTTTTAATTGCTTTCCAAATACTGTAGGTTACGATAGAAAATAATGCTGCTCGGTGACAGTAGAACGTTATGAACAAATCTAAACTTGTCCACTGAAATGCGCATTGCGTAAAATTTCTCTAATAAGCCTATTGGTAGTCTGCACCCTACCGAGCCCTGTTTCAAGGAAGCCAGGACTACTAAAGGGACGTCAGAAGACCAAAGAAGACTTCTCCAATGACTTACCGGTAGCATGTTTTGTTGTGCTCATGAATCCTCTCTCAATGGAAATTCACGGTGGATGCATACCATGTATGATTGCGACCTGTTATTGTGAATTTGTAATGCCGCATATTAATATTCTAAATGAAAAATACTCTGTTTGTGCTAGGCCCCAGAGGAGTTCTCTGACTGCTGGCCATAACTATTTGCATACAACTTAAAAGTTTTGCAAAAGCATTAACCTTTTTTTGTCTCAACCTTTTTTATAGTTACCAATTAGTTTTCAGGGACAATCTAATTGTAACATTTAAAAATTGTATAATTGCATGCTTACGTGTTTTAATTCCTGCTTTGTGCTTCAAAAACCTCGTCGGTTACTTTTATTTTTTGCAAGTCCGTAGTTTCAAGATTACCGCCAGGACTGATGGTGTACCACACATTATCAATTCTGTATCGCTGTGAATATAATTAATCATTCAGTGTTTTTGTCCCATCGGTCCTTGATCTTCTGTACTTCAGGTGGCAGCGACCTAAATGAGCTTTGCTCCTTTCGCCTTCTCCTATGTGCACATTTCCGAAGCTACAGAGTGTAATGTTACCGTTTACTTATGTTTGTTTTTGGAAATGTTGTACGTCAATAAAAGCTTTGTTCTTCTTGTTCACAAAATTTCACAATACCAAGTTACGTACCGTACCACATGGTGCGGTACGTAAGGTACGTTTAGTACACGTATTTATAACACGTACCGTACCTGTACCTTAGCAATAATTACGTACCGTACAAGCGTACCGTACTATTTGCCGAAAAATGGAGCGTACCGTACCGTACTAGCGTACCGTACCGTACTGCCATCCTTGGTTGCAATCAACTCCCATTGGGTGAACGTAAGTCATGTTTAGATAAAGTTAAATGAGATGAGCGGCCCCAACACCACAAAAAATGGAAAGAAACCCCAAACTAGAAAAATATCTTGCTGCACCAGTCCATGTATTGGTGGTAAGTGATGCTGATGAATGATGATGATTTCTTATCCTCCTGTCACGTGAAAGCGATGGAGGCACTAAACGTTCGGTTTCTCTAATTATGAAATAGTATGGAATAGTATGGTATAGTATGGAATAGTATGGTATAGTATGGAATAGTATGGAATAGTATGGTATAGTATGGAATAGTATGGTATAGTATGGAATAGCAAGTAAGGCACTGTGGTATAGTATAGCAAAAATGGGTGATAGGACGTTTGGGGCACTAGAGTAAAGGGGCCCATATAAGGAGTCAAATTGAGGGTGAATGGCCCTCAGGTTAAATGTGCCTCATGCCTAAATTAGGGCAAAAACAGTCAAAGGTCCTCAGGACAGGATGGTTGAAGCAATAAATAGGATGTTAATTTAGGCCTAGGAATAGGATGTTAATTTAGATACACACCAGCAACCTACCCATTACCAGCAGTCTAGACTATCTGACCGATAAAATCTCATAGCAGCCTTGATCCAGGCTATGGGTAAGGGCTAAGGGCCATTCACCCTCAATTTGACTCTTTATATGGGCCCCTTTACTCTAGTGCCCCAAACGTCCTATCACCCATTTCTGCTATACTATACCACAGTGCCTTACTTACTATTCCATACTACGCCATACTATTCCATACTATTCCATACTATTCCATACTATACCATACTATTCCATACTATTCCATACTATACCATACTATTCCATAAATAGAGACACCCCTAAACGTTAGACGAATCCAGATTTGCTTAAGAGTTGCCCTTGTTTTCTAGTTGACTTATGCTTTTGATTTCTTTAATTTGCTGCTTGTTAGATTCCACCAAGCAGAAATAATCAGGAAATATCTTATATAAGGACGCAACAATGAGACTTGTGTTTGAGTTTACCATCAACTTTGCAATCGTGGTCGTAGCATCAACGACGCTCCTAACCAGTGTAACCACTGCGCCACGCTGTCAACAATGTGCATGAGCAGTTTATTGTACTCTACTCATTGTGTGCTTACCAGAACTCTTGTGGTCTTAGAACGAGTAACATTACCTGGAACCCTCTGATCTACCAGTAGGCCTACTTACTTCATTACAGCCTGTTCAATGCTTATAATAAAAATATGTCATTATTTGTACTGTACTACAGTAACTTAATTGTAAGGTATATGTGGCCTTCTTCAGCTTGCACACTGCACCAATATGACGTCATAATCCTGCTATAATGCTCACGTGATTTTTGAATAGCTCTTCCAAACAGGGGCGGCGGAACGAAATTTTACCGGGAGGGGACAGCATTAAAGGCGAATCCAGGAATTTTCGAAATTTGTGTAGGCCTATATGCAGCAGTGATGTAACCTACTATAAGGCCTGTCGAGATCCTTAACAAAAATTTTGAAAAAGCAGAATGAACATGACGTTAATTTACTGACAAATGGTACAAAAATGAGAATACACTATCGAAAGATTTTTCTACGAAATTTCAGCAACCTGCAATAAGCGATAAATAATAGGCGCAAGTACTCTGGCAGTAACCTGTGTTTTGCAACGTTCCTATTCACAAACACTAACTCGACTTTTCAGTATAAAGTTTTGTTAATCAATCTATCAATTATAGAAAAAGCGAATGTAGAAGGAAATGACAGCGTCTGAAGGATAGAAATTTCAAGAAACTTATTTACTTAACTTTTCGAAGAAAAGTAAGACGCGACACAACGGAAAGAACCGTTCAAACATGCGAAAAGAAGAAAAAGACGAGAGAGAAAAAGATAGCGTACGCATGGCCATGACGCCTAAAAGAAAAGAAAAAAGAAAGTAACACAAACAAAACTAAGCACAAAAAAATCTTGCGTATGGTTAAGAGGTTTCAATCTAGCTGCTGCTCGGCTTTCCAAAGATTGCAACACGTGAATCGTTTTTTCGTGCAAAATTGTCAGCGACCTTAGATAAATCAATCTTGTCAATCAAAGCTTGATGCACTTGGTCGAGAACCACTCCATTCAGTCGCTTCTGAGTCATTGTCGATCGCAGCCACGTTTTCAGGCGCCGTAAGCAGCTGAAACTTCGTTCGCATTCAGCCGACGACACTGGCTTTAGCAACAAAAATTTAACAACCCTTAAAATATAGTTTCGAAAGAGAGGTTGATTTTTTATACCATAAAGCTGCAAGATACAGCAACCATACTACCGGTATCAGATGCATTCTTTATTTACATATTTACAAAATTACATTACCACGAACGTTTTCGGCACAACTTTTGGCCCTCTTCAGGTATATCTGAATTAGTTAAGTAACTTTAAGTATTAACAAAACTGACTGAAAAGAAATTATTAGTAAACTCAAGCTGAGAACATTACTAGGCTAGGCTAACTCGTCTAAGAGGTGCTGATAAATTGATGCGGTACATGGATCGAATAGAGATATTATGACGGAAAAATAGGGAGCAATTGTTACGCAACATAAAATATTTTCGGCATGAACCAATACGAAAAAATTATAGTGAATTAATTCAATTTGCAAAATTTAAAACACTTGTAACAAAAAAGATGCACCACTGGCGTAAAGTTGACGATTGAGACCGGGTGAATGTTTCTTTATTAACAGAGCTTCATGAATCTTAGTGTCATAATCTGAACGGCATTTTCGGATAATTTTCAAAGAGTCAATTCCAATTTTCGTTTTTGAGCAGAAGTTGCATGCTGCGATGTGGTCTTTTATTGAACTTTTTTTGCTTGCTATTCAAGTTGAGGTGCTCTCTAACTCTTGTGCTCAGATGTCGTGAGGACATACCAATGTATGTAAGGTTCGTATCACACGAACAAGTGAGGTTTGGAGAAAACCGACAACTACAACTTTTTGCTTAATTTCAACGCGTTTTGCCCACTAAAGTGGAAATCAGGTTTGATCCTATGCTTCCTAAACCGAGCCAAACTCATCTGCTCTAACATCTCCTTATTCGAACAAGAAATTGAAAAGCTTAAAACTATGTTCAAAGCTAACGATTATCCTGGTAGGTTTTTTGACAAAATTCTGCAACAATTCTTGAAGTCTGACAAGAACCAATCTTCCAATTCTACTCAACCTTCCCAGTCTGCATATGAATATCCAATTAATCTTCCGTATTTGGGTAAAGCTTCTCAAAGATTCGTCAACCAATTTTCCAAAATCATCAATAAGGAATTACATCAAGATGTTAAAATTAATCCCATATTCAAATCATTTAAAATCAACTCTTATTTCCAACTGAAATCGTGCACCCCTCTCGCTCTGTGCTCAAATGTGGTCTATAAATTCACTTGTTCGTGTGATACGAACCTTACATACATTGGTATGTCCTCACGACATCTGAGCACAAGAGTGAGAGAGCACCTCAACTTGAATAGCAAGCAAAAAAGTTCAATGAAAGACCACTGTTGCGCAGGTTCAGCAATACGCCTGCGCCGGCAAAATGGTGTTTATCAAAAACCTTTCTGTTCCTTGCCTTCTCTTCAAATAAGCACAAATTCAGGTTTACCATCAATATTCAAATTAATATTCAGCTTATCAGAAATCAAATGAACCAGCTTACAATTTTACTTATTAAAAAATAGAACCCTTATTCAAATAGAATAGAATTAGCAACAAGCACTTAGGCCTACAATAAAGCACTAAGAACTGGCAAACTTACTGAAACATAAAGTTAACTAGACTAGACGCTGCAAGAATTACACTTAATTTACAGACTAACTTTACAATCGCAAAACTGGTAAACAGCAGTGTTGCCAATTATTGTCAAACCAAGAAAGGGGGGAAAAGCACCCGGAACAACAAAACTACAGTCTACAATACTAATCACGGCTCATTCCCAAAAACAATTTACAATCAAACTAAATACGATAATATGCCTACACGAATGTGTTTGTGTAACCTAGCTGAAATGTGCTTGTATAACCGCGACGCGTGTAAATAAGAGTGTTTGTGTGATAAAGAGAAATAATGCAAGATAGTCGCGTAAGAAAAGAACAGAACACAGGAAGGGAAGGAAATACAACAAAACACTCGTATGAAACATACAGACTAGAAGGCATGGCGCACTCGGCATTCGCGCGCGAGACAGTGAGTGAGAGAGAGATAAACAACAATTTTGCCTTCTGGTAACGGAGGCTCAGCTAACGGAACCTTGCCGGTAGCTTCACAGCTCTACCGTAACGTGATCGATTGTGCCGATCCTTGGACGGCTCTACAACATCCTGGCCACCTCGACATGGTTGCACTTCATCATCTGTCGAAACCGTCTCGTCATTGTCACACTTCTCCTCTGTGTTCTTTTGCACACATCGTTCGTCACACTGATTACCCGTACACTGCTCGAGTAAATGCAAACGTTGTACAGGTCGGGTTAAAATGTCAGAGGCGGTTTTAAGCTTAAACGTTCGTACTAAACCGTCTTTGCTGGGTATTGCTTCAATGATGCGACCCAGGATCCATGAAGGCCGAGTCGTATTTTCCTCGGTGATAAGGCACACGTCACCAATTTTGGGCCCAGGGCAAACTGCGGGCCATTTATGTCGTTTTGCCAAAGTAGGCAAATATTCCGTAGACCATCTTTTCCAAAAATGTCGCAACAACATCTGCAGGTACTTGTAACGTTTTGAAACACTTGCATTTGGATCGTCTGGTATTGCAGGAACAGTACGCAGAGCACGACCAATTGCCAGGTGACTCGGTGTAATCGCTTGTAAATTTCTAGGGTCGCTTCCCAGGTAGGTCAAAGGGTGCTGGTTTAAAGCAGCTTCTATATCGGTGAGAACTGTATACAGCTCAGCATAATTTAACTGGCTTCTTCCCAAAACTTTTCTCAATGGCTCTTTCAAGGATCGATTAAGTCTCTCGTAAAAAGCACCCCGATGCGGACTCCGCTCTGTAATGTACGACCAGGTAATACCATTTTCAGAAAGATAGTTTTGAACACGGTCATCATCCATCTGACGTTTCACGTGACTTAAAACAGAAAGCCGAATAATTTTCTCCGCCTTCTTAAATGTAAGTTGATTGTCACTGATAATCTTTCTACACCAACCTCTGCGATTGATCATGCGCCTAAGAGCGGCCAAAAATTCTTCAGTTGTCATATTGTTTGTGAGCTCAAAATGTACCATCCGACTGTGAGTGCAGGTAAATATGCAAATGTAAGCTTTTCTCATTTTGCCAGTCTCTTCATTCTTTACGTACACAGGACCGGTGAAGTCAAGTCCTACGTCCGTAAAGGCAAGTGCAGGAGTGACGCGCTCTGGGGGCAAGACTCCCATTTTCTGTTGTATAGGATGAGTAGAAAAATGCCGACACACAACGCATTTTTTCAAAGCTCTGCGCACTTCTTCACGGAAATGAATAATATAAAATCTTTCTCGCAAGATGGCAGTAGTGGTGTCTTGAGGCGAATGGCTGTTGGTGCAGTGAACATGCAAAATCAACTTTTCCACTAGTTCATCCTTGGCAGGCAAGATGATGGGACGTTTGCCAGATTCAGGTAAGTCTGAAAATTGAAGTCGATCACCACACACGATTAAATCACGCTCCAAATCATACCTCGGATCCATGTCCAAAAAAAGACAGCTTCGCTTCGGCTTGCCAGTATTCTTCAATTCATCGAAATCGTCAGAAAAGCTTCGTCGTTGAACAACTTTAAAAATATAGTTCTCCGCCGGTGCATACTCTGTAGAATCTACACAAGAAGAAATAAAAACGTTACTGCTTCGTGAAACACGATTTTTCCACCTCAAAATTCTGGCCACCAGTCTCACTGTCTTGGGGTAGCTTGAATAACGCTCAAAAATTTTAACTTGTGAACTTGGTGTGAGAGTAGGCAGTACGGTTTTTACTCTGGCAGCTTCGCTGTTTAAATCGTCTATCATAGCAGTATTCAACGTACTAGTGACATCTTGAACAGGCCATTGCGACTCGTCCAGAACTAGCCAGTCGGGGCCATGCCAGTGCAAATTGCTGTCTTTTAGATCAACGAGCTTCATCCCACGACTGTGGAGATTAGCCGGGTTTTCGGGCCCTGGACAGTGTCTCCACGTCTGATGCGGAAACAAATCATGAATATCTTGCACCCGGTTTCGAATAAACATTTTCCAGTGGGAACTCGGCTTCGCAATCCAAGACAACGAAACCTTAGAATCTGACCACAAAAACACATTGTCGATTCTCACCGAATTGCTCAGAGAGCTCAGCACATAGTGAGTCAGCTTTGCCAAACTGTGAGCTGCCATAAGCTCCAACCTCGGTATGGTTGTTTTCTTCAGTGGGGCAACTCTAGTTTTCGCCATCAAGTAAGTCACATCCACGTCGTCAGTGGAATATTCTACACGCATATACAACGGCGGCATACGCTACCAGCGAGGAATCACAAAAGCCGTGTATCTGAATGCTCGCAGCCTTCCAGTTCATGCGGAAAGGACACCTCGGGACTTTAACGTCTTCCAAATGGGAAAGCTCCCTGACCCACAGAGTGTATTTCTCAGATAGCTCATCTGTCAGTGGCTCCGACCAATCCACCTTCTTCTACCATAATTGCTGCAGAAATACCTTTGCTCTAATGGTGAAAGCAGCAAGAAATCCAAATACGTCATAGATACGGCTGACTTTGCTCAAAATACTTCTTTTAGTAATCACTTTATCCACTTTCATTAATTTTTCAGTGGCTTTGCAGTAAAAGACGTCATCCAGTCTATGCCACTTAAGGCCCAATGAGGAGGCTTCACCAAATTCATTCTGATCGAGATCCAAAACCAAGCTTGGCAATCTTGAATCCTCCGGGATTGCCTGCAGAACGTCAGGGCTATTAGAGGCAAACTTCACCAGATTCCAACCGCCGGACTGGAAAAACTTAACTAGCGTCTGCTGCTTAGCTACCACATCTTCCACTGTATCCCCTCCGACATGTACATCATCCATATACATGTTAGTTTGCAGTAGATCATAAAGAGACGTGCCAAATTTTTAAACAACTTCTGGAGAAGACGCATGATGCAGCACACACTGTATGGCAAGAAATGGGCTTGACGTAACGCCAAACATCAAACGCTGCATGGAATAAACTTTGGGCTCCACTGATGAGTCGCAATCACGCCACAGATATAGCTGATAACGTTGGTGATCCGCAGCGAGCACAGTTTGACAGAACATCTTTTGTAAATTGCCATTCAATGCAATTGTGTTCATTCGAAATCTCAGCAATACAGCAGTAATATCAGGCAAAAGGTTCGGGCCTTTTAACAGACAGTCATTTAGAGACAAACCGCTTGCACTCTTACAGCTCGCATCAAAAACAATCCTGACTTTAGTTGAGCTGCTAGACATCTTGAAAATGGGGTGATGAGGGGTATAGTATTTTGGAAAACCTTCAATATTTGCTAATTCATCATCAGTAAGCTCTTTAGCAAACCCACTCTGCACATAGGCATTCATTGCAGCAGAATAAGCTTCTTTTCTCACTGGATTCCTTCTTAATGCCCTTTCAGTTGACAAAAGTCGAACTGCTGCTCATCATAATTAGAGACCAAGTCAGGGGCGTCCACTTTAAATGGCAAACTAACGGTATACCTGGTGCCATCAAATGAGACTGAATCATTAAATTGCTCGACAGCACTTCTCTCTTCTTGAGTGAAAGTTTTTGGTTTATCAATAAGTCCGATCGCCTCCTGATCCCAGAAATTTTGCACAAGTCTTTCTAGATTCGACCATGGAGAACCAGAACGCCTATCTAATTGGTTAGATGAGGTTACTAACATGCACTTAGATGTCCCTTTGGGAGTAATCGCAGATTGCTGATTACATGGTCCCAATCCATATGCTCGGTAACCAAAAAACCACCGAAACCAGCTATGTTCAAATAATCTTTGCGAAGAGATGTTAAATTCAAAGCATTTGCCACTTGTCTGGTAACAAAGCTCTTTTGTGAAAAGGAATCAAAGGCGACTCTGACTTCTTGTTCTTTGCCACCTGCACTGATCACAGCCATAGCAGTTGGTAAAATTGTTGTAGAATTATTCACATTCAATAAATTACTTTCACCGTTTCCCCTTTCAAAATTAATTGCAGCTAAATTGGCACTAGTTTTATCTGGAAGCTTTGGCTCCTCGACATGCAATAATTGGTGATGGGGCTTATTGCATCCAGCATGGCAGCAACTTGCAGTGCATCTACGAAAGTTTGGGGGGTGGCCCTCAGAGGTCCTGCTTTGTAAGCATTTAAAACAGATTTTCCCTGGACGACCTAACAATTCTCCCAATCTTTGAGCAGGTGAGAGCTTTAAAAATTCTGAACAGTTCACAAGCAAATGCTGCTTAGAGCACAAAACACAAACGTCACTGTCTTTGACACCTTGATGACTTGATGTTTGGGTGACAAGAGCTTGAGCCGTAGAAGGAGAAAACTGTTTCTCTCTTTAAAACCTTGTTTCGCCACATGATTTGACGAAGATTTAAACTTCCCTTTTGGTTTGGAAGATCCACTGCTATTAGGTGTCAGCGTTTCAAGAGTGGCCAACTCAGACGTCAAAAAATCAAGCAAATCCTGAACACTAGGAGCTGTGTCCGACTCAATCAAAGGACTAAGCTTCCTGATCCATCTTTCTTCTACAACCTTTGGAAGTTGCATTTCAATAATTTGAGTAAGCACTTGGTCGAATGTTACATTGTGCTGCTGTAAGATTGCCTTTTTTGCAGATATTTTATCAAGCAAACTTCTTAATTGCTTTGCATTATAGTCAGCCTTAGAAAAGTCAAGCAAATCTTTAATGTGGCTTCTGACTATAGCTTGTTTTCGGCCAAAGCGTTTGTTAACAGCCTCAACTGCAGCATCATAATTTTCTGCAGTTGTTGGGTAGTTCTCCAATGTGTTCGAAGCATCCCCTTTCATGGCCATCTTTAAATACGTCATCTTGTGAAACCGACTTACTTTGGGATTATCGTGCACTAACGGAGCAAAGGCATCCCAAAAAGATGGAAATTTCATCTTATCCCCATAAAATACAGGTGGAGATATACCACTCGGGAGGCATCCAGCTTGCTTGTCCTGTTCCTTGGCTGCTTTGACTGTTGAAATGTAAGGTTTAGCCAGAGCTGCCTCAGCATAATATTGGGACTTAGTCCGCTGAAACTGAGATAATATTGCTTCTCGAGTGCCATCATCATGAATGGTGTCGGCTTTTCTGTCAACTAGTGACTTTAGGTCGTCCATAGCACCATCAAGTGCTTTATAAATTACCTCAACCTCATGCAGAGGCTTATGAGAAGAATGGCGTTCCTTCAAATCCTGCAATAACTCTTGCGCTTCCTTGTTCAGTCTACTAAATTTACGACTGATTGCCTCAGGAGAAGAGGAACTCCCTGAGCTGTTTGAATGCGCAGCATGGACTTGAGTATCGGCCAAAAACTTAGCCAATTGAAAACGATCCTCCTGTGAACGTTGACGAATTTCCTCCAACTGCAGTTGGAAACGCCTTTCAGCAGCCATTTGTTGTTGCTGCATAGCATTAAATAAAAAAGTCAACTCACTATTAGAATGACCTTGATCAACCTGAACATCTGAATCTTGACACTCACGATTATCAGCATCAGTGTCCGCTTCTCCATCTGTGGACTGTCCATCAGCATTACTTGCCAGTCTAAGTTCAATCAATTTTTCAATAAGAAAGTCCTTCGAACCAGTAGTTTTGGCACCATGAGACTCGAGCTCCCTTTGTAATTTAGCCTTCTTCATTTTAGATAAAGAAGCGCGAAGTCGAAGTCGTTGTTTCAAAACTAGATCACCATTCAGGGCCGGATTAAGGCGGGGGCTGATGGGGCTGCAGCCCCAGGCCCACAGCCAAAAATAGGCCCACCACTATTCTAAGTCAATGAAGTGATAATAGAACTAAGGTAGCCTATTAGAAATCTCCCACCTATTATATAGTATATGGAAAACAGTGCTCAATTTGTGTCCATGCACTGTCGCTGCAAAACCCTACTTGCTCACTATGACCCAACAATCCTTTTTCGCGGCTGCTCGGCCAGTTATACCAATACCATCGATGGTCGATTTCAGTATGTAGCTTGAAAAGTAGGAGATTCCATATTATGTCGGCTGGAGTAATTTGAAAACGAAAATGAGAAAGTATAAAAGCAGTTCGGAAAAGGAAAAATCTAGAAGAGAAGCAGAAGATAAACCGAAAAAAGCTGTAGCAAAATCCAAAAAGTAACTGACTTTTTTTAAGCAGGCTTGATGATGATGATTTCTTCATTTTTATCCTCCTGTCGCGAGAAAGCGACGGAGGCGCTATATATAGGACGAATCCAGAGTCGCTTAGGAGTTGCCTTTTTTCGGAGTTTTCCTCTTAAATTTTTTTGCTTCCGACCTCTTTGGTTTGTTGCTTGCTGGATTCCACCAAGCAGAGATAATTGTAGCGAAACATCTTATCGAAGGCCGCAACAACGAGGCTTGGGTGGGTATTGAACCATCAACCATCAACCTTACGATTATGGCCGTCGTAAAAACGACGCTCCAAACCACTCGGCCACAAAGCAAACCGAAAAGCAGCAGCGTATAGAGACGACGTCCAGTAGGCCTGATGCAACTGCTTTGCGTTCTAAATCTTAGTTAGGCAGTACCTTGATAATTGTTAATTGCTCTGGCGAGCGCTCATTTTCAGCGTTAAAAAGAGTAAAGAATCATGAGCGTTTGTCTAAGGGCCAAAACAGATTGAATTCCTTAGCTCTACTCGGCATTGAAAACGTACTTTTGGAAAGAATAAACGCTGATGACGTTATTAAGAGCTTTGCATTGGCTAAATCCAGAAAATG